>CM035154.1:112040808-112605808 GCA_020205615.1 Panax quinquefolius | reverse complement strand
TAACTTCTAGACATTGTGAATATTGCAAATAATAATATGAATAACTTTGTCGTCTCAATTATTGATTTAATAATATAAAATATTATATAGATGATACTGTGACAATAATTGAATCAATAATATGAGAGATATGACGCACCAATTACTGTAGTAATAATTGAGTATAACTGAGTGACTTCTCACGTAAGCATCAATAATCAATACCATGTGCTACTATGCAACCACGCGTATTACTGTACTTTTACTACCGGGTATTTCAACAGTTTAACGGTAAAACTTTCGCCGTTATTTTTATAAAATATAATTATGTCGTTTTCTAACTACGACAAGACTTTCATTGTGGGGTCCACCAATGATTTTGCCGTCGTACGAATATTCCCTGTTAAAACGAATATTCCCCGACCAATCGAATATTATATAACCACTTGCTTACTTTGCAAAATTTGTAAATATTACCCACAACTATAACATTATATCATATCCACACCATAATATTCAAAAATATATTTCGAGAGAAATTAATCTTTATTCATAAAAGTTGGGGTCTTACAAACTGGGTATAGTTTTGTGTGAATGGAGTATTGAGGATAATAGGAATAGATAGATTACGAAGCAATTGATCATTAGTGGAGACATTAGGTTTTCCAAATCTCCTAGCTATGCTAGATTTCAAAATTTTTGAAATCAAGCTAAATACGCACTTTGTGCTTTTGAAAATGAATTTTTGTTCTCAACTCCTGATGACTCTGGTGTATGTGTGGACTTCGGGCCACTGACACCTCGTTACCTGTTGAGATGATAAAATAGATTGCAATGATTTTTTAACGGTTTAAAGAAATATCTATGCTACTTGTTTTGGCTAGACGAAAATGATTTAAAATATCAAAATGTATTTTCTTTATCATTAATGTACCATGTAACCTGGTGTAAGATTGATAAAAAATGATGGAGTTGTAAATACAGGAATACTTAGTGTTAAATTCGATCTAAAAATCTTTGTTTCACTATTGTATGATGTATTATGACAAAGTCATATAATGACGGCATCCTCAAACGGGTTGATAATACAGTACGGAATCATGACATCATTTTCAAACTATTTTTAAAATTTTAATTTGCCAATGGGGTTTTGGCTATACCTTAATATTTCGTTTACAATTGATTATTAATATGAGTCTAAGCTATTTGATTCGTCTAGACCAACATTTATGAAAACTCTAAGCGTTCTTTGAAAACTTTCTCGAACCAAATTGTTTTGGTGCGGATTTCGATAAAGACTGAGGTAAGAAAATTTTTGTGTGCCTAAGGCGGATGAGACAGAAGGAACGAGGCAAAATTGTTCCAACTAGCAGTACTTGGCCAGTACTGGGCATATCAGGCAAATTACCCTATGTGTCTTTAAGATAAGACGGTTTGCGGATGAATTTCTGTATAAACCTTTTCGAAAATGATAAATAATTGTCTATATAACTCCTCAGCACTATTTGAAAACTTTTACTCTTGTGAGGGAAGTATTGGGTAGCATGTGATGTTGTGTATGAATGGTGAATGGTGCATGGTATAAGGTGTAAGTTGAATTTCGGGGACGAAATTCTTAGAAGAAGGGGTGAATGTGACAACCCAAAAATTTAGACAATTATTTAAATCTTAAAAGATTGAATAAAGGTTAAATAATAGACCTGCACAAAAAATAATTGAATGGATTTGATATTTCTGTGATGGAATTTTAAGGCTTTCAAATGTTGTGAAGGATTTTGGTGGATTTAAAATCTTTTGGTAAAGATTACTAGGGTTAACTGTATATGTGTATGTATTATGTGTGTATGGTTATATATGTGTACAGAATGTGGTTAAGGGTCAAGGTTTGACCAAATAAATTATATTAGTGTCAAACCCTAAAGTTATATTAAGAACGTCAACGTTCAGTTAGAAAACCATAACGATTGATAAGAAACCCTAGAAACCGTCTCTAAAAACCCTAATTTTAGTTTCGGGAATTTGAAACCCTAATTAGGATTGTTAAAACCCTAAATTTGGGATCTCAGAGACTTAAGTGTATTGATTATAAGATTAATTAAGGGTAAAGCCTAAGGAATTAGTTAGACAATCCTAGTTTTAAATTTTGAAACCCTAATTGTTCCGTTAGAAACCCTAATGTACAACTATGGACCTAATTGCTAAATTAGCAATTTTAATTAGGAAATATTAATCCTAATTAGTGAGCTTGAATGTGATTAGTAAATTTTAATGTAATTAGAAAATACTAATTATAAATTAGAAAGCTTAATTTTCCATTTTTAAAACCCTAATTTGGAAATCCTAGAATTAACTTTAAAACCTAAGGGTTAAACCCTATGGGTTAAACCCTAAGGGTTGGATTTAATGTCAATTTTACCATTAAAATGGTAAGGAAAAAGACCAAAATGCCATTTATCACATTCTTTAATTAGGAAGTGTGTAGATCTTGTCATATTTTGGGTAGTTTACCAACTAAAGTTATTCACATGTGCTATATATCAAATATCTCAGCCATTTCATCAGTCAACTTCATTACATGTTCATTTATATAAAGATTAAAGAGTGAGAAATGCCCACTTTATATCTCATACTAGCCAAAGCTCTTCTCTATCTAAAATCCGAAAAATGGGGAGTGAGAAAGAGTAAGATACAAAGCCAAGATCACCTCTTAGATGAACAGGATCAGATCATGATGATCAGATCCAAGATCAAAGCATCAAAGTGGTATAAGCCCTAAATCTTCAAAATCTTATGATCTGATGTTAAATGTTGTTGTTTATTGGTTAGAGTTGTGTTATAGGATGTCATTTAGTGATGTGGGTTGTTAGATCCTAGATCCATAATATTTAGATACAAGAAATTAGGTTTTTAGAAACTGATTATGAACCCTAAAATATGGTCTGACAGCCATATGTCAGGGCTCATAGATTCTTGTGTGTTATTGATTTATGGTGTTTTAAGTTATAGATCTGTAGTATGCCATGTGGTCTATGATCTGGAACTTAAAATAGGGTCAGATCATATATAGATTTCAAGTTATAAGTGTTCAAAGTCAGTTGACTGACCATGACAAAACTGTTTCTGGAAAACCCAGAAATCCAGTTATGGTTTGACAGTCATTTTGTAGGGCCTTGATCTTGCTTGTGTTTATGTTTTATACCATGTTGTTGAAAGTAGAATGCACATAAGCCAATCATGTTTGATGATAAAGCATATACTTTGTAACAATCTTATTCATTTATTAATAAAAAGTATTAATTAATTAAAGGCTTTTAATTATCTACATAATGCTATTTTATAATATGTGATAAACCTATAGTTTTAAGCAATGCTTTTAGAATAATGATGATGATCATTCTAATGAGATCTAAATTCTTAGAAAGCTTAAAACTAAAATAGTTCCCAATCGTTGGATTACTAAATTGGGGATTAGTGAATCCAGATTGATTGGTACATACGTTGCTTGCTCATTGGATGAGGATGATTGATCTCATGATCATTTGTGTGGAGACACTAAAGCAAGTATGTATGTGCTTATTAGAGAATAAGTTCACTAAACGTGGCTCGCTATGGAATTTCTAATGGAGTTTTACTTGCCTGTCAATATGAATTCCTGTAGTGATAGTAGTACAAGTGATCCTTGGACTTGAGATCATCATAGTATCTTGTGTATGATGAGTTATACTTTGACTTATTCCTTAAGACCCTTAGGGTATATCAAAGGGTATGCTTGGGTATAATAAGTTGTACATGTAGATAATGTATGATCAATAAAGAATCTATCACTTCTAGTAAAAGAAGAGAAATGTCCTATGTGATTCGATAAATGACAACCCAGTAGTCCTTGGCCAAGGTAGAATGAAATTAGAAAGGAGTTTCTAATTTGCATTATTTGGAGTTGTGCATTTAAGAGTCGAAATACATATAATTAAATAAAATAAGACTTGACAGTAATTTCATGTCTTATATTTAATTGGGACATTGTATGGTGGAAGGATTAAATTGTACGGTAACTATTTACTCAAAGGTTCTTTTATGATTAATGTTAAAATCTATATTATTTGGAAAGTCGTTGATTGCTAGGGAGGCTTATCCCTATTGTAGAATAAATATTATTTATTTAAATAAATTAATATTTTAATTTATTTATTTAAATAAGATTAGAATTGTTCTAATTGATTTATTCACAACCGATTTAATATGGAGAACCTAAAGGGTCACACCATAAAAGGAAGAACAATTATTTAAGAAGTTAATGACATAATCGTAATAATAAGTTAAGTATATTTAATTTAATCTATGGTGATAGAATAAATTAAATAGCTTAATATTTATTATTTAATATTTTGAAAATATTAAATATAAATTAATAAGAGGACTAGTCTTATTATTATTATTACTATTATTATTATTTAATTCCTAAAGGAGTTTGAGAATTAATTAATAAAAGTACTCTCATTTATTCCTAATAAGATTAGGAGGCTAATTAATTAAAAGTTTAATTAATTATTCCTAATAAGATTAGGATCCTAATTAATTAAAAGAATTTAATTAATTAAAATAAAACCCAATTCCTTAATTGTTAAGGAGGGTTGCCTACATCTATAAATAAGAGGAGTCTTATTATGGGTGAGAGGGGGTTGACACTTTCACAACACGTGAATACGTAATTCCAATAGTTTGGAGAGTATGCCTTTTTCTATAGAGATAGAAAACTATGGTTTAGCCAAACACCCATCTTCTTAAATTTTTGTTCTTCCTTGGTGGATCACCTCTAGAGGCCAAACACTTGGGTGGCTAACATTGATCAAAGGAAGAAACCAAACCCGGTGGATTCAAGTTGAACGCGAAAAGGATTGAAGGTTAACTTGTGCCTGAGGAAGCTCATATCTTCAAGGGTATGATTCTTGTTCTTTCTTTTTCGTTTAATTAATAATTGTGCATAAAGGATGATCCGGGTATATGGTTTGTAAAATTTTTAAAACTCTGATTTTCCACGTTTTCGCCTATTTTATGCAATTTGATTGCGTTCATGAATATTACAAACCTAACAGTGGCATCAGAGCCAAACTTTTATGCGAATTATTAATTGTTTTAATTTGATACATATATTGATATGTGTTTAGAACAATTTAGTTGGGCATAATTTTATTGTATAAAATTATTATTTTATGAAAAAAAACTATTCGCGAAACTTTATTATGAAAATCGGTATTTCGCTAAGTTTCGCTGATCATTTTTTTTGGTTAGTTTTACTTTTTCAAAAGTTTATTTCCTGCAGAATCCTATACGTACATGTAATGATTATATGAATCACCTCCATGATTTTTGTTACAAATTTCATGTAAAAGTGATTTGAATCACCTGATATCAAGGGTGAATAACTTCCTTTTTTTTTAAAAAAAAAAAACGTGGCTATCATGTTTTTGGTCCACGTTTTTGGTTACAGTATAATCATGTAATACTTATATATTATATATATAATATATATTACCGTAATATATATATTATATATATGTAATATATATTTTAATAATTTTATAATTAAAATAAAAAGTTTATTTTAATCTTAAAATAAAAAGTTTATTTTAATATTAAAATAAAAGAGTTTATTTTAATTTTAAAATTAAAATTCATGTTAACTAATTAGAGTTGGAATTGGATTCCATGATAACTAATTAGAGTTGAGATTGGATTCTATGTTTCCTAAAATAAAGGAGTTTATTTGTGAATAGGAAAATGAATCCATGTTTCCTTAAATAAAAGAGTTTATTTAGATATGGAATAAGATTTCATATTATTCAAAAATAAAGGAGTTTATTTATGAATAGAAAAGAGAATCCGTGTTTCCTTTAATAAAAGAGTTTTTTATTTGGAATTTAATTTCATAATTAAATAAAATAAAGGAGTTTATTTTGATTAAAGATTTTGATTAAAATAAAATATTTTATTTTATTCAAAATTGATAAATTAAAATAAAAAGGATTATTTTGATTTAAATTTGGATTAAAATAAAGGAGTTTATTTTGATTCAAAATTAGATTTTATGCTAACTAAATTTTGCCCATTAAATGATATCAATATATATATTGAATGTTTATTATTCATGAGATGAATATTATTTATTGATACATATGGTGATATGTATGATAATAAATGGGATTGATTATGGACTATCGATTAATGTGATTGAATTTTATTTTAGTTGGATGCATGAATGTATGAGTTTTATTAAATGGGGTCTCATGTATCTCGCCTTCTCTAATTTTTTCTTAATGTAAATTCTATCTCCTCCTATGTACTTCCCTCGATTCACGATCAAGGTTTCTATTTATTTTAAATAGTTTTATAATAGGAATAGTTAGAATTAATTTTGAAGAATTGGAGATCAAGGAACAAGGAGCACTTGAAGACCCGTTTGTAATGGAGCCCAGGTTTAAATGTAATAGTTATATTTAAATATTAATTCTTGCACTCCTAGGGTTTGACCTTTTTGGTTCACTTGGTGGCTCTAGTGAACCAAACTAGAATAAAAGTTCATAATCAATCCAGGTAGAATATAGTATTCTATATGTGCATGCTTATACTATATATATTATATATTATGCAAACATGCTTCACATGTTAATTAATATGACGCGTATTATATATATATATATATATATATATATATATGTGTGTGTGTGTGTGTGTGCACGCTAAACAAGATGAGACACATTAATTACTTGCAAACCCCTCAAAGTTTTATATTAAATCCTAAGCGTTCAAAGATATTTGGAATATCGAACGTCGCCTTCTAGCATGATAAAAATTAATAGAGTATTAAATATTTAATATGAGTTTGTTGTGTCACCACAAGGCAAGCATTAAGTATTTAAGATGTTAATTTATCACATTTGATGCTTATAAAGAAAATTGAACAATATTGTTTTGTTGTGTCACCACAAGGACAATATTTTTCTTTTTTGAATATATGGAGTGCTAGGTTGGACTTAACTTGGATAATTTTGATTCGGATATGCCACCACTTGATCAAAATAATCTAAGAGACAAAATACAAGGAGTTGCATAGTTGATGTAATTGACAAGAGTTGTCTACCTATTTATTTATATATAGTTTGTTGTGTCACCACAAGGCTATATACATTTGAAATGGGATCCTTATTCTCACTAACAAATCTTTAATTAGATTTTGTCGAATTATATATATTGAGGGTAATATAATTTGAAGAAAATAGTGAGAGATACCAATTTAAAACAAGACCTAATTTATTTTGGAAATTAATAAAAGAATGTATGCTAAAATGTTGTTAATTACAAATTCATTTACAGAATTTTACAATGTCTAAATTACTATCACTGTAAAACATATTAGATGTTAATTAACCGGACCGAATTACACGGATTGGTTAAAGAAATTGAGAATAGTTCTCACGGCTAAAAAGCTATCTTATGTCCTTAATACGCCTATCCCTGCAATGGTTGCAGACAATGCCTCTGAGGAAGAGATTGCTACTTTTAGAAAGTGACAAGATGATGCACAGTTGGCTCAATGTGTCATGCTCGCATCCATGAGTAATGAGCTTCAGCGTCAACATGAAACTATGGATGCTCCTACTATACTTTTGCACATCAAGTAGTTGATGGTGAGGAAAGTAGGACTAATAGATATCAGATATCTAAGGAGCTTTTCCGATCTAGAATGACCAACGACACTACAGTAAAGATAAAAGTCCTTAACATTATCAATTTGATTGATCAATTAGGACAATTGGTTTTTTCATGGATGGAGAGTTGAGCCAAGATTTGATCTTGCACTCACTCCCGGACTCCTTTCACAATTGTTGTGAATTTTTCATATGAACAAGCTAGATATCAGCCTTGCTGATTTTCTTAACATGTTGAAAAATGTTGAGAGTCACTTTCCAACTAAGAAAGACCAAGTCTTACTGGTAGGGGTCAAAGGATCTTCTAAAAAGAAGAATGATTCTAAGAAGGTAAATAGAAAGGGAAAAAATAAAGGATAATAAGAACAAAACTGATAAGGATAGCGAAGAAGTTTGCTTCCACTACAATAAGCCTGGACACTGGAAAGAAACTGCAAGAAGAATCTTGCAGAGGCTAACCAGAAGAAACTTAGTGAAGTGTCGGTTATAAATACAATTTTGTTCATGATTTAAAATAAATTTTTCTTTAAGTCAAGATTCTACCTGGGTATTGGATACCGGCTTTAGTTATCATAAATATAGATTTAAGAAGGGACCAAACAGAAGTAGAAAGCTAAAAAAAGATAGGTAATCCTATGTGTGGGAAATGAAGCAAAGGTTACTACATTAGTCATAGAAACTTATAGTTTAGCAATGCCTACAGGCAGGTCTATTAAGTCAATAAGTTGTTATTGTATTCCAGTTCTCGTTAGAAACATTATTTTCATTTTGTTGTTGGACAATGAAATTTGGTATTATATTTAAGAATAATCGTTGTTCTATTTATAATAATAATGTTTTGTATAGAATTGGAATATTACTTAATGGATTTTGTTTACTTGACTTACGTGAAAATAATTTTACAAATTGAACAAACTAGTATAAGAAAAGGAGATGATCATTCAAAGAGTTGAATGTATGTATTTGCTGAAATACAAGTGTGAATTATTTGAAAGGTTCAAATAATTCAGAAGTGAAACAAATTGGCAAAGTATTAAGATTCTTTGATTAGATCAAGGAATAAATACTTGTACAATAAGTTTCTAGATAATCTAAAAATGGTTTTCTCATAATGGACGCCTCCTGATACGTAATAATTGATTGATGTTTCTGAAAGGAAAAATCGTACCTTGTTGGACATGGTGTGGTCCATAATGATTTTACTGACATTCCAGTATCCTTCTGGGATAATGTCCTAGAAATGGCTGCATATCTACGAAAAGGTAACCTCAAAATCCGGCCCCAAGACTTCATAAAAGTTATGGATAGGGAGGATTCCTAATCTTAAGTATGTTAATATAAGGGTTGTCCAACTTATGTGAAAATGTTTCAAAGGATAAGCTTGGGACAAGATTTGACAAGTACAAATTTGTGGGACATCCTAAAGTAAGTTTAGGGTATATGTTCTATAATCCTACTTAGCAAAAGGTGTTTGTTGCGAAACACGCTGCCTTCTAAGATAAAGGTGTTTATCCTTGAAGGGGCTAGTGGGAGGATAATAGAATCTTGAAGAGTTCAAGAACCACAAAAAACTGTAAGTCAAATAAGAGGAACCTGTAGATAGACCTATTGTACCACAACCGAATCATAAATCTAGAATAGTCTCAAGATACACAGGAGGTATGGATTCATCATAGATGATGATGATGAGGTACACATCATAGAAGATGATGATCCAGTTACATATGATGAGGTAAGAGTTGTAGACACTCAGAGAAATGGATTGAAGCAACCTTTTCAAATATGGAACATTCGTTTTGATGAGACAATCAAAAGAGTTTGATTTTTTCAAAAAATAAGAATGAATCTAATCTGTACAAAAGGATCAGTGGGAGCGTTGTGATATTCCTAGTATTATATGTTGATATACTACGGATAAGGAATAACATATCAATGCTACAATTAGTAAAGATAAAGTTGTCTAAACATTTCTCCATGAATGATTTGGGAAGAGTATCTTAATTGGGGATAAAATCTATATAGCTAGATTCAAGAGGATACTCGACTTAACCCAAGGAACGTATATTCATTTGATGAGCCACGGAGTGTATGTTGTTTAGCATGGCAAACTCTAAGAGTTGTCTCATGTTGATGAGCCACGGAGTGTATCTCTCTTAATAGTCCCCATAGACTCGTAAAAGAGAGATCGCATGAGTAACTATCATGTATGCAATGAAATGTACAAGACCTGATGTTGATCAGTCATATTCTGGAGAAGTTCACTGTGAGTTAGTGAAAAACATCTTAAAGCACTTAACCAACACTATGGATGTGATTTAAATTTATGGTGGGTCTAAATTAAAACAAGAGGGCTTAACAGACTTAAGTTTTTCAGACAGACCAAGATGACAGAAAATCCACTTTAAGGTAAATTGTTACCTTGAACGGTGGTGTAGTGAATTAGAAAGGTTCCAAACAGCAAGGAGTTGCTGGTTTAGTGATAAAGACAAAGTATATAACTATAAATGAAGCTACAAGTTGATTGTTTGGATGAAAAGTTCATTGCAAAACTAGGAATAGTTCCTAAGTTTCATCTTGGATCTAAACATGTGTTGTGGCACTTTCATTTGATTATAAGAATCATTGAAAGATGGGAAATCACTATAGAGATAGTGGACTCTCAAGAACAACATTACATATCCATTAACTAAAGCTTATCCAACAGCAGGATAATCGTCACTTAGAGAAGAAAGGTATGAGATACCATGGCGATTGACTTTTGTGCAAGTGGGAGATTGAAAGTAGTATGCACACAAGCCAATCATGTTTGATGATAAAGCATATACTTTGTAACAATCTTATTCATTTATTAATAAAAAGTATTAATTAATTAAAGACTTTTAATTATCTACATGATGCTGTTTTATAATATGTGATAAACCCATAGTTTTAAGCAATGCTTTTAGAATAATGATGATGATCATTCTAATGAGATCTAAATTCTTTGAAAGCTTAAAACTAAAATAGTTCCCAATCGTTGGATTACTAAATTGGGGATTAGTGAATCCGGATAGATTGGTACATACGTTGCTTGCTCATTGGATGAGGATGATTGATCTCATGATCATTTGTGTGGAGACACTAAAGCAAGTATGTAGGTGCTTATTAGAGAATAAGTTCACTGAACGTGGCTCGCTAAGGAATTCCTAATGGAGTTTTACTTGCTTGTCAATAGGAATTCCAATAGTGATAGTAGTACAAGTGATCCTTGGACTTGAGATCATCATGGTATCTTGTGTATGATGAGTTATACTTTGACTTATTCCTTAAGACCCTTAGGGTATATCAAAGGGTATGCTTGGGTATAATAAGTTGTACATGGAGATAATGTATGATCAATAAAGAATCTACCACTTCTATTAAAAGAAGAGAAATGTCCTATGTAATTCGATAAATGACAACCCAAAGAGTCCTTGGCGAGTAGAATGAAATTAGAAAGGAGTTTCTAATTTGCATTATTTGAGTTAATGCATTTAAGAGTCGAAATATATATAATTAAATAAAAATAAGACTTGACAGTAATTCATGTCTTATATTTAATTGGGACATTGTATGGTGAAAGGATTAAATTGTACGGTAACTATTTACTCAAAGGTTCTTTTATGATTAATGTTGAAATCTATATTATATGGAAAGTCGTTGATCGCTAGGGAGGCTTATCCCTATTGTAGAATAAATATTATTTATTTAAATAAATTAATATTTTAGTTTATTTATTTAAATAAGATTAGAATTGTTCTAATTGATTTATTCACAACCGGTTTAATATGGAGAACCTAAAGGGTCACACCATAAAAGGAAGAACAATTATTTAAGAAGTTAATGACATAATCGTAATAATAAGTTAAGTATATTTAATTTAATCTATGGTGATAGAATAAATTAAATAGCTTAATATTATTATTTAATATTTTGGAAATATTAAATATAAATTAATAAGAGGACTAGTCTTATTATTATTATTATTATTATTATTATTTAATTCCTAAAGAAGTTTGGGAATTAATTAATAAAAATACTCTCATTTATTCCTAATAAGATTAGGAGGCTAATTAATTAAAAGTTTTATTAATTATTCCTAATAAGATTAGGATCCTAATTAATTAAAAGAATTTAATTAATTAAAATAAAACCCAATTCCTTAATTGTTAAGGAGGGTTGCCTACATCTATAAATAAGAGGAGTCTTATTATGGGTGAGAGGGGGTTGACACTTTCACAACACGTGAATACGTAATTCCAATAGTTGGAAGAGTACTCCTTTTTCTATAGAGATAGAAAACTATGGTTTAACCAAACACCCATCTTCTTGAATTTTTGTTCTTCCTTGGTGGATCACCTGTAGAGGCCAAACACTTGGGTGGCTAACGTTGATCAAAGGAAGAAACCAAACCCGGTGGATTCAAGTTGAATGCGAAAAGGATCGGAGGTGAACTTGTACCTGAGGAAGCCCGTATCTTCAAGGGTATGATTCTTGTTCTTTCTTTTTCGTTTAATTAATAATTGTGCATAAAGGATGATCGGGTATATGGTTTGTAAAATTTTTAAAACTCCGATTTTCCACGTTTTTCGCTTATTTTATGCAATTTGATTGCGTTCATGAATATTAAAATTCTAACAGTTGTTGTATTAAGGTTGTTGTCTGACATGTAGGCTACATGATCATGCCTTTAGAATATCCAAATCTTACACAAAATAAAGTTGTGGCTGGTCAAACTATAGTTGACCATCAGCCGGATGAACAATCTGGAAAACCCAAATTGTTCAAGAACACGTTCCTGACAGGTACTTTGATAGGCTCAAATATTCATTTGGTGTTATTGTTAGATTGATCTGATGATATAGAGTTGTTCTTTGACATCTCCACTACAAGTATGAACCATTATATTACACAAAGTATACCCATAATGCAAGTTATAAGGATTGAAAAGTAGTCACTTGGTCTGTTCTTCATTTCTGGAAAACCCAGAAATGAAGAACAACCTCTGACAAGGAATTTGAAGGCTTAGATCTCACTGATTTGTTGTGTGTTGGCCATGAACTAAGTTGGGATTTACATGAATACTACATGTCTAACACTTTAGCTGCCCAGAAAACATTAAAACCAAGGATCTAGCTATGGTCAAACTAGGTATCCTGCAAACAGACTTTGAATGTTCTTCATTGGCCAAGAACACCTATAGCTGACAGTTACGTCATTTATAGAATACTTTAGTGACACTTTATTTTTCAAAATTAATATTTTTATTAAATACATAGAAAAAAATATATTTTAATTATTAAAAATACAAAATAAATTCCTAAAAATTATTTTAAAGCCTAAAAATGGGTTTTTAATAATTTTGAATATATTTCATAAATAATTAATATTTTGGAATAATAATGGTATTTAATTTATTTAATTATAATATTAAATAAATTATTTAAAAATGATTTTAATACATAAAAATCATTTAAAAATATATTATAATGTTAGAAAATATGTTAAGTTATTTTTGATGACTTTTAATATTGTGTGATGAATTTCATTAATAATTTATTATTAATGGTAATTAATTATGTATTAAATAAATTATAGAAAATTAGAACTAATGATTTAAAAATCATATAAAAATGATTTCGATGTTATAAAAATATTTTAAGTTATAAAATATAACTTTTGATATTTTGTCATGAAAATATTAATATTTTAATATTAATAGCAATTATCTGGATAATGGATTTAATCGCTTTAAAATCATATAAATATGATTTTATGGTATTAAAATACTTTGATATATTGTAAATATATTATAATATTATGTAATGATTTTCATTAATATTTAATATTAAATAAATATTAATGATAAAGAAATTATATGGTATTTAAATTATATAAATACGATATTAATGATTGAAAAATCATGATAAATGGTAATAATTATCTGAAAATTATTACGAGCCTTTGAAAAATATTTTTGACTGATGATAAATTATGTAAGATAATTGTTAAGTTTTTAGTCCGAGTCTTTTGATTAGTAGGCTCGAGTATTATCTGACTAGGCCGTCGGGATGTCAAAATTGTGCCGGATTTAACTCAGACTGCAATAGTCTGACTTGATACTAGGTCTTATGTGTTATATAAACTGATAGGGTTATGTGTTATGTGTTTAGGTTATTCTATATTTATATATAATAGTATTATACTGTGATGATATTATTCTAACTTGGAAATCAATATTATTAATATGAGGTCTTCAGATAAAGGTAAATTGATCGCGTAACAGTAATCAACCGAACAAGCAAGTTTTCCTTAACTTAACTTCGAGTTGTTTATTCAAATATGTTTATGGATAATCATTGCTGATTACCATGCCTATGAATTATTGAATCGTACTCTGTGCATATTGCATGTATTCATCAGGTATGAAAGGCTGATCACCTTCATTACCATTTGGTTTAGATATAATTGATATGTTCATGTACAATGTTCGTCCAGCTATGAAAATTTGTTCATGCTAGTTCACAACTATATTGTTGAATGTTAGCCAGCTATTATTCAAATTCTTTCAATCATGATAGATCCTCAATTAACCTTATACTTGCTGGGCAAACTTGTTGCTCACCCTTGCTATATCATGTAAACACTTGTAGAGTAGGCGAATACTTCAGATACAAGGAAAGATCAAAGACAAGTAAATCTTGGGAATTTTGTGTGCAGCTAGATTTGTAACAGTAATGTATGATAATAACAATGTATGATAGATAGGATATTGATTCAAGTATTATGTGAAGGTTCTCGACCTTGGGAATAGTGCGTAATGATTTAATGTATAAACAATTTATATTTATATCTTCCGCAATAGTTATAGAAATAGTATACCAGATCCTTGGTGATTAGGACTAGGATTTGGGGATGCTACAAACTAAATGCCATACCTCAGAATTCATTCTTTATCATCTAAGTTATACAGTCTTTTATACACTCAGAACGAACATTCAATATTTATTCTATGCATTTATAACATTAAGCATTTTACGTTACCTTATTCTTATCTTACAACGTCCGGTCCGTTCGACTCAGAACGTCTTTCAAGTTATAAACATTAATGTGGCTTCTTTACGCTATACGTACTTGTCTTTAATTCAACTTCTTCACCGTTCATAGGTTTAATCATTGAACTTCATTATCCTATGGTTAAACCATACACGGGGTGTAGGTTCTGCCCATTTAATATTCGCGTACCCTTAACCTTCACGTCAGTTAAAGTGTTTAACGCTTACATTTCATTCTAGAATTCTCTATCCGACTCACATTCGGCTATCATTATTCTTATTACTGTTTGCTACGGCTTTCTTGATAAATCATATCTTACTTACTACCTTCGTCAACGTCTAAGTTATACAACCAATGTACACTTAGAATGTTCACTCGACACGAATACGATTCACGAGGATCGTTTACGTATTCAACGTTCACGTTATTTGTCTCTTAATTTTATTCAACCTTTATCCAAGGTTTTAATCGTTTTCATTTGTTATCCATTACATGAATGATAGGTGGATTTTATATCCACTTATTTGGTATCTTTTACTTGAATTAGTTGCTTATATTCATGTGTCTTAGTTACTTTTCATGCATTTTGTGTTTATTTTGTAGATCTTATGCTAGGGAATGATGTGAGCGATTATTGGTATGAAAACGCAAGGAAAAGCAAGGAAAATGCAAAGAAAAGCAATCTGGACATCATTTGGGCTTTCATGTTTACTTCATATTCTTGGTTTGGAACTTAGCTTACATTGTAGAGCGTCTTCGTAGCTTTTCAGAACATCTTGAATCGTTCTAATCAAAGTTCGGATGTAAGAGTTATGATCTTTGTACCAACGGACGTCAAACTTCGCTGTTTTGGTTAGCCATTTTCATAGCAGTCCCTTCCAGCCCAATTTCAGCCTTGATTCGTCCGGAATTTATCAATCCTCAAAGAATGAAAGTTGTAGATCTCGTCGATATCTTCGTTTTGATAGGTAGCAGGCTCCGTAACTCTTTCCGGATCAAAAGTTATGGCCATTTTACCAGAGGACACTGCAGCAGAAAATGGACCGCGCGGGTACGCAAATTTGTGCGCGGCCGCGCGCGACCTTGGAGCAAAAAACGCGATTTTCTGCAAGTTGCGCACCCGCGCGACCCTTCAGGCCAATTCCCGCACGGCCGCGGGACTTCGGGCGATGACCACAACTGACTTTTCATTAAACAGAGCAATTGAAGCGTAATTGAGAGAGGGGTTCAATTAGGGCTTATATATTAGACTTATTTTCATTATGTAAGAGATATTCCACCCTTTGGGGGAAGAGATAACTATTGTCATCTTCTCTCTTTAATTTCAATAATAGAATATAGTAGATTAGTGTAGGTATTTTCTAGAGTTGATTGGATTGGAGACTTGAAGCAATTGGAAATCATTAGAGATTCAACCTTGGCTCAAGAGAACAGATTTGCACTACAATTCTCTACCCTTATTCTCTCTTTGATTGCTTATTGTATCTCATTATGCGTTTTCAATATGTGGATAATAACATCAATTCAATTATGATTTAAATTCTATTCTGAGATTACAATGGATTCTATGGCTTAGTTTAATCTGATATATTTCATTGTTAGCCTTATTGTTTGCTATGAGATTGCCTATTAAGATTTATGCTTATTTGCTTAGTTGATTGGCCAACAATTACTGTGATAACCCATATGAACTTGAAAGATGAAGTATGGGTTTAGATCTGATCTTGATAGCTTGTGATTGTATATTCTACATTGTGATGGAATGTATAATTTGTGCTTAGGATAGACATATACCAAAGCGCCACTCGTAGTCAATTGAGAACTTGGGCTTAAACCTTAATTATTTGTAAATCACATAGACATATAGTGATTTAGGTAATGTGGGTGTTCATGTGTATTCTATCAATTGTGGATTATATGTGATATGGGTATGGTACATTGAAAGATGGCTATACTTTACTTTAGTGTTCTCGACTAACAAACCTAAGACAATTAGTTTGGCTTAACATGAAGTGTATGGATTTAAATTATTCAAGAGATGAAATTGTAATCTCGTGTCTTCATTATCTAATCTCACTCTAGGAATATTTAGATTTATTTAATTTTATAGTTTAAATATAAAATATATTATCATTCGCTTAAATAAGACTCAAAATGGTTATGGGTTAATGCTTGGTAAACTTTATTAGTTAATTCCCTATGGATCGATACTTTACTTACTCAAGATTACTTGTTGTGCGCATGTATACTTGCATGAGTTAGAGCTCTTTTATCGATCGAGAAAAAGCGACCAACAAGTTTTTGGCGCCGCTTCTTTGGGAATTAGCTTAATAAATTTTTGTCAACATTAATTTCAATCAAATTGGTCTTAATTTAAACATTTTTTTTTGTTTTAATTATCTTCTTATATTTCTCTCTTTTCAGGTACCATGGGTGACTTTTCTTATCAATGGCCTTATGCAAATAGGACTCAACCAAGGAACATAAGCACTGAGGGACTCAATGTATTTTCTATATTTTCAGCAGAAATTGCAACACTTTTGGAGAGGTTGGATATTCTTGCAGCCCAACGCACTCGAGAGATAGTAGTTACATGTGAATACTGTGCTGGCGAGCATCCGAGTTATCAGTGCAACGTCAAGGTTGGACAAGTGCAGTTTGGTGGTGATTACTTCAACAACGATGTTTATCCTAATTATCAACAAGGTTGGGGGTATCACCCTGATTATGAATGGGGTTATAACTATCAAGATCAATACTGCATCTCAAGTCCAACATATCCATCTGATTTCTCATATCCACCTCTAGTGCAACAAGAAGAAAATTCAGAGTTGAAGGATTTCATGTCAAAAAGCATAGCAGACCATGAAGAGATGATGATGAGTCAGGAGTTATCAAGCCAAAATCTTTACAAACAGATGGAACAACTCATTAACTCCTCAATGAATGGTCCTTAATACATGGATTTCAAAACTGAACAACATAATTCAAGATTGGAGGATTTGTGGTTCAAGTTTGTAGCATCAACTGAGGAGAAGATGATTGAGCAAGAGAGATCAATTCAAAATCTACAGAATCAGATGGATCAAATGTTCGAAGCCTTGAATAATCACCCTCAAAACATTTGGTGTTATGACATGGACGATGAAACTGATGGAGAGCCAGAAGTGTACATGCCACTGAATGAACTGAAAGGAGTGGATATTGAGGAGACAACTGGGGGTATGGAAAATGAAGAACATGATCTGATATATATAATACCCCAAGTGCCTTCTCAGTTAGAGTTGAAAAATTCAGTGAGTTTTGCACACCCATGTTCCCTTGGTAGTCACATCCAAAGCAAGAATTTCTGCGATTATGAGGCCTCTTACAAACCATGGTGGGCTGAGGAAGAGATAATAGAAGAAGAAAATCATGATGTATTTGTCATGCCTCAATGCAAAAATATTCACAGATACAACGGGAGAAGCACCTGGCGATGCAATAGAAATGGAGACATCGTGTACAGGAAATATGCTAGGTGACTTCAATCCAAAAATTCTCATGACGGGGAACCTACCAAAGCACATAGCGGTTCTAATGGATGGAGGGTTCCTAGTTTATCGTAGAGGAATTGGATAGCGGTGTCAAGAAAAAAAAGTCCAGCTAAAGGACTATAAACCGAGCGCTCGATGGGAGGCAGCCCATCCTATCTTTCTCCCTCCTTGTTTAATTCTTATTTACATTTTCATATTTAGTAGATGTTAGATAGTAGTAAAGTCTTAATATTAGTTTTATTGTTTCTCCTCTCAGGTTCAATCTAATTGCTATAAGCCTTCAGGATCAAACAGAAGTCAAAAAAATTGAAGTCGCCAGAGTATGTGGTCATAATGCTACGCATCAACTACAAGCCAAACAACACTGCAGTCCGCCGCCATAGCTCGATCACGATTTTTTTTTTTACTAAATTTGAAGAATTTTTGACTCAAGCATTCGGACAGTTAGAAGCCCACACTCAGTTTCCAACTATAGAATATCTCAAACTTAGCCATCGCTTGATATACCATCAGATCTTGAAGAGGCGAATAGAGATGACATTGCCACTTAGGGGAGTATTCTTTCACTTTTAATTACAATGAGGGCATTGTTCATTTTAAGTTTGGGGGCATTGGGTCTAGTTAGTAGTTTAGAGCATGTAGTGTAATTGCACCATATAGAGTAATTTCATGTTACATATAGTTAATAACATGTTAGTAGTTATTAGTTTATTTTTGCGGTAAATATTTTTTTCTTTTTGATTGGCTTAATATCTGTTTAGTTGCACAACATTGCATAATCCCAGGTTTTTAGTTAGTTGAATTCTAATTTGGCCAATGATGACATAGAAATTTGATAGATTTTTGAACTTGGTTGATATCTTGAGCTTAGTTATAATTTTATACATGATATAATTCATGCTTGCTGTTTAGATGCTACCAGGTAGCACGACAATGTTCCTATTTGCTTGTTGGTTAAGATTAGCATACTCGTCTGCTGAGAGGAAAATGTTGTTTTTAAGGATAGAATTGTGTAGGAAGTGAGACATAGACTATAAAAACACAGATACTCAAATTTTGGGAACACATGCGTATGCTTGCTATTGGAACGAGATGGAGCGTAAAATGCACTCGTTTAAATGGAAATGGAAAGTGAGATGGAGCGTAAAACGCACTCGATATATATATATATATATATATATATATATATAAATCAATAAACACCACGGGAAAGTGCAAAAATCGCCCTCGTGTGTAAAAACAAAGCAGAATAAATCCATTGTTGAACCTTAATTTGTATTGATGTGTTGGAGTAGTTGATGTCTCATTAGTATATGCAGTTCTTAATTTAAACTTCAATTTTCTGTCTTAAGAAATATAGCATGTGGTATCTTCATCTTTTTCAAACTTATCTGTGAACACATCACACACACACACAACATCTTTATAGCAGGTTAGGATTATATGATTGTATGTCATTATGCCTTTCGCTTAGTTTGATGCTTTGTTCTTGGATCTTGATATTTCTCTGAGGCATATCTTATTGGAATTTTTAACATGGCTAGAAATCTTGGGATTCATTGTCATAGTAGCGTAGCTTTCATAGCATGTAGATTGCATTATATTGTGTTGCTTGAGGACAAGCAACGGTTTAAGTTTGGTGGTATTTGATAGGTGGATTTTATATCCACTTATTCGGTATCTTTTACTTGAATTAGTTGCTTATATTCATATGTCTTAGTTAATTTTCATGCATTTTGTGTTTATTTTGTAGATCTCATGCTTGGGAATGATGTGAGCGATTATTGGTATGAAAACGAAAGGAAAAGCAAGGAAAATGCAAAGAAAAGCAATCCGGACATCATTTGGGCTTTCATGTTTACTTCATGTTCTTGGTTTGGAACTTAGCTTACATTGTAGAGCGTCTTCATAGCTTTCTGAAATATTTTGAATCATTCTAATCAGAGTTTGGATGCAAGAGTTATGATCTTTGTACCAACGGACGTCAAACTTCGTTATTTTGGTTAGCCATTTTCATAACAGTCCCTTCCAGCCCAATATCAGCCATGATTCGTCCGGAATTTCTCAATCCTCAAAGAATAAAAGTTGTAGATCTCGTCGATATCTTCGATTTGATAGGTAGCAGGCCCCGTAACTCTTTTCGGATCAAAAGTTATGGCCATTTTACCAAAGGACACTGCAGCAGAAAATGGACAGCGCGGGCGCGTGAATTTGTGCGCGGCCGCCCGCGACCCTGGAGCAAAAAAAGCGATTTTCTACAAGTTGCGCGCCCGCGCGACCCTTCAGGCCAATTCCTCATGCGGCCAAGCGCGATTTCTAGACGATGACCATCGACTTTTCATTAAACAGAGCAATTGAAGCGTAATTGAGAGAGGGGTTCAATTAGGGCTTATATATTAGACGTATTTTCATTATGTAAGAGGTATTCCACCCTTTGGGGGAAGAGATAGCTATTGTCATCTTCTCTCTTTAATTTCAATAATAGAATAGAGTAGATTAGTGTAGGTATTTTCTATAGTTGATTGGATTGGAGACTTGAATCAATTGGAAATCATTAGAGATTCAACCTTGGCTCAAGAGAACAGATTTGCACTACAATTCTCTACCCTTATTCTCTCTTTGATTGCTTATTGTATCTCATGATGCGTTTTCAATATGTGGATAATAACATTAATTCAATTATGATTTAAATTCTATTCTGAGATTGCAATGGATTCTATGGCTTAGTTTAATCTGATATATTTCATTGTTAGCCTTATTGTTTGCTATGGGATTGCCTATTAAGATTTATGCTTATTTGCTTAGTTGATTGACCATCAATTACTGTGATAACACATATGAACTTGAAAGATGAAGTATGGGTTTAGATCTGATCTTGATAGCTTGTGATTGTATATTCTACATTGTGATGGAATGTATGATTTGTGCTTAGGATAGACATATACCAAAGCGCCACTCGTAGTCAATTGAGAACTTGGGCTTAAACCCTAATTATTTGTAAATCACATAGACATATAGTGATTTAGGTAATGTGGGTGTTCATGTGTATTCTATCAATTATGGATTATATGTGATATGGGTATGGTACATTGAAAGATGGCTATACTTTACTTTAGTGTTCTCGACTAACAAACCGGTACAATTAGTTTGGCTTAACATGAAGTGTATGGATTTAAATTATTCAGTAGATGAAATTGTAATCTCAGGTCTTCATTATCTAATCTCACTCTAGGAATATTTAGATTTATTTAATTTTATAGTTTAAATATAAAATATACTATCTTTCGTTTAAATAAGACTAAAATGGTTATGGGTTTATGCTTGGTAAACTTTATTAGTTAATTCCCTGTGGATTGATACTCGACTTACTCTGTATTACTTGTTGACGCATGTATACTTGCATGAGTTAGAGCTCTTTTATAAGAACTGAAAATGAGGCAACAATGAAACCCATGTTCATTACTCATTCTTAATGTCAAAGCCATACCGTTCGTTGTATGCTAAGATCGATCGCTCATTGCAACTGCGTTGCATTCACAGCGTCTATACACTTTACACTTCTCTCATTACTATAACATAACATCAAAATGTTATTCATTACCCTCGTCACTTAACGTCTAAGGAATCACAATCATAGCAATCCCCCACGTTCGTTTATCGCGACTACGATCCCTGGATACCGGTTACGTAATCTACCGCTTAAATTCTCTTTCTTTTAATCCCATTCAATCTTTCCATTCAACCTTCAATAAAGGTTTAAATCACTTTATTAAGTGTTACATTTGATGAACTATATGTTCATTAGCTTTCGTTACACATCCCCCAGGTTTTGAGCAGTTAAAAGCTTATTACTAGGCTTTGCCTGCATCTGCATGCAAGCAAGACCGGGTCCCTCTTTATCACTTATGCTGCACGCTACCACTCTCTGATGTTAAACCATCTGGTCTCGCACTGCGGCACCTCCTCCTAAGGCACGGCTCGCGCTGCAGCGCTAAGCCTTAATCCTTGAAAATTTTTCTAAGTCTTGAATCCAGTTTGAGACGCTTACTTCCCAATCTCATAACTTATTCGTTATAACTCGGAACGAGGTCATTCAAAAGACATTATGTTCCTTATCTTACGTACTTCAATTACCCTCGGACAGAACTTCGTTCGGAATCCGTTAACATGCCATTCGATTGGCTTAATTTTCGTCCTTCATTCATTTTATATTTTTAACGTTCTTCGTTCGCTCATCCGTAATTCGATCATCCGAACTCGGAATTATTTCATTCTTGAGTCCATAACTCAAGTTTTCTACATTCTCTTAAATTCTTATGAAACCCTACACATTCAGGTTCATTTACTAACTTTCTAATTCTCATTTGTCTTTTACAAAATTTTCACTATAACTTTGTTATAGCTCAGTTTTAATCCGTTCTTCATAAACGTTTCTACCGTTCCTAACCAAGAAATAATCATCTAACTTATACGCGATGTTTTTAAACTTGTCAATCAACAACAATTACACTACGATGGTTTTAAATTTGTCCATCAACAACGTTCTTTGTGTTCTTTGAGTGTTCTTCGCGTTCTTCGTTAGTTCTTCATTTTTAATCGATATTTTGATTACAATTTCACTTTTTCTTGAAATTTGATGTTATAGAACACCATTCCTTATTTATTCCACCGAATTGTTCATATGATTCATTCGGATCATTCAAATTCATTATGAATCTTATACTTCCTTAAGAAATTTATTTACTAAACTTCTAATTCTTATTTCGTCATTTCTCAATGATTTCAACCATATGAAATAATTCCTAACATCATTTACTTCTTATTCTCATTAAGCTATGTTTTAAACATGGAAAACTTAAAGAAAAATTATACGAGACAAGGTTTCGGATTACCTTTCTACTTTAATCTCCTTCCGTCGGACAAGTTTGCTCATGAGCAAGCTTTTCCTCCTCCTTTTCCTCTTCTTTCTCATCAGAAATCTCTCTATCTCTCTCTAAAAAGTTGTAGGATTTTCAAAATCCTAAACAAATGAATTTAGCTTCTTATTTATAGATTTTCCAAGCTAGGGGCAAAATAGCCATTTTGCCCCTCTAATTACTATTCACACCTCCTTACTATTCCACCTCCTTACTATTCATGAAACACCCCTTGGAAGTTTCGTGGTTCCGTCTTGCGGAATTCGTTCGACAGTTCAAAAACTGCGATTCTCGGAATCCAAATATTTTTGGATATTTCGTCTTTCCTTTACCAATTAACTTTTACGCATTCTTCAGATTTCCAAAAAAACTGAAAAACACTTTTTGACGTTAAGCTTTTTCCTTTACGTTTTCCCCTAACGTAGTTAAACAAGTGAAAAGTACATAACAGTACTTTTCATCATTTTTATTTTGTCCAATTTCTGCACGTTTTTTGAGAAAAACTTTTATCGGCTTACTTAACTTTTTACGATATAGTATAGTCAAATCTTTCGACGGAATGTCATTTCGACCTACCAAACTCTCAGACAGGCTTAGGTTATTCAAACCCTAACCCTTAGGGTTTCATCGGGTGAATAGTGCATATTTCGTCTGTTTCCCCAAAAATATTTTTGTTCTCGGAAATTTTTTTATTTTTGTCTAGAAAATTCTTACTCGTTAAGTCTAGCTCGTAGCCAGAATCCTCCCGATTTATAATCATCCTAGGTACTAGAACGATTAATAAACACATAACACATAATATTATTAATAAAATATTATTTTATTAATAACTAATTCTTTAAATCTTAAATTCTGGACAATCCAATTTTCCGGGTTATCACAGTAAGGGCAAGGCTGCGAAATAACTTTGTACCTTTACGCTAGGATTTTAATATGTTCATGTTGTATTAAGACTTATGTATTATGATGTACTAAGTTATGTTTAATTTAAGTTATATAGTAGTAACGGGTACAAGACTTTGGGACGAGAATATTTATGTTATCACAATGTAAATTATTCTAATTTTTTTTCATTGTGTGAGATTTTTGATTTATTATTAGAGTTAGCACGTGATGTACCGAATTCGAGAGATGAGTGTCTGAATTTGGGAGCGTCACAGGTTAGTATCAGAGCATTAAGTTATAAACCTTAGGAGCGAGAATCCTTAAACTATAACCTTAGAAGAACTTAAATGATAGAAGGAGATAAAACTCATATAGAGTTTTCCTAGAGATTTAGTAGCATTATGAAATATATTTTCATTGCATACAATGAATTTATGTTTTATTCTAATGGAGGACCCAGTAGAGTGGTAGAGGAGGAGCCACGTGACATACACGTAGTGTATGAGGCACATCTGATAGCGAAGCCCATTTTGACAGTATCCCCTATTGATGATGAGGATGAGGAGGATGAGATGGAGCTATTTCCCATAGAGACGAATCCCAAGGAAGAACCCATGGAGGATGATCCCGTGGAAGATTCTGACGAGGCTACATTCGAGGATCGGATGTTGGGGGAATATGAGGAGCAGATTTTGGAATTTGAATGTCGAGTTGAAGAACTAGAGACTCACCCTTAGGAGAGAGAAACTGAGATGTAGAAGATAAGGGATGAAGACCATAAGAGGAAACTGGAGATGCGGGAGTTGGAGGTAGAACTTGCATATCGCAAGGAGGCAAGTATGCATATGGGACCCTTTTTCACTGTTCGATAGCAAGGAATGTAGAATTGGCAGGTAAGTTATAGGAGTCCGAGCAGAGGGAGTTAAGTGAGAAATCTGAGAAGGAGGTTCTTCATACACAGCTAGATATGGAAGTCATACAGAGGATCCACTTCAAGGAGAAGTGGGAAAGAGCTAATGATAGGGCAGGAGACCTAGAAGATAAAGTGAGGTGTAAGAGGAGGAAGATGAACCAAAGGAGCTATGCTTTTCGCACAGCTATACAAAGGTTGATCGATGGCATGTACCATTATCCGGCAGAATAAGGGCAAACCCGTTACACATTGAGCAGAGAAATGATGGCTCACATGACGTAGGTCGAGTACAAGAGCGCAGTGGAGCGTGGGATGTTGGGATAGCTTGTTGGTTAGGTGTCCAGTAGTTTAGGCATTTTGTAGGACCCCAACTTATTATAAATAAAATTAAATTTCCATTATTTATTATCTTGAAATAATAAGGTGATAATTTGATATAATGCTTTGGTTATGGGTGAAATGTGCAAATTTTGCAAAATAACCAAGTGGTTATAAAATATTCACTTTTTTCGGGGAATATTCGTTTGGTCATGGAATATTCTTGTTGTCGGGAAATATTAGTACGACGGCGTAGCCATCCGTGGGCCCCATAATAGAATAACTGTCGGATGAAGAAAATGATAAGTTTGAGTTTTTATAAATAACGGCGTAGTTGTTACCATTAACACCGTTGGAATACCCTTGGTTAAAATACGATGTACACGTGGTTGCACAAAGAAGATGTGGTCTTCTTACGGTATTTTTGAATTATTGATTCTTACGTGAAGCGGCACTACTCAATAATAATTGTTACAGAATTATTGCTTAATATTTTATTTTATTGATTCAATAATTGCTGCGTTGATATTTTATATTATTGTTGTTTCAATAATTGTTATTGCACAATATTTCCATTATCAGATCAATAATTCATATTATTTGAATAATATTATTAGATAACATTATTGGCAATGTCTAGAAATTTCTGTCAAGGAGAGGTTTGGTCACCTAATTGGGCGCTAGTAAGGAGAAATCCTTATCAGAAAGCCCCCTTTTTCCTGGGAACGTCCTGGTTGTCATTATCGTGATTCTGTAATATTATTTGTGAATAATTATTTATTAATTTATATGATAAAGAAATATTTATTTGATGTGGATATAAATGATGGATTTATTTATTTTATGTGGTTATAAATGAAGGAAACTGGTCAGAAGGACTAATAATCCGAAAAATCAGTGTTCTTGAGATATATTGCGTGAGTTATAATTTTTAATTCAACCATTGGATCATTGTAATTTTTGGATATGTTATACATATATAAGTTGAGTATATGTCCACAAATTTTGAACCGTTAAAAATGAATGTATGATTTGTTATGAATTTTATGAGGTGCATGGTTCAGAAATTGTTGAAGTTTCTAAATTTATCATTTTAGTGGAAAGTTCTAGAATAAGTGGGCCCCACCTATGGTTGGTGAAGAAATGTGCTGGAATTTTATTTCAAATGTGGTGGGTGGGAATAGTACTAGGTAAAGCCATCAGGTTGCAGGTCAAGTCTGCTTCGGCTTGCTAGCATTTTCCTATAAATAGGTGCTTAGGTTAGAATTGAAAATCACACTAGAAACAAGTTTTCTTTCTCTCTATATTATCGAGCGTATTTCTGTCAATATCTAGATACTTTGAGAGTTACTATTCAGTGCAAGTTTCCTTCAACATCATATCCGATATTCCATTCAGACATACTGTTCTTTTGAGGTAAGGGATGTTATTTTCTTCGTAAATGATATTATTTTCTTCAATATTATTATGCTAAAATATTGATATGAATTCTATTGTGAAATTTCTACTTTTTTGTACTGGGGTTACTATTCACGTATACGACACTATGCACGAATACGACACTATTCACCGAAAAATGAAATTTTCTCTTTTTTGTCCCAAATGTCTTTTATGGTTACTATCTTTGATTGTATCCATGTTTTGATCTTTATTTTTGAATTCTACTTCAAAATTGGTTATTATAGAGTATTATTGAATTTGGATAAACCGAAATACGAATCCCTAATATTTGTCCTTCTGTCTCACTGGATTCATTTTCTCTAAAATGTTTTTCATCATCCTCAGGTCCTTAATGGTGATACTTGATGAATATCTTTGGCTTTATAGTGCAAAGATGAATGATTACTGATGATAATATTTTGGCAAGTAGTGCGAGGATGAGCAGTGTTGAGATGAACATGACCAACTCGGTGATACAAAATGAATATCTTTGGCCCGTAGTGCAAAGATGAATATTTGATGCAAGATATTTATTGATTGATGCTACAAGGATAAAATATTGATGATGGACTTTTAAATTCATAGATGATAGTAGATTTCATTCTCTACTTATTTCTTCTAATGAATTATTGTTTTCGCTGCAGTTGTTGATCTAAAACTTGTTGTTTATTATATTCTATCAGATTTTTCCCTGTTGAAGACAAAGGATAATTTTTTGTATATTATCTTAGTCATAATATTCTTTATTGGGCTAGTTGAGCTTACCCTTTTCCTTTTTGTTCCATTTTTCTTCTTAGGAAGCGAGAACATAGCAGGAACCAGTCGGGGTATAAAGTGATAGTCCTAGACAGTTGTTTTAGCAGTCCTAACTATTTTTGTAAAATAGTGCATCAATAATTGTAATGAGGACTTTATTTGGGTGTATATATTTTCTAGAAGACAATATTGTATTTAAACTCACAGTATGTTTTTGGGTAAAATCTAGTTACGTATAGCACGCAAGTATACGTGGTCAACAAGTAAGAAAGTGATAAGTTGAGTATCGTTCCCACAGAGAATTAGTTAACAAGAATTACCAAGTACTAACCTACAACCAATTTAATCTTATTTAAACGAATGATTTAATAATTTAAAATAATTAATTAAACTATTACTAACTATCCCTAGAATGAAACAAGATAATGAAGACTCGAGATTACAATTTCACTTATTGTTTCATTTAAGTCAACACACTTCCTTTTAAGCCAAGTTATTTATACTGGATTGTTAATCAAGAACAAGAAAGTAAAATATGGCCATCTCTCAACGCACCATACTCATATCAAATCAAATCCACAAATGATAGAATCAAATTGAACACCCTAATTAACTAACCCACTATATCTCTATGTGAATTACAATTAAAAAGGGTTTAAGCACAAGTTCTTATTAGACTACATATGGCGTAAAGGCATATCTCTATCCTAAACACGAATCATGAATTTCATCTATGTAGAAATCACAAACATATGCTATCATGATCAGATCTAAATCTATACTTCATCTCTCGAGTTCATATAGATTATCACGATAATTGTTAGCTAGGCAATTAAGCAATTAAGTCCAAATCATAATAGACAATCCAAATATAGCTAATAAGACTAACAAAGAAGCATATCAAAGTAAACTACACAATATGATCCATAGTAATCTCAAACAAAGAAATAGTTCATGATTATTGAATTAAAACTAAGAATCCACAATTGAATACACATTAAAATACAAAGATAGAAGAAGATGAGAAGATAGAATCTATTGTCTGTAGATTTGAAGCTCCCTCCTCGCTCCTACTTTGAATCTTCAATGGTCTCCAAGTTGCTTCAATCTTCAAATATAGTAAGAACTAGGATTTTGATCTAATTTACTCTAATCTAATCTAATAGAATTCTCTCTAAAATCTAATCTCTCCTCTAATCCTTGTGATTCTCCTCCTTTTATAAGCCTCTTTACATGTCTTTAAGTTCTCTTGGAAGTCCTTGAGTCAATCGGATCAAAAAAATCCTTCTTGGACTCAAATTTTGCCAAAAACCACTTTTTAAGCGTGCACTTCGCCTTACAGTGGGTTTATATTGTAAAGGGCCCGCCTACGACAAAGCTATGCTATCTTCTTTTTTTTGATTGGTATCCCCCCTTACGTGGTACCTTTTCTACTCTGACGTCCTTTGGGAAAACGGCCATAACATTTGATCTGGTAGTATTTATGGGGCCCACGACCTATCAAATCGAAGATATCGAAGAGATCTACAACTTTTATTCTTTGAGATTTAACAGATTTGGATTGGATGAAGGTCGAAATTGAGCTGGAAGTGACTGCTATGCAAATGGCAAGCATGAGAACTCTTAGCTTTGATCTTCGTTGATAAAAATGCCATAACTCTCGCATCCGAACTCCGATTGGGATGATTCAAGATGTTCCAGAAAGCTAAGAAGAAGCTCTAAAGTATAATCCAAGTTCCAAGCCAAGAACATGGATCTAAATTGGTGTTAAAATCCCTTCAATCTTCCCTTCTTGTATTTACTTGGGTATTTTGGTCCAAAAGATGTCTGAATTGCTTTTCCTAGCATTTTCCTTGAATTTCCTTACCAATAGTTGCTCACACCGCTCCCAAACATATAACCTACAAAATGAACATAAAATGCATGAAAAGTAACTAAAAAAATATGAGATTAAGCAAATAATTCAAGTAACAAATACCGGATAAGTAGGTATAAAACCTACTTATGAAATACCCCCAAACTTAAACCTTTGCTTGTCCTAAAGCAAAAACATAAAACTTAATGCAATATAATGGAATGCAAATAATCTACATGCCTACGAATTCAGAAGTATTGACAGAAACAAGTCTATTCAACCGGCCTTAGAGAAATTAAGTAAACATGATAATACATCATATCAAAACTCATCAGTAACTTCCAAATCAATCATCAAGTCTTAAACTGTTATCACTAATATAGTGCGTGTGTGCTCCACAACAATGTTAACTGATATAAAATCAAATTTAACACATAACAAGTCTCTTCGAAGGCATTATACAGTGTAAACTCAAGAAATCCACAAATGAACTAAATCCGACTAAAATCAAACAATTACCAATATCGAGGGTCAACATGGAATACTTATGCTTTATTTTTTACTTATGGGGGCTTTTTGCTCTTATTTATTGTTTTATTCATTTTTTTGTTTATATACACATAGCTATGAAATATCTTATTCCCTTAGGCTTTTCAATGCTACCTTAACGAGCTTTCGACCAACGACTCCCAGACCATTAAGACCTTAGGGCGCTAGGTGTAAAGACAATCCCCTCGGGCTTACTTACTCAAGTAACAAAGGCCACAAAACTAGACAAGCACGCTATGGCGTTTATTCATACTTTTTTTTCTTTTTTTTTCTTTTCACAATATAGCTTATATACCCCAAATATTCCCCCAAACTTAGGTTCTTGTCTAACTTTAGCCATCACTACTTATTCTTGTCATTCTTTCATTCAAACTAGCATTATCCTTTAGAGTCCCATTATGTATCAATTTAAACTTAATCAATCAACAAGTTGTTTTACTGCGCTATCCTTATTATACCAGTTTCAAATAGAAAAAGATTCAATTCATAACAAGAAATCACATCAAAGCTCTAATAGTCAGTACTATACTTGTCTACCCAATTCCAATCTCATTATTGACCAAAACAAACTGTAAATATCAAACAGGTGGACTCATGCAAGATGTACTAAATGCTACATAAACATAGTAAACTAACTACTATTTTTAAAAAAAAATCAATTTTTTTAAATTTAAAGAAACTGAATGTAAAAACTAAATGTAACTATACGAACTACAATGTAAATAACTAACTATATGCAATACGACACTAAAATGCCCCCAAACTTAAACTAGACATTGTCCTCAATGGCTGAAATAGAAAAAAGTAAAGCAGAGGACTTCCCTGAAAATATAGCAATCCTCCTCCTTGTCCTCTAAATTTGGAGAATAGATTAGGTACATGGAACAAATTGGCACCACACTTGAATTGGACTTAAATAACTTTTTCATAATCTTTTGCATGTCCATTGAACCTCCAACACCTGTAATTAAGAGAGACAATATGGATTAGAATAACTCTTGGATTAGTAAGAGAACTTAATAAGCAAATTAATTTCTATCTACTAAATAAACTAGTAAAGCATATAAATATAAAAATTCCTGGGTTGCCTCCTAGTTAGCGCTTGAATTACAGTCTTTTAGCCTAACTTTATCTGGTCAACGCTATCCAATTCCTCTTCGGTAATTGAGGAACCCTCCATCCATCGAAAATAATGTAGCTTTTGGTAGGTTCCCATTTGTGATGGCTATCGAATTAAAGTCACCTAGCATGCTATGTTTAAATATGTGCCCAATTGAGAATGTTGAATAACTAGGTGCTTTTTTGTCCGTTGAGCCTATGATTCGATTGGGGCTTTGAGGCTTGGCAAGAACAACGGGCTCTTCTTCTATCTTATCCTCCTCATCCCACCATGGCTTTACATTTGTACTAGCTCTCATGTCTTAAAGAGCATTGCCGATGATATGACTACCAAGCGGGCCCAGTTTTGCAAATCTAACTGGACCCTTGATCTTTGGCGGAGAAAGAACTTGTGGCACTAATAACATCGGCTCATCCTCGTTGGTACTCATAGTTAGTTCTTCACCGACCTTATTTTCATTATCCCCACTTGTCTTCTTTTTTTCAACATCTCGTGTCTCATCCAGTTGTAGATTTGGCTCGAGCATTTCATCAATCTCGAAATCCTCTTCATAACACCAATTGTTTTGAGGACAGTTGTTCAAGGCTTTGAGCATTTGATCCATCTAGTTCTGTAGATTTTTAATTGATATCTCTTGATTCTGAATTGAACTCTCTTGATTAATCCTCCTCTCCTCATTTGATGCTATGAACTTGGACAATAATTCCTCCAACCTTGAATTATCTTTCTCAGTTTTGGAATCCATGTATTGAGGACCATGAGTTGAAGTGGTGATGAGTTGTTCCATATGGTGCTGAAAATTGTGGCTTGATGTTTCTTGACTCATCATCCTCTCCTATGGGTTTTCTATGACCGTTAACAGTAATTCCTCCAACTTTAACTTTTCTTCTTTTAATGGAGGTTGATATGAGAATTCCGACGTGTATGTTGGATTTGGAGTAGAGTATTGATCTTGATAATTATAGCTCCATGAAAAATCCGGGTGATACCCCCAAACTTGATGATAACTGGGATAAGAATAGTTGTTGAGGTAGTTACCACCATCTTCGCATCAAGCCCCGAAGACCGACGGTGCATTGATTACTCGGTGATTGCCAAAGACAATAATTGCAAGTAACTGCTATCCTTCGATTACGTTGGGCTGCAATAACGTCCAACCTCCTCGAAAGTGTCTCAAGTTGTGTTGATAATGCAGAAAATACATTGAGTCCATCAATCCCCGCTCCCCTTGGTTAAGTCATACTCGAATATGGCCTTTGATAATTGAATCCATCCATGGTACCTGAAACGAGAGAAAAAGAAGAAGATAATAAAATAAAATAAAAATAAAGAAAAACAATGTTTAAATTAAGACTAATTTGATTGAAGCTAATATTGGCAAAAATATATTAAACTAATTCCCCGGCAATGGCATTAAAAACTTGTTGGGTAAAATCTAGTTACACACAACACGAAAGTATACGTGGTCAACAAGTAATAAAGTGATAAGTTGAGTATCGTTCCCACAGAGAATTAGTTAACAAGAATTACCAAGTACTAACCTATAACCAATTTAATCTTATTTAAACGAATGATTTAATATTTTAATTTAAATTAATTAATTAAACTATTACTAACTATCCCTAGAATGAAACAAGATAATGAAGACTCGAGATTACAATTTCACTTACTATTTCATTTAAGTCAACACACTTCCTTTTAACGAAGTTATTTATAATGGTTTTTAATCAAGAACATGAAAGTAAAATATGGCCATCTCTCAACGCACCATACTCAAATCAAATCAAATCCACAAATGATAGAATCAAATTGAACACCCTAATTAACTAACCCACTATATCTCTATGTGAATTATAATTAAAAAGAGTTTAAACAAAAGTTCTTATTAGACTACATATGGCGTAAAGGCATATCTCTATCCTAAACACGAATCATGAATTCCATCTATGCAGAAATAAAAACATATGCTATCTTGATCAGATCTAAATCTATACTTCATCTCTTGAGTTCATATAGATTATCACCGTAATTGTTAGCTAGGCAATTAAGCAATTAAGTCCAAATCATAATAGACAATCCAAATATAGCTAATAAGACTAACAAAGAAGCATATCAAAGTAAACTACACAATAAGATCCATAGTAATCTCAAACAAAGAATTAGTTCATGATTTTTGAATTAAAACTAAGAATCCACAATTGAATACACATTAAAATACAAAGATAGAAGAAGATGAGAAGATAGAATCTATTATCTGTAGATTTGAAGCTCCTTCCTCGCTCCTACTTTGAATCTTCAATGGTCTCCAAGTTGCTTCAATCTCCAAATCTAGTAAGAACTAGGATTTTGATCTAATTTACTCTAATCTAATCTAATAGAATTCTCTCTACAATCTAATCTCTCCTCTAATCCTTGTGATTCTCCTCCTTTTATAAGCCTCTTTACATGTCTTTAAGTCCTCTTGGAAGTCCTTGAGTCAATCGGATCGAAAAAATTCTTCTTGGACTCAAATTTTGCCAAAGACCACTTTTTTACGCGTACCCTCGCCCCGACGAACATTTTGTGAAGGAAAAGCGCCCCCCCGGCGGGGGTACCTTTTATGCTCTGAGTCCTTTAGGAAAACGGCCATAACTTTTGATCTGGGAGGAGTTATGGGGCTCGCAACCTATCAAATTGAAGATATCAAACAGATCTATAACTTTTATTCTTTGAGATTTGACAGATTCGAATTGGATAAAGGTCAAAATTGAGCTGGAAGTGACTGTTATGCAAATAGCAAGCATGAGAACTCTTAGCTTGGATCTTCGTTGATAAAAATGCCATAATTCTCGCATCCAAACTCCGATTTGGATTATTCAAGATGTTACAGAAAGCTAAGAACAAGCTCTAAAGTGTAATCCAAGTTCCAAGCCAAGAACATGTATCTAACTTGGTGTTAAATGCCCTTCAATCTTCCCTTCTTGTATTTGCTTGCCTATTTTGGTCCAAAAGATGTCCGAATTGCTTTTCCTGGCATTTTCCTTGCTTTTCCTTACCAATAATTGCTCATACTGCTCCCAAACATATAACCTACAAAATGAACACAAAATGCATGAAAAGTAACTAAGAAACATGAGATTAATCAAATAATTCAAGTAACAGATACCGGATAAGTAGGTATAAAACCTACTTATCATATGTGTTGTCGTATTTTGCACGACAATTATATTAATAAATTTGTAGTTATTTTCCATACCATGTTTTTGGCGACTCAAAATGGGTGATGTATACCTATTTTAGGGGCGTCACAGTTGGTATCAGAGCTTTGGGATATGGTCTTTGGCGGAGATCGGGGAATAGAACTAGGAGGGGAGAGATGAGTAAATCCTTCGCTAGTGTGTCGTACCTAAGCTTATTTGTTGGTCGGTCATAATATAGGGATATTATGTGACATGTTAATTTGTTTAATTAACCCTTGTTTTATGGAAGTTTTTTTAGAATGGCAGCTGAGAACGTTAACAATGAAGTGTATGAGACTGTGGAACAACCATCAATCACTAACCAAGAGAATGTGCAATAGGAAGACAATATTCCTCCTATAAATAACAATATGGAGCAAACGATGAATGATGGAATGTTTAGAAGCTTTTTACAGTTCATGCAAAATAAGACTAGGGAGACTCGTGTACAAAATACGGGTGGAAATGATAGCAACATGCGATTTGTCACAGCCAAGCAGTTCAAGGAGTTGGGACCACCAGATTTCTGGGGAAAGTCGGATCCGATTAAGGCGGAAATATAGGTAAAGAAGATTACCAAGTTCACGGAGTTATCCAGGTTTGCACCTCATTTGGTAGAGAATGAGGAACGTATAACGCGGATGTTTCTGAGAGGTCTAAAACCTGAGATTCGTCAATACCTTATCTCTCACAAATTTTCTATATATTCAGATGTTGTCAACAAGGCTCAATTATTAGAGCGAGATAGTGAGTATGTTCAACCGAGGGACCACAACCAGGGTCATACCGGTGACAGCAATCATCGGAGCGATGATAACCAACGAGGAGGGAAAAATACGGACAAAAACGGTAACCACTCGGGTGGTCATCGTGGCCATGATAATAGGAGAGGTGAGTCAAGTGGAAATTTCAAAAAGAGGAGATTCAACAATGACGGGAAGACATCAGCAGCAGCACCAGCACCAACAACAAATTCTAGGGGAGGAGAACGACCGCCAGTTAGATTCTACAAATGTGGAGAGAAGGGACACATAAGTCCAAACTGTTCACAGCCTTCCAAGGTGTGTTTCAATTGCCGAAAAGTCGGTCATGTAGCCCGATTTTATCTGGTAGCGAAGTCAAGTCCAACTGGGATGGCGGCACTAAAGGCGAATACAGACAAAACAAAGTCAGTGGTTCAAGGGAGGGCGTTTGTCGTGACTGGCCAAAATGCGAGAAACCCTAACGAGGTGATCACGGGTAAGCTAATCTAGAACTCTTGCGAAGTTTATACCTTACTAGATACCGGTTCTACCCATTCTTTTATCTCTCCTACTTGTGCTCAATGTTTAAACTTGACTCCGGAGAAATTAGACTTTGATTTATCTGTGGAGACTTCGTTAGGAGAAACCTTTATCACATCCACTGTTTATAAATCTTGCTTGATCCAAGTTGGCACAATCACATTACCTGTTGATCTTATCTCTTTAAAGATACTTGCATTTGATGTGATTTTATGGGTTGATTGGTTAACTACTCATCATGCAAAAATTAATTGTTTTCGTAAGGTTGTTAGTTTTTATATTCCTAACCAACCTATCATACGAATTCAAACAACTAAACCATTAAAATCAGTCACTATCTGATCAATCCATAAAGCTATTCGTTTATTGCAAAACGGATGTCAAGCTTTCTTAGCCCATATTATGGACTTGAACAAAAACACGTCAGATTTGAATAATATTTTTGTTGTTAGTGAATTTCCGACGATTTCAAGAACTTCCTACCGGTACTACCCCGAACGTGAAGTTGAATTCTTAATTGATCTTGAACCGGGTACAAAGCCCATTTCTAAAACCCCATATCGAATGGATCCTATTGAACTTCAGGAGTTAAAAGTCCAACTACAGTAATTGTTAAACATCGGTTTTATTCGTCCTAGTACATCTCCTTGGGGTGCTCCTATTTTATTTGTAAAGAAGAAAGACGGGAGTATGCGACTTTGTATTAACTACCGAGAATTAAACCATGTCACCATCAATAATAGGTATCCCCTACCTCGCATTGATGACCTATTTGACTAGTTACAAGGAGCACAATTCTTTTCAAAGATCGATCTTCGCTTACGGATATCATCATTTGAAGATTAAAAGCGAGGATATTCCAAGAAGGCGCCTTGAAACTCGATGCGGGCATTATGAATTCTTAGTCATGTCTTTTGGATTGACTAATGCTCCTGCTGCTTTCATGGATATGATGAACCGTGTATTCAAGGAATATTTGGATCAGTTTGTTGTTGTCTTATTGATGACATCCTCATCTATTCCAAAAGCCGTGAAGATCATGAGCACCATTTGAAGCTGTTACTTCAAAGACTTCGTGACAATAAGCTATATGCCAAGCTGAAGAAATGTGATTTGGCTTAAGGAAGTAGCATTCCTTGAGCACGTGGTGTCAAAACATGGAGTATCTGTTGACCCAGCAAATATTGAAGCAATATAAAGTTGGGAGCAACCGAAGTCGGTGACCGAAGTGCGTAGCTTTTTGGGCTTAGCTGGTTATTATCGGAGATTCGTGGAAGAATTTTCTCGAATCGCTACTCTGTTAACTCGGCTGACTCGAAAAGATACAAAATTCGTATGGAGCGAGGAATGCGAGAAGAGTTTCCAAGAGCTCAAGAGGAGACTCATTTCAGCACCTGTTCTAACAATACCATCTGGTTCGGATAGATTTGTTATCTCAAATGATGCTTGAGCAAAGGGTTAGGATGTGTTCTCATGCAACATGGGAAAGTCATAGCCTATGCCTCGCGACAACTCAAAGAATATGAGAGGAATTATCCTACTCATGATTTGGAGTTGGCAGCAGTCATTTTTGCGTTGAAAATCTTGAGACACTACCAGTATGGGGAGAAAGTGGAGATTTATACGGATCATAAAAGCCTCAAATATTTCTTCACCCAAAAGGAACTCAACATGTGGCAATGACGTTGGCTCGAGTTTTTAAAGGATTACGACCATAGCATTCAATATCATCATGGAAAAGCAAACATTGTAGCTGACGCATTGAGTAGAAGATCATATGCGGGTACGAGTGCAATGTTGTTAACACAAAGGTCCATTTTGTACGACTTGCAAAGGATGAAGATAGAGTTAAAGGCTCTAAGTACCCACATGATGATGGAAAATATACGAGTAGAACCAACTTTAATTGATAAAGTTAAAGCTGCTCAAACTACAGACATGGAGCTGATGCGTATAAAGAAGAAAGTGCAAGAAGGTGCTATTCTGGAAGCAAGAATCGATGAAGAAGGAATACTTTGAGTCAACTCCAGACTTTGCGTTCCTAACGATTCTGACTTGAAGCATAGAATCATGATGGAGGCACACAACACACCATTTGCAATCCATCCCGGGAGTACCAAAATGTATCACGATCTTCGACATATATTTTGGTGGAGCAATATGAAGAAAGAGATCGCGGAGTTTATCTCGAGGTGTTTAACTTGTCAATGTGTAAAGGCGGAGCATCAAGTGCCAAAGGGTCCATTGCAACCACTTGAGATCCCAAAATGGAAGTGGGAACACATTAGCATGGATTTCGTTATGGGTCTTCCCAAAGTTTTTTAAAGCATAGATGCGATTTGGGTTATTGTTGATAGATTAACCAAGTTTGCTCATTTCTTTCCTGTACGTGTGACTTATTCTCTTGAACGTCTTTCACATATGTACGTAAATGAGATTGTGAGATTGCATGGCATGCCAGTATCCATAGTTTTGGATCGTGACCCAAGATTCACTTCACGATTTTGGGTTAGCTTGCAGAAAACTATGGGCACGGATTTACAATTCAGTTCGGCATACCATCCTCAAACGGATGGGCAATCAGAGAGGACTATTCAAACTCTTGATGATCTATTAAGACTCTGTGTCCTAGATTTCAAAGGAAGTTGGGATAAGTACTTGCCACTGGTGGAATTCTCCTACAACAACAGTTGTCAAACAAGTATAGACATGGCTCCATTCGAGGCGTTATATGGACGAAAGTTGTAAGACCCTAACTTATTATTAATGAAATTTAATTTTCTCTATTTATTATTTTGAAATAGTAAGGGTTGATTTGATTAATGTGGATAGTTATGGGTAAAATACGTAAATATTTCAAAATAAGCAAGTGGTTATAAAATATTCATTGTTGTTTGGAATATTCGTTTGGTCGTGGAATATTAAATGCTGTCGGGAATATTCGCATGCGACAGTTGCAACCATGTGTGGCCCCATAACTGAAAGCGATTGGATGAAGAAAACGACAAATATAAGTTGTTTAAAAATAATAAGCGTAGTTATTCACGAATTATCTTGTTAAAATACTTTGTGGTTAAAACATAGTAGACACGCAGTATTGCACGAATTATTGATTCTTACGTAAGAAGGCACTACTCAATAATGGTTACGGATAATTCTCAAAGATTTTATTGATTTAATAATTGTGCGTTGATATTTTATATTCTTTGTTATTTCAATAATTGTCATTACACAATTTTTTTCATTATCGAAGCAATAATTCATATTATCCTAATAATATTATTAGATAACATTATTGACAATGTCTAGAAAGTTACATCTAAGGAGAGGTTTGGTCACCTAATTGCGCTGCCAAGAAGGAGAAATTCTTATTGAAAGCCCCTCTTCCTAGAGAATTGCACAGTTGTCAATATTGTGATTCTATAATATTATTTGTGAACAATTAATTATTGATTCATATGATGAGAAAAATATTGATTTTATGTGGATATAGATGGAGAAATTTTTAATGTATTTGTAAGACCCCAAATTTTATAAATAAAGATGAATTTTCTATAAATATTATTTTTGAATATTATGTAATAAATTTGATATAATGTTATAGTTGTGGGTAATATTTATAAATTTTGCAAAGTATGCAAGTGGTTACATTATTCGATTGGTGGGAATATTCTTGTTTAGCGAGGAATATTAGCATACAACTACTCAATCATTGGTGGACCCTACAATGTAATTATTGCTTGATCGAGAAAAAACGACAAAAATATTTTATTAAAATAATGGCGGAAGTTTTACTGGTTGATCTTTGTTGAACTACTCAGTAGTAAAAGTACGATGTACGTGTGGTTGCATAGTAGCACACACCTCAGTATTGATTATTGATGCTTATGTGAGAAGTCACTCAGTTTGATTCCATTATTGTCGATTAATAATATGAATTATTATAGCGATAATGACGTTTTGTTTTATTCGTATTATTAACGTAATAAAACAGAAACATCTTTTTATATAAAACAGAATACTTTATTAAAGTTATTCTATAAATAAAATATATTATATTTTATTATGCATAGTGTTGCATAGTGTTTTGCATAGTGTTGCATAGTGTTTTGCATAGTGTTGCATAGTGTTTGCATAGTAAAATGTTTTTATATAAATAGAATATATTATATTTTATTTAAAAGATTTTGCTTTAAATATGGACCGTCAGATTAAAGTAAATCAATCTGGACTGTTCATGGATTAATTACTATGCATTCTATTTTCCTATAAATAGAAGCTCATTCCTTCATTATTTTCTTACGAATTCACTGAAACTCTAGAGAGAGAAACTATAGAGAGAAAGAAGAAAAATATTCTGCTACTTCACTTTGCCAATATTCAGTTCTTCTAAGGTAGGGAATATTATTTGTTGTACTCGTAAAGGGTGTTATTCTTTCTTATTCATGAAGAGAACTGTTGTTATTCCATTGCTTATTATTATTACATTGGAATAACTTTGTATACGTGGTTTACCCTATACTTGGTGACATTCTTCTATTATTCTCCGTGGAACATCCTGTTTTGTGTGTTTTACACCCACTTCGGTTCCGCTCTTTATTATTATTACATTGGAACATCCTATCTGTATTTTACATCGACACGTTCCGCCTCTTTATTATTATTCATTGGAACATCCATGCGTATGTTTTTTACACCTGACCGGTTCGTCTCTTTATCATTCTGTTGGAATATCCTATCATGTGTTTTTACACCGATCCGGTTCCATCTTTATTATTACATTGGAACATCCCCGCTTGGTGTGTGAATTTCACGACCGGTTCCGTTATTATTATTCTTGGAATAACTTTGTCTATGCTGAAGTACCACATGCATGGTGATTTCTTTTGTTATTCCATTCTTTATTATACCCAAATAAGTAAAACTTTGACTTCTATACTCCATGAAATTAGTAGAATATCCTTGATATTTGCGTTTCATCCAAAGATCTTTTCATGGAAATATTCTTCCGATCATTCTTGAATTTTACTCTACAAAAACAATATCATGTTGACAATTTGGACGTTAATAATTCCCCGGATAAAATAATTCTTGAACTTGTTTTATTGAATTCTTATATCATTGTCATCATCCTCATGTTTATATTTTTTTAAAGTCATCTATGGCTTGTGGTGCATAGATGGACTTGGTCTGATTATGACCGAGAGACTATTCGGTGTAATCATGACCGTAATGTTACAAATGATGTGGTAAAAATCCTCGGTTAGTAGTAGTGCATTGATGGACGATTGTTGGCATGATCATGACCATTAATGAATACACAACTATTCTTGGCCCGTATGTGAGACCCCAGATTTTATCAATAAAGATTTAAATTTTGTCGAAATAATTTTTAATATTATGGTGTGAATTTGAGATAATATTATAGTTGTGGGTAGTATTTATAAATTTTGCAAAAGTATGCAAGTGGTTATATTATATTCGATTGGTTCAGGGAATATTCTTGCTCAAAGAGGGAATATTCGTGATACAACTACTCAATCATTGGTGGACCCCATAATGTAATTATTATTGTCGGATTGAGAAAACGACAAAAATATTTTATTGAAATAACGGAAGTTTTACTGGTTGATACTGTTGAACTACTCGGTAGTAAAAGTACGATGTACGTGTGGTTGCATAAGTAGCACCCAGTATTGATTATTATGATGCTTATGTGAGAAGTCACTCAGTTTGATTCCATTATTGTCGATTAATAATATGAATTATTATAGCGATAATGACGTTTTGTTTTATTCGTATTATTAACGTAATAAAATGCGAAACATCTTTTATATAAAATGTAATACTTTATTAAAGTTATTCTATAAATAATATATTATATTTTATTATGCATAGTGTTGCATAGTGTTTTGCATAGTGTTGCATAGTGTTTTGCATAGTAAAATGTTTTATATAAATAGAATATATGATATTTTATTTAAAAGATTTTGCTTTAAATATGGATAAATCGATTAAAAGTAAATCAATCTGGACCGCTCATGGATTAATTACTATGCATTTTATTTTCCTATAAATAAAGCTCATTCCTTCATTATTTTCTTACGAATTCACCTGAAACTCTAGAGAGATAAATTATAGAGAGAAGCTATAGAGAGAAAATCTATAGAGAGAAAGAAGAAGAGTATTCGGTACTTCACTACTTTGATATCCAAAGTGTCTTTTTTACTGTAAGGGGTATTATTTGTTGTACTCGCTGTGGGTATTATTCTTTCTTATTCATGAAGAGAACTTCATTTATTCCATTCATTATTATTCATTTGAATAACTTTTGTAAAAGTGGTATACCCTATACATAACTTTGTATATCAGGCATACCCTATACTTGGTGAAATCCTTATGTTATTCCATTCTTATTTATTCTGTTGGAATAACTTTGTATCGCGAATCCTCTATACTTGGTGATCTTCTTCACATTATTCCATTCTTTATTATTACATTTGGAATATCACATGCATGTGTTTTTACAGGACACAGGTTCCATTGTTTATTATTCCGCATTTATTATTACATTTGGAATATCCATGCATGTGTTTTACACCCACTGGTTCCATTGTTTATTATTCAAACATTTATTATTACATTGGATCATCCACAGCCGGTTGTGAATTTCACGACGACCGGTTCCGTTATTATTATTCTATTGGAATAACTTTTATCATCTGCAAGTACTGCATGCATGGTGATTTCTTTTGTTATTCCATTCTTTATTATACCCAAATGGTTAAAACTTTGACTTCTATACTCCATGAAATTAGTAGAATATCGTGATATTTGTGTTTCATCCAAAGATCTTTTCATGGAAATATTCTTCCGATCATTCTTGAATTTTACTCTACAAAAACAAAGATCATGTTGACAATTTGGGCGTTATTAGTTCTGAATAAATTAATTAAATGAACTTGTTTTATTGAGTTATTATGTCATTATCATCATCCTCATGTTATATTATGTCATCTTTGGCTTACGTGCATAGTTGAACTTAGTATGATTATGACCAGGGATCATTCGGTATAATCATGGCTTGATATAAATGATGTGATAAAAGTCCTCGATTAACTCGTAATGCAAATGATGGATAGTTTTTGGTATGATTATGACCAGGGGTGATTCGGTATAGTCATGACCATTGATGATTTAATGAAAATTCTTGACCGTGGTACAGGGATGATTAGATGTGGTGGAATATTTATTAAAGTTTGAGTCTCGGCTTATAACAAATGATGAAAAACCTTTTAAATCATAAAAGATAGTAGACTTTATTTTCTACTTGACTCTTTTAATGGATTGCATATTCTGCTGCGATTAAACCGGTTTGTCTATTGTATTTTATCGGTTTAACAACATTTGAAGGCTAATGATAATTTATTCTCGCATTATCTTAGTCATAATATTTCTTCTTGGGCTAGTTGAGCTCACCCTTTCTTTCACTTTTCTCTTCGTGAAATGAGAATATAGTTGGGACGAGTCGGGGACGGAGTAATGGTCCAAAGGATAGCATTAGTAGTCCTCACTATTACGTGAAATAGTGTGATAATAGTTGTAATGAGGACTCCTTTTGGTTTTGTATAAATATCTAGTAGACAATATTTGTATTCAAACTCACGATTTATATCAGTATAGTACCTACGCTTATGTTAGTAACTTGTATTTGAATTTATGTACCATGTAAGTGGCGACCCAAGATGGGTGGCGTATACCTAATTTTGGGGCGTCGCATTGGTATCGAGCTTAGGATATGATCCTGGCTAAGATGCGAGATAAGAACTAGGAGGGAGAGCAGAATTCCTTTGCTAGTATGACCTACCTAAGTTTATTTGGTATTTGATTGGTCGGTTGAGAGTATAGTGATAATATGTTGCATGTCAATTAACCCTTATTTTGTGGCGGTGTTTGAAAATGGCATCCGAGAATGTTGAGAATAGCAATGGAGCACGAGAGATGTTGATTCTCCACAGATCAATAATCGAGGACAATGTGCAACAGGGGATGGCGATAATCCTCCCAGTAACAAACACACCGATCAATTGATGAATGACGAGACGCGTTTAAAGGGTTTTAGAATTCATGTAACATCGGTAAAAGCGACTCACATCCAAAACGTGGGTGGAAACATGGAAAACTCTCGGGCGGTCACCGCTAAACAATTCAAGGAGCTGGGACCACCGGGAGTTTAAGGGAGAGCCAAAACCACTTACGGCGGAAGCATGGATAAAGCAGATTACCAAGATATTTGATGTCTTGGGATGCTCCGAGGAGCAAAGGTTCCTTCTCGCCTTTATGTTGCGCGCGAGAGGCGACTTCGGTGGGAATCGGTGCAAAACGTACTCAACTCGCTATATCAAGATATCTTGGGAGAAGTTCCAGGAGGCATTCAACGACAAATACTTTCACGAAAGTTCGCCACATGAAGGAGGTGGTGGAGTTTATCAAGTTGAACAAAACAATATGGCCAAGTAATGTCGCAATACGAGGCAAAATTTGCGGAGTTATCACGGTTTGCGTCCCACTTGGTGGATAATGAAGAGAGAATGGCGCGAATATTTTTAAGAGGTTTGAAGCCGGAGATACGTCAACATCTTATTTCTCATAAACTGTGTTTGTATTCAGATGTTGTAAATAGGGCTCAGTTAGTGGAGCGCGATAACGAGTCAACGCAACTAAAAGAGAGTAGCCGGCAAAATTATAATACCAGCGAGAGTAGTCATCGAAGCGGTGACAACAAGCATGGAGGGAATCAACAGGCCAGATATGGTAACCACTTCGGTGGTAATCAGGGCCAAAACAATAAGAATGGACATTTCAAGAAAAGAAGATTCAACAATGATGGAAAGACGTCAGCACCAGCACCCGTTGTTAAGGAAGGAGAAAGACCACCTATTATATGCTTCAAATGCGGAGGAGAGGGACACATAAGTCCGAACTGCGCCATGCCGTCCAAAGCATGTTATAATTGTGGAAGAGAAGGTCACTTAGCTCGATTTTGTCGTTTACCGAAGACAAATTCAACTAGGATGGAGGCACCAAAGGCTGTCCCAGACAAACCAAAGCCGGTAGTTTTTTCTCGTGACGAGGAACCTGAATAAAATTATCACGGGTAAGTTAATCATAAGCTCTTGCGAAGTCTAAACCGTGTTAGATACCAGTTCTACCCACTCTTTTATTTCACCTAGTTGTGTTCAACGTTTAAATTTTGACTCCGAAGAAGTTAAACTTTGACTTATTGGTTGAAACTTCGTTAGTAGGAGCCTTCGTTACCGCTACTATTTTTAAATCTTGTTTGATTCAAATAAACATTTTTGCGTTACCTGTCGATCTTATCTCTTTGAAAATACTTGCCTTTGAGGTAATTTTTGAAAATGATTGATTAACTACTCATTATTCTTTTTGTAAGGTTGTTAGCTTTCATATTCCTAACCAACCTGTTATACGAATTCAAAGTAACCAAACCCTAAAGTTAATCACTGTTATATCAAGCCATAAGTAAAGAGCCCCGATCCTTTCGTTGTTGACTTCCTTGTGTGAAATGCACCGAAGCCAGACTTTTCTGAAGCGACGTCGTGATCAAGATGGCAAGTTGATAGGTATCATTGTGAGGTCTTATCCGTGTTAAGGGATAGAAGTCACAGTTGGTATTAATGTGACGTACTATCCAAGTCTTGACGACGAAATAATGCTTTGAATGATATTTCTATCATTAATAAATTTCTTGGTGTATTCTTGAAGACTTCCTAGCCTACCCTAGAACGTGAAATCGAATTTTGTATTGACCCCAATCAAAAACCCATTTCTTAAACCCTCAAATATTTCTTCAACTAAAAGGATCATTTACGTGGATTATGATGAAAGTCATAATAAAAGTATAGAACTGATGAAAATCATGGGTATATGAAGTATTAGTAAGTTTTAAGATGAGTTATGTTGGTTAGTATGTGAAAACATGAAAGTTTCTTAGAAATCACAAAGAGTTGAAAATCAGATTTTGGTGAAAATCGTAACATGAAATTCAATTGACCATATCTCCTATTATATTTTGAATTTTTGAGTGTGGTCAAGTCCTAGAGTTAAATCTATGAGTTACCTAACTAATCCAAGTGGAATTACTGGAAAAGGTGTTGTAGATTTTTTGTGTGGACTGATTTTAGCAAAGGAGGGCAAAGCTGTAAAAACCTAAAAAAAGCACGCCATGATTTTAGAGGGGCTGTTTCGGCCACTTAAATTATGAGAAAAATTCTGGCCTTTTGGGACATGAAGGTATATGGTATAAAGTAGCTCCTGTCCAAAAAAAGAGCTCATTCGACTTAAAATGAGCAAGTTATAACTATTTCAATATTTAGGTTTTTCCGATGAAAACGCTATAACCGAGTTTTATAACTCAGATGACCATGAAATTTAAACTAGAAGCTCACGTTAACATGTGTAAGGTCCTGCCAAGATTTGGGAATTTTGGAGTTAAACTTGAGGTAGCTAATTTCTTAAGAAATTAATTAGAAATTGATTTTTGAAAAATAGTAAATGAATTTTAAAAATTCCGAGAAAATATATATTTCATCATGGGACTATATTATGCTAAATCCCAGAAAAGAAATATTTTTGGGACTGATTTGGTATTTTTCATGAAAATAGTTTAGTGACGAACATATGAGTTAAATATGTTATGTGAAGTAACAAAGTTGAAAATAGGATTTTATGGCTAGAGAATCCTATATAGAGTATATGCATATTTTTTGAGAGATTTGATAATTGGTGATTATATCTTATGAGTATGGCATTTTTGAATGATTAAATGCATTATATGGTAAAGCGTAAACAATTAAGATAAATTGTTTATAAATTTAAGAAGTGATTAAAATATTGTTATAATATTAATGATATTAGATTATGAGATTATTAAGTGATTGATAACATGGGGATATTCTTGAATTCTGGATAAATTATATTATAAATGTTTAATATTTATCCTTTATCTCATTTGATTGATTCTTTATATCATTATCCTCATGCTTATATTATGTTGAAAGTCATCTGTGGCCTGTAATGCATAGATGGACTTGGTATGATTATGACCGAGGATTGTTCGGTATAATCATAACCAGTAATTGAAAACACAATTATCTTTGGTAGTAGTGCATGGATAATTTGTGGTCGTGATACTAATGAATACACGATTATCTTTGGTAGTAGTGCATGGATAATTCGTGGTCGTGATACTAATGAATATCCTTGGCACATAGTGCGGGGATGATTCGATGATATGGATTAATTATTGAAATGAGTCTCGTGAATGAAATATTAATTCATGGATGTGGTAAAAAGTCATCTTTGGTAGTAGTGCATTGATAGACTTGGTATGATTATGACCACGGATTATTCGGTATAATCATGGTAGTAATTGAAAACACGAATATCCTTAGCCAGTAGTGCATGAATAATTCATGGTTGTGATACTATTAACCTGAGTCTCAGTATTATTGGTTTTACAGTTGTATATCTTTGGCCTGTAGTGCAAAGATGAATTGTTAATGAATATCTTTGGCCGGATTGCAAAGATGAATTTAATGTTTCAACGATAAAGGTATTCAAGGTATCCTCACCTCTTTATTATACCAGGTACGTACCCTAATTTCGAGGGCGAAATTCCATAAGAAGGGGAGATTGTGAGACCCTAGATTTTATCAATAAAGATTTAAATTTTGTCGAAATAATTTTTAATATTATGGTGTGAATTTGAGATAATATTATAGTTGTGGGTAATATTTATAAATTTTGCAAAGTATGCAAGTGGTTATATTATATTCGATTGGTTGAGAATATTCGGTTTAGCGGGGAATATTAAATGCAACTACTCAATCATTGGTGGACCCTAGCGAAATTATTGTCGGATTGAGAAAACGACAAAATATTTTATTGAAATAACGGCGAAAGTTTTACCGTTGATCTTTGTTGAACTACTCGGTAGTAAAAGTACGATGTACGTGTGGTTGCAAGTAGCACTACGGTATTGATTATCGATGCTTATGTGAGAAGTCACTCGGTTTGATTCCATTATTGTCGATTAATAATATGAATTATTATAACGATAATGATGTTTTTTTTTATTCAGTATTATTAACGTAATAAAATGTAAACATCTTTTTATATAAAATGTATACTTTATTAAAGTTATTCTATAAATAGAATATATTATATTTTATTATGCATAGTGTTGCATAGTGTTTTTGCATAGTAGTGTTTTGCATAGTGTTGCATAGTGTTTGCATAGTAAAATGTTTTTATATAAATAGAATATATGATATTTTATTTAAAAGATTTTGCTTTAAATATGGACCATCAGATTAAAGTAAATCAATCTGGACCGTTCATGGATTAATTACTATGCATTTTATTTTCCTATAAATAGAAGCTCATTCCTTCATTATTTTCTTACGAATTCACTGAAACTCTAGAGAGATAAATTATAGAGAGAAGCTATAGAGAGAAAATCTATAGAGAGAAAGAAGAAGAGTATTCTGGTACTTCACTACTTTGATATCCAGTGTCTTTTACGGTAAGGGGTATTATTTGTTGTACCACGTCGGTGTTATTCTTTCATATTCATGAAGAGAACTTCATTATTCCATTCATTATTATTCTCGCTTGAATAACTCAGTAAAAAAGTGGTATACCCTATACATAACTTTGTATATGCGCGTACCTATACTTGGTGAAATCCTTATGTTATTCCATTCTTATTTATTCTGTTGGAATAACTTTTATACGCTGTGAATCCCTATACTTGGTGATCTTCTTCTCATTATTCCATTCTTTATTATTCTCATTGGAATATCCTCATCATGTGTTTTTACAGGACTGGTTCCATTGTTTATTATTCCGCATTTATTATTACATTTGAATATCCTCATGCGTGTGTTTTACACCTGACTGGTTCCCATTGTTTATTATTTAGCATTTATTATTACATTTGGATCATCCCGCTTGTGAATTTCACATGACTGGTTCCGTTATTATTATTTTATTGGAATAACATGTCTATGCGTAGTACCGCATGCATGGTGATTTCTTTTGTTATTCCATTCTTTATTATACCCAGTTGGTGAAAACTTTGACTTCTATACACCATGAAATTAGTAGAATATCGTGATATTTGCGTTTCATCCAGTATCTTTTCATGGAAATATTCTTCTGATCATTCTTGAATTTTACTCTACAAAACAGTATCATGTTGACAATTTGGACGTTATTAGTTCTCGAATAAATTAATTAAATGAACTTGTTTTATTGAGTTATTATGTCATTATCATCATCCTCATGTTATATTATGTCATCTTTGGCTTACGTGCATAGATGAACTTAGTATGATTATGACCAGGGATCATTCGGTATAATCATGGCTTGATATAAATGATGTGATAAAAGTCCTCGATGGCTGTAAATGCAAGTTGATGGATAGTTTTTGGTATGATTATGACCGGGGGTGATTCGGTATAGTCATGACCACCATTGATGATTTAATGAAAATTCTTGGTCGTAATACGGGGATGATTAGATGTGGTGGAATATTTATTAAAGTTTGAGTCTCAAATATAACAAAGATGATGAAAAACCTTTTAAATCATAAAAGATAGTAGACTTTATTTTCCACTTGACTCTTTTAATGGATTGCATATTCCACTGCAGCTTAAACCGGGTTGTCTATTGTATTTTATCGGTTTAACACTTTTTGAAGGCTAATGATAATTTATTACGCATTATCTTAGTCATAATATTTCTTCTTGGGCTAGTTGAGCTCACCCTTTCTTTCACTTTTTTCTCTTGAGAAATGAGAATATAGCCGGACGCAGCTCGGGAACGGAGTAATGGTCCAAAGGATAGCATTAGTAGTCATCACTATTCGTGAAATAATGTGATAATAGTTGTAATGAGGACTCCTTTTGAGTTTGTATAATATCTAGTAGACAATATTTGTATTCAAACTCACGCTTTATGTCGTATAGTACACGGCGCTTATGTTAGTAACTTGTATTTGAATTTATGTACCATGTAAGTGGCGACCCAAGATGGGTGACGATACCTAATTTTGGGGCGTTACAATCGTAGTGCATGAATAATTGTGGTCGTGATACTAAAGAATATCCTCGGGAAAAGTGCGGGGTGATTCGATGATGTGGATTATTTATTAAAGTGAGTCTCATATAACAATGATGAAAACCTTTTAAATCATAAAAGATAGTAGATTTTATTTTCTACTTGACTCTTTTAATGGATTGCTTGTTCATTATGCAGTTAAACTTGATGTTTATTATATTTTATCGCTTTAACATTTGTTGAAGGCTAATGATAATTTATTCGCATTATCTTAGTCATAATATTTCTTCTTGGGCTAGTTGAGCTCACCCTTTCTTTCACCGTTCTCTTGAGAAATGAGAACATAGTTTGGGACGAGTTGGGGAGCGGAGTAATGGTCCGAGAGGATAGCATTAGTAGTCCTCACTATTCGCGTGAAATAGTGTGATAATAATTGTAATGAGGACTCCTTTTGAGTTTGTATAATATCTAGTAGATAATATTTGTATTCAAACTCACGCTTTATGTCGTATTGCATACCTTACGCTTATATTAGTAAGTTGTATTTAAATTACATACCATGTATCCGACTACCCAAGATGGGTGATGTATACCCTAATTTTGGGGCGCCACGGTTAATATCGTAGCTTAGGATATGATCCTGGCTAAGATGTGAGAATAGTACTAGGAGGGAGAGACGGGAATACCTTCGCTAGTATGACCTACCTAAGTTTATGTGCTATTTTATTGGTCGATCGATTATAGGGATAATTTGTTACATGTCGAATTAACCTTTTGTTTTGTGGCGATGATCTCAAAATGACATCCGAGAATGTTGAGAATAGCAATGGAGCACGCAGTGCGATCGTTGTTTCGCCACATATCAATAATCGGGATAATGTGCATCGTGAAGGCGACAATCCTCATACAAACAACAACACCGACCAAATGATATATGATCAAATGTTCGTAGAGGCTTTATCTGAATTTATGCAACAATGAAAGTGAGCGACTCTGTCCAAAAACGTAGGTGAAAACACGGAAAACTCTCGGGCGGTCACCGCTAAACAATTCAAGGAGCTGGGACCACCGGAGTTTAAGGGAGAGCCAAAACCACTTCTGGCGGAAGCATGGATAAAGCAGATTACCAAGATATTTGATGTCTTGGGATGCTCCGAGGAGCAAAAGGTTCCCTTTGCCGCCTTTATGTTGCGCGAAGAGGCAGATTACTCGTGGGAATCGGTAAAACGTACTCAACCTGCTGTACTAAAGATATCTTGGGAGAAGTTCCAGGAGCTGTTCAACGACAAATACTTTCCTGAAAGTATTCGCCACATGAAGGAGGTGGAGTTTATCAAGTTGGAACAAAACAATATGACCAGTATCACAATCTGAGGCAAAATTTGCGAGTTATCACGATTTGCGTCCCACTTGGTGGATAATGAAGAAAGAATGGCGCGAATGTTTTAAGAGGTTTGAAGTGGAGATACATCAACATCTTATTTCTCATAAACCGTGTTTGTATTCGGATGTTGTAAATAGGGCTCGATTAGTGGAGCGCGATAACGACTTCGACGAACTAAAAGAGAGCGACCAAGCAAAATTATAATACCAAATGAGAGTAGTCATCAAGCGGTGACAACAAGCGTGGAGGAATCAACAGGCGAGATATGGTAACCACTTGGGTGGTAATCGAGGCCAAACAATAAGAATGGACATTTCAAGAAATGGAGATTCAACAATGATGGAAAGACGTCGGCCTGAAAGACTCGTTGTTAAGGAAGGAGAAAGACCACCTATCATATGCTTCAAATGCGGAGGAGAGGGACACATCGATCAAATCTGCGCCATGCCAGTCAAAGCATGTTATAATTGTGGAAGAGAAGGTTACTTAGCTCGATTTTATCGTTCATCAAGACAAATTCAACTAGGATGGAGGCACCAAAAGGCCGTCCCGAAAAAGTCAAAACCGGTAGTCAAGGAGAGAGCGTTTGTTGTGACCTCCCGGAGAGCAAGGAACCCGAATGAGGTCATCACGGGTAAGCTTATCATAAACTCTAATGAAGTCTATACTTTATTTGATACCGGTTCTACCCATTCTTTTATTTCTCCTATTTGCACTCATCGATTAAATTTGACTCCGGAGAAATTAGACTTTGACTTATCTGTGGAAACTCCGTTGGGAGAAACCTTTATTACATCCACTGTTTATAAGTCTTGTTTGGTTCAAATCGGTACCCTCACATTACCTGTCGATCTTATTTCATTAAAAATACTTGCATTTGACGTGATTCTAGGGATTGATTGGTTAACTACTTATCATGCAAAAATTGATTGTTTTTGTAAGGTTGTTAGCTTTCATATTCCTAATCAACCTATTATGCGAATTCAAACGACCAAACCATTAAAATCAATCATGGTCATCTCAAGCCATAAAGCTATTCGTTTATTGAAAAACGGATGTCAAGCTTTCTTAGCTCATGTCACAGATTTAAACAAAAATACGTCAGTTTTGAACGATATTTCTATTGTTAATAACTTTCCTGACGTATTCCCCAAAGAACTTCCTGGCCTACCCCTAGAGCGTAAAATTGAATTTTGTATCGACCTTGAACCTGGTACAAAACCTATTTCCAAAGCCCCATATCGAATGGCTCCTATTGAACTTCAGGAGTTAAAGACCCAACTACAGGAATTCTTAGACATTGGCTTTATTCGTCCTAGTACTTCTCCTTGGGGTGCTTCTGTTCTATTCGTGAAGAAGAAAGATGGGAGTATGCGACTTTGTATTGATTATCGGGAGTTGAATCATGTCACCATCAAAAATAGGTATCCATTGCCACGTATTGATGACCTGTTTGACCAGTTGCAAGGAGCCAAATTCTTTTCAAAGATTGATCTTCATTCCGGATATCACCAATTGAAGATTAGAACCACCGACATTCCAAAGATTTCTTTCGTAACTCAGATGCGGGCATTATGAATTCCTAGTCATGTCCTTTGGATTGACTAATGCTCCTGCTGCCTTCATGGATATGATGAACCGAGTATTCAAGGAATATTTAGATCACTTTGTGGTCATCTTTATTGATGACATCCTTATTTATTCCAAAAGCCGTGAAGATCATGAGCAACACTTGAGGCTGACACTCCAAAAGCTTCGTGAATATAAGATTTATGCCAAATTGATGAAATGCGAGTTCGGCTTGAAGAAGTAGCATTCCTTGGGCACGTGGTATCAAGTCATGGAATATCTGTTGACCCAAAGAAAGATTAAAGCTATTCAAAGTCGAAACAACCTAAATCGATGATCAAGCACGTAGCTTTCTCGGTTTAATGGTTATTATTCTGAGATTCGTGGAAAGATTTTCTCAAATCGCTACTCCATTGACTCACCGACTCGAAAAGATACAAAGTTCGGTTGGAGCGAAGAATGTGAGAAGAGTTTTCAAGAACTCAAGAGAGACTTATTTCAAAGACTGCTCGACAATACCATCCGGCTTGAGGGATTTGTCATCTACAGTGATGCTTCGGGCAAAGGGTTGGGATGTGTTCTCATGCAACATGGAAAAGTTATAGTCTATGCCTCGCGATAACTCAAAGAATATGAGAGGAATTATCCTACTCATGATCTGGAGTTGGCAGCTGTTGTCTTTGCACTTAAAATTTGGAGGCATTACTTGTATGGGGAGAAAGTGGAAATCTTTACGGATCATAAAAGCCTCAAATATTTCTTCACTCAAAAGGAACTCAACATGCGACAACGACGTTGGCTTGAACTGTTGAAAGATTATGATCATACCATCCAATACCATCCTGGAAAAGCGAACGTGGTAGCTGACGCATTGAGTAGAAGATCATATGCAAGTACGAGTGCGTTATTGTCAACGCAAAGGCCCATTTTGTGTGACTTGCAAAGGATGGAGATAGAGTTAAAGACTCCAGGGACGCATGTGATGATAGCGAATATACGAGTAGAACCGACTTTAATCGATAAAGTTAAAGCTGCTCAAGCTACAGACCTGGAGCTGATGCGTATGAGGAAGAAAGTCGAAAGGTGCTACGCCTAAGCAAGAATTGATGAAGAAGGAATACTTCGAGTCAACTCCAGACTTTGTGTTCCTAACGACCCTGATTTAAAGTATAATATCATGATGGAGGCGCACAACACACCATTTGCAATCCATCCTGGGAGTACCAAAATGTATCATGATATTCGTCATACATTTTGGTGGAGCAATATGAAGAGAGAGATAGCGTTGTTTATCTCAAGGTGTCTAACTTGTCAACGAGTTAAAGCGGAGCATCAAGTACCAAAAGGTCCATTGCAACCACTTGAAATTCCGTAATGGAAGTGGGAGCACATTACCATGGATTTCATTACCGGCCTTCCTAAGGTTTCTCAAGGCATTGATGCGATTTGGGTCATTGTTGATAGATTGACCAAGTCTGCTCATTTCTTTCCGATCGAGAAACTTATAAACTTGAACGCCTTGCTCAGATGTACATAAACGAGATTGTAAGATCGCATGGTATGCTTGCGGTATCCATAGTTTCGATCGAGACCCAAGATTCACTTCACGATTTTGGGTTAGTTTGCAAAAAGCTATGGGCACAGACTTACGATTTAGCTCGGCATATCATCCTCGAGATCCAGACGGACGATCGGAGAGGACTATTCAAACTCTTGAAGATCTATTAAGACTCCGTGTCCTTGATTTCAAGGGAGTTGGGACAAGTTCTTACCATTGGTGGAGTTTTCCTACAACAACAGCTTATCAAGCAAGTATTGGCATGGCTCTATTCAAGCGTTGTATGGAAGAAAGTGTCATTCTCCAAAGATCTTTGGGATGAGGTGGGTGAAGCAACGTTGTTGGGACCAGAGTTGGTACGCACGCATGACTACGGAAAAGATTCAAACAATCCGACAACGTAAAAAAACCTCACAAAATCGACAAAAAGAGTTATCTTGATCTTCATCGAAAGGACGTGGAATTCGATATAGGAGATCATGTGTTGTTAAGAGTTGCTCCATGGAAAGGAGTTACAAGATTTGGAAAGAGAGGAAAACTTAATCCTCGATTCATCGGTCCATTTTAATCCTCGATCGAGTAGGAATCATGGCCTATAGACTCGCTTTTACCGCCAAATATGTCTCGTGTTCATAACGCTTTTTACATATCCATGTTACGTAAATATGTGAAAGACCCAACCATATTATTGAGTTAGAACCTGACGAAATAGCGGAAGATTTGACGTATGAAGAGGTTCCTGTTCAAATTTTGGATAAGAAGGAACATATTTTACGCTCCAAGGTTATACCTCAAGTCAAAGTTTTGTGGAGGAACCACGATGTTGAAGAAATGACTTGGGAGTTAGAATCTAAAATGAAATCAAGGTATCCTTACCTCTTCGACATACCAGGTACGTACCCTAATTTCGAGGGCGAAATTTCATAAGAAGGAGAGGTTGTAAGACCCCAGCTTTTATAAATAAAGATGAATTTTCTATAAATATTATTTTTGAATATTATGGAATAAATTTGATATAATGTTATAGTTGTGGGTAATATTTATAAATTTTGCAAAGTATACAAGTGGTTATATTATTTGATTGGTCGGGAATATTCGGTTTAGCAGGAATATTCGCACAACTACTCAATCATTGGTGGACCCTATTATAGAATTATTGTCGGATTGAGAAAACGACAAAAATATTTTATTGAAATAACGGCGGAAGTTTTACCGCTGATAATCTTGTTGAACTACTCCTGGTAGTAAAAGTACAAAGAATAATGTGTGGTTGCATAGTAGTACACGCAGTATTGATTATCGATGCTTATGTGAGAAGTCACTCGGTTTGATTCCATTATTGTCGATTAATAATATGAATTATTATAGCGATAATGACGCTTTTGTTTTATTCAGTATTATTAACGTAATAAAATGTAAACATCTTTTTATATAAAATGTAATACTTTATTAAAGTTATTCTATAAATAAAATATATTATATTTTATTATGCATAGTGTTGCATAAAGTTGCATAGTGTTGCATAGTGTTTGCATAGTAAAATGTTTTTATATAAATAGAATATATTATATTTTATTTAAAAGATTTTGCTTTAAATATGGACCGTCGATTAAAGTAAATCAATGACCGTTCATGGATTAATTACTATGCATTCTATTTTCCTATAAATAGAAGCTCATTCCTTCATTATTTTCTTACGAATTCAATTTGAAACTCTGAGAGAGAAACTATAGAGAGAAAGAAGAAAAGTATTCTCGCTACTTCACTTTTGCCAATATTCAGCTTCTTCTAAGGTAGGAATATTATTTGTTGTACTCTTAAGGGTGTTATTCTTTCTTATTCATGAAGAGAACTGTTGTTATTCCAAAGATTTATTATTATTCTGTTGGAATAACTTTTGATACATGGTTTACCCTATACTTGGTGACATTCTTCTATTATTCATTGGAACATCCTGCTCATGTGTTTTACACCTTGACTGGTTCCGCCTTTATTATTATTCTATTGGAACATCCCTGCATGTGTGTTTTTACACCGGACTGGTTCCGCCTTTATTAACTGTTGGAACATCCTGTCTGTGTGTTTTACACCGACTTCGTTCCGCTCTTTATCATTCTGTTGGAATATCCTATCCGTGTGTTTTACACCTGGATCCGGTTCCATCTTTATTATTCTGTTGGAACATCCTCGCTTGCGTGTGAATTTCACCGACTCGGTTCCGTTATTATTATTCGCTGGAATAACTCATCATGTAAGTACCGCATGCATAGTAGCACACTTCAGATTGATTATTGATGCTTACGTGAGAAGTCACTCACTATGCTCAATTATTATTACAATAATTCTTTGATCATATCTCTTATATTATTGATTCAATTATGGTCACAGATCATCTCGTATAATATGTTATAGTATTAAATCAATAATTGAGACGACAAGTTATAAATGATTAATAATTGTTGAAAGATTAAATATGTGTTGATGAAAAAAAAATGATTTGTGGTAAGTTTGATTATTTTATGGGGGCTCATATGTCATCATCTAAGAGTCTCTTCGTCAATAATAGTAATTACCTTCACAATAGTAATTACCCTTGTGAATAGTATTTACCTTCGTCAATAGTAATTACCTTCGTCAATAAGTAATTACCCTTGTGAAAAGTATTTACCTTCGTCGATAGTATTTACCTTCGTTAATAGTAATTACCTTTACCGACGTCGAACCACTTGTCATTTCACATTACAGGCCGAACCACTTGTCGCTTCACATTACGCGCGTCAAACCGGTCGTCAAGCCACTTGCCTTTTCACACGGCGAAAAGCTAAGCTAGAAATCTTCTATAAATAGAGGCCTAGGGCTTCATTATTTTTCACGAATTCATTCAAGCTATAGAGAGAAAAGTATAGAGAATAAGAGAGAAAGAAGAAGAGTATTTTGTTACTACACTGCTGCAGTATTCAATCTCCTACCAAACGTAAGGGGTGTTATTCTTTTGTATTCATGAAGAGAACTTCTTTTGTTATTCCATTCTTATTTATTCTGTTGGAATAACCTGTATACGCGGAATCCCCTATACTTGGTGAAATCCTTCTGTTGTTCCATTCTTTATTATTCTGTTGGAATAACCTGTATACGCGGTCTACCCTATACTTGGTGACATTCTTCTATTATTCTGTTGGAACATCCTGTCTGTGTGTTTTACACCGGACCTGGTTCCGTCTTTATTATTATTCTGTTGGAACATCCTGTCTGTGTGTTTTACACCGGACCTGGTTCCGTCTTTATTATTATTCTGTTGGAACATCCCATGCATGTGTTTTACACCCACCGGTTCCGCTCTTTATCATTCTCGTTGGAATATCCTATCTGTGTTTTACACCGATCCGTTTCCATCTTTATTATTCTCGCTGGAACATCCACGTGCGGTGAATTTCACCCGACTTCGTTCCGTTATTATTATTCTATTGAATAACTTTGCCTATCTAAGCACCGCATGCATGGTGATTTCTTTTGTTATTCCATTCTTTATTATACCCAATTGTTAAAACTTTGACTTCTATACTCCATGAAATTAGTAGAATATCCTTGATATTTGCGTTTCATCCAAAGATATCTTTCATGGAAATATTCTTCCGATCATTATTGAATTTTACTCTACAAAAAACAAAGATCATGTTGACAATTTGACGTTAATAATTCCTGGATAAAATAATTCTTGAACTTGTTTTATTGAATTCTTATATCATTGTCATCATCCTCATGTTTATATTTTTTTTTGTGTCATCTCAGGCTCAGTAGTGCATAGATGGACTTGGTATGATTATGACCGAGAGACTATTCGGTGTAATCATGGTAGTAATGTTACAAATGATGTGGTAAAAATCCTCGTTAGTCAGTAGTGCATTGATGGACGATTGTTGGCATGATCATGACCATTAATGAATACACAACTATTCTTGGCCCGTAATGCATGAATAATTGTGGTCGTGATACTAAAGAATATCCTTGGTAGTAGTGCGGGGGTGATTCGATGATGTGGATTATTTATTAAAGTGAGTCTCACTATAAGAATGATGAAAACCTTTTAAATCATAAAAGATAGTAGATTTTATTTTCTACTTGACTCTTTTAATGGATTGCTTGTTCATTGCAGCTTAAACTTGATGTTTATTATATTTTATAAGTTTAACAACTGTGAAGGCTAATGATAATTTATTCGCATTATCTTAGTCATAATATTTCTTACTTGGCTAGTTGAGCTCACCCTTTCTTTCACCTGTTCTCTTGTGAAATGAGAACATATTTGGGACGAAGTCGGGGAACGAAGTAATGGCCCGAGAGGATAGCATTAGTAGTCCTCACTATTCTGTGAAATAGTGTGATAATAATTGTAATGAGGACTCCTTTTAAGTTTGTATAATATCTAGTAGATAATATTTGTATTCAAACTCACAGTTTATGTCGTATTGTACACGACAGTTATATTAGTAAGTTGTATTTAAATTCTGTACCATGTATCTGACTACCCAAGATGGGTGATGTATACCTAATTTTGGGGGCGTCACAGTGACAATTGTTGAAAATTAGAATTTTATCTTTTTCTAATAAAATAATTCATTTAAATATATTATTATATTTTAATAATATAATAATGGTGATATTTTTACAACGAATGTGGGATATATGAGTATACGAGGAGGAAGAGTATTTTTGTTGCAATAAATGTTTAAAACATGTTAAACATGCTCGGTGGACCCCATTTATTGATTGAAATTTGATTATAAGATGTAAAAATCGCACCGGCTTTGTGGATTTCTTTCAATTTTTGTTTGGAATTTGGAAAAACTTTCTTCTCGCAAATTTGTAGAGAATTGAATTTCCTATAAAAAGTCGCCAGCTTTTGAATTTTTCGACAAAAGGGCTATTTATTGTGAATTATTGAAGTTCAAAGCTCAAATAATTGATTTTTGGAAGTTTAAATTATTTTAAATTAGAAAATGTTTTTCTTACTTTTTCTAGAATGTGGCATGTGCTTATTGAAATGAAATCGATTTCAAGAGTGGCGAGGGAATTTTGATATATATAATAATATTAAATTAAATTTTACGCTTTGGTGTTCTAAGCAATTTCCTATAAATAGGTGTGCTTAGGTTAGAATTGAAAATTACACCGTAAATCTGAAGTTTTCCTCTCTATATTATCGAGGGTATTCTTGTGAGTATTTTGAGTATACTTTGAGTATTGCTATACTTATGCAAAGTTCAAGTCATAGCCTATATCCTGTTTCAACTAGAAGATCTTGTCTTTGTGAGGTAAGGGATATTATTTTTTTTAAGTAATGATATTATTTCTTCAATATCATTATGTTGAAATATTGATCTGAAGTTTTTATCAAATTTGGAACTTTTGGTGTTCTGAGTTACTATTCACGTATCTGCACTATTCACGTATCTGTAACTATTCACGAATACTTTAAGACTATTCATCAAAAAATGAAAAATTTTCTTTTGTCCAAAATATCTATTCGGATACTAGCTTTGATTGTATCCATGTTTTGATCATTCTTGAATTTTACACCACTATAATTATTTTTGTGGTATTTTTGGACATGGATAAAACAAAAGTACTAAATCCTTAATCCTTAATCCTTGTCATTTTGTTTCACCGGATTTGTTTCTTTAAAATATTTTTCATCATCCTCGGTCTTAAATGATGATATTATTGAATATCTTTGGTATGTAGTGCAAAGATGAATGATTTCTGAAGAATATCTTTGCCCGTAGTGCAAAAGATGAACAGTGTTTAGATGAACATGACTTAATCGATGAATATCTTTGGCATTGTAGTGCAAAGATGAATATTTGATTCCGATATATATATGATTGATGTTACAGGATAAAAGATAGATGATGAACTTTTAAATTCATACATAGAAGATAGTAGTTTGCATTCTCTACTTAACTCTTCTAATGAATTATTATTTCATTGCGAATATTGATTTAAAATTTGTTGTCTATTGTATTCTATTAGATTTTTCCCTGTTGAAGACTAACGGTAATTTATTGTATATTATCTTAGTCATAATATTCTTTCTTGGGCTAGTTGAGCTCATCCTTTTCCTTTTGCTCCATTTTCTTATCGTGAGGCGAGAATATAAGCGAGATACGAGTCTGGGGTATGAAATGAAGGTTCTAGAGAGAGAGTTGTTTAGTAGTCCTCACCATTTTGTAAAATAATGTATCAATAAATGTGATGAGGATTTATTTGAGTATAGATATTGTCTGAAGATAATATTTGTATTCAAACTCACGCTTTCTTCGTTGTAATAATAAAGTTGTAGTTGTTTACGTACCATGTATTGACAACTCGTAATGGGTGATGTATACCTATTTTGGGGCGTCACGGTTGGTATCGAGCTTTGGGATATTATCTCTGGCGGAGATCGGGAATAGAACTAGGAGGGAGAGACGAGTAAATCCTTCGCTAGTGTGTCCTACCTAAGCTTATTTGTTAGTTGATCAGTATATAATGATATTATGTGATATATTGATTTCCTTAATTAACCCTTGTTTTATGATAGTATTTGAGAATGTCGACTGAGAATATTAACAATGGAAATGAGACCGTGGAGACGCCTTTGTACTCACCAACGAGGAGAACATGCAAAGAGTCGGCAATGTTCCTCCCCGTGAACAACACCACCGAAAGGATGATGAACGAGGGATGTTTAGAAGCTTTTTGCAGCTCATGCAAAATCGAACGAGGAGACTCGTGTTCAAAATATAGGAGGAAATGATAGCAATTCATGGGTTGTCACAAACAAGCGATTCAAAGAGTTGGGACCATCGAATTTAAGGGAAAGCCAGATCCGTTCATGGCGAAAACATGGGTCAAGCAAATTACCAAGATATTCGATGTCTTGGTATGCACGGAGGAATGAAGGTTCCATTCGCCACCTTTATGTTCCGTGGCGAGGCGGATCATCGGTGGGAGTCATGAAGCGTACCCATCCAAATTGCACTCGGCAAGATGTCTGGGAGACGTTTGAAACTATTTAATGACAAATACTTTCCTGAAAGTGTTCGTCATATGAAGGAAGTGGAGTTCATCGATTAGAATAAAACAACATGACGGTGTCTCAAAGACAAGGCAAAATTTGCGAGTTATCTAGGTTTGCACCTCATTTGGTGGAGAATGAGGAACGATGACGCGGATGTTTCGAGAGGTTTGAAACCCGACATACGACAATATCTCATTTCTCATAAATTTTCTCTATTCGGATGTTGTTAACAGGACTCAATTGTTAGAGCGAGATAACGAGTATGTTCAACCGAGGGACCATAACGAGGATCGTACTCGAGATAGCGATCAATGTAATAATGATAAACAATGGAGAAAGAAAGCAGACGGACAAAAATGGTAACCACTCTAGTGGTAATCATGGCCATGAAAATAGAAGAAGCGAGTCGGAGGAGATTTTAAAAGAGGAGATTTAAAAACCACCATGTGAAGACGATAAAGTCTTACAAAGAATCGGTTCTAAGGAGGAGAACGACCTCCCATTATATGCTATAAATGCGGAAAGAGGGACATATCGGTCCAAACTGTCCACAACAGCTTCAAGGTATGCTATAATTGTGGAAAGGAAGGACATATCACTCGAGATTATACGCAGATAGCGAAACCTAGTTCAATGGGGACGGTGACTCAAAAGATCGTCCCCTGTAAAAGTCAAAGTCAACGCTTCCGGAAGAGCGTTTGTTGTGATCGGTCAAAATGCGAGGAACCCAAACGAGGTGATCACGGGTAAGCTATTTATAAATTCTTGCGAAGTTTATACCTTACTTGATACCTGGGTGCTACCCATTCATTTATCTCTCCGCTTGTGCTCAACGCTTAAACTTGACTCCGAGAAATTAGACTTTGACCTATCTGTGGAAACTCCGTTAGGAGAAACTTTCATCACATCCATCGCTTATAAATCTTGTTTGATTCAAGTTGGCACCATTACCTTACTGTTGACCTTATCTCTTTAAAGATACTTGCTTTTGATGTGATTTTAGGGATTGATTAGTTAACTACTCATCATGCCAAAATTGATTGTTTTCGTAAGGTTGTTAGTTTTCATATTCCTAACCAACCTGTTATATACTGAAATCAAGCAACTAAACCATTAAAATCAATCACCGCTATATCTAATCATAAAGCTATTCGCTTTATTTAAAATGGATGTCAAGCTTTCTTAGCCCATATTATGGATTTGAATAAAGACACGCCAAATTTGAATAATATTCCCGTTGTTATCGACTTTCCCGACGTATTTCCTAAAGAACTTCCCTGTCTACCCCCGTAACGTGAAGTTGAATTCTTTATTGATCTTGAACCCGGTACAAATCCCATTTCTAAAACCCCATATCGAATGGCTCCTATTGAACTTCGTGAGTTAAAGGTCCAACTACGAAATTGTTGGACATCGGTTTCATTCGCCCCAGTACATCTCCTTGGGGTGCTCCCTGCTTTATTCGTAAAGAAGAAAGACGGGAGTATGCGACTTTGTATTGACTATCGAATTGAACCATGTCACCATCAAGAATAGGTATCCTCTACCTCGTATTGATGACTTGTTTGACCAGATTCTGCAGGGGCACAATTCTTTTCAAAATCGATCTTCGCTTCGGATATCATCAATTTGAAGATTAGAACCGAGGATATTCCAAAGACCGCCTTGAAACTTCGGTATGGGCATTATGAATTCTTAGTCATGTCTTTCGGACTAACTAATGCTCCTGCGGCTTTCATGGATATGATGAACCGAGTATTCAAGGAATATTTGGATCGGTTTTGTTGTTGTCTTTATTGATGACATCCTCATATATTCCAAAAGTCGTGAAGATCATGAGCACCATTTGAAGTCGGTACTTCAAAGGCTTCGTGAAAACAAACTATATGCCAAATTGAAGAAATGCGAGTTCGGCTTGAGGAAGTAGCATTTCTTGGGCACGTCAGTGTCAAAACATGGAGTATCCGTGGACCTGTGAAGATTAAAGCAATACAAAGTTGGGAGTAACCAAGTCGGTGGACCAAGTACGAGCTTTCGGGTCTAGCCGGTTATTATGGGAGATTCGTGGAAGGGTTTTCTCGAATCGCTACTCCATTAACTCAAATAACTCGGAAGGATACAAAATTCGCTTTGGAGTGAAGAATGCGAGAAGAGTTTCCAAGAGCTTAAGAGGAGACTTATTTCGCACTGTTCTAACAATACCATCCGGTTCGGATGGATTTGTTATCTGATGATGATGCTTCGGTGCAAAGGGTTAGGATGTGTTCTCATGCAACGTGGGAAAGTCATAGCCTATGCCTTGCGGCAACTTAAAGAGTATGAGAGGATTTATCCTACTCATGATCTAGAGTTAGCGACAATTGTTTTCAAGGCTAAAGATATGGAGGCACTATCTATATGGGGAGAAAGTGGAGATATATTCGGACCATAAAAGCCTTAAATATTTCTTCACTCAAGAAGAACTCAACATGCGGCAAAATGACGCTTGGCTCGAGCTATTGAAAGACTACGACCACACTATTCAATACCATCCCGGTAAAGCTTAACGTGGTAGCCGACGCGTTGAGTAGAAGATCATATGCGGGGAATGAGTGCGATGATGTCAAGTATACGATAGAGCCAACTTTAATAGAAAAAGTTAAGGTTGCTCAAGCCACCAATCTTGAGTGATGCGTATGAAGAAGAAAGTACAAGAAGGAGCTATTCCGGAAGCGAGAATTGACGAAGAAGGAATACTTCAAGTCCACTCCAGACTTTGTATCCCTAACGACTCTGATTTGAAGTACAAGATTATGATGGAGGCACACAATACACCATTTGCAATCCATCCTGGAAGTACCAAAATTTATCGTGATCTTCGACATACATTTTGGTAGAACAATATGAAGAGAGAGATTGCAAAGTTTATCTCGATGTGTTTAACTTGTCAACGTGTAAAGGCGGAGCATCTAGTACCTAAGGGTCTGTTGCAACCACTTGAGATTCCAAAATAGAAGTGGGAACACATTACCATGGATTTCGTTACGGGTCTTCCTACGGTTTCTCAAGGCATCAATGCTATTTGGGTTATTCTTGATAGATTAACCAAGTCTGCTCATTTCTTGCCGATACGGAGACTTATTCCTTGAACGCCTTGCTAGTATGTGACGTGAATGAGATTGTGAGGTTGCATGGCATGCCCGTATCCATAGTTTTGGATCGTGACCCAAGATTCACTTCAAGATTTTGGGTTAGCTTGCAAAAAGCTATGGGCACGGATTGATTTATTCGGCGCACATACCATCCTCAAACGGATGGACAATCGAAAAGGACTATTCAAACTCTTGAAGATTTATTAAGACTCGTGTCCTAGACTTCAAGGGCGCTTGGGATAAGTATTTACCATTGGTGGAATTCTCCTACAACAACAGCTTATCGTGCAAGTATAGTGTGGCTCCATTTGAAGCATTATATGGACGAAAAGTGTCGCTCTCCAAAGATGTTGGGACGAGGTGGGTGAAGCAACATTGTTGGGACCCGAGTTGGTACGTATGACTATAGAAAAGATCCAAATGATTCGACAACGATACAAAAGCGACACAAGATCGACAAAAGAGTTATGCGGATCTTCATCGAAAGGACGTGGAATTTAGTATAGGGGATCATGTATTGTTGCGAGTTGCTCCATGGAAGGGAGTTACAAGATTTGGGAAAAGAGGAAAGCTCAATCCATGATTTATTGGTCCATTTCAAATTCTTGACCGAGTAGGAAATGTAGCTTATAGACTCGCGTTACCTCCAAGTATGTCTCATGTTCATAATGTGTTTCACATATCTCAGATTTCAGTAAATATGTGAAAGACCCGAACCACGCGTTATAGAGTTAGAACCGGATGAGATAGCCAAGACTTAACATATGAGAGAGGTACTGTCAAGATCTTGGATAGGAAGGAGCATGTCCTGCGCCAAAAAGGTCATACCACAAGTTAAAGTTACGTGGAGGAATCATGCTATAGAGGAAATGACCCGGAATTGGAAACGGAAATGAAAGCGAGGTATCCTCACCTTTTCAAACACCGTGCACGACGTCATTTTTTTCGAGGACGAAATTTCATAAGGAGGGAGGTTGTAAGACCCCAACTTTTTATTAATGAAATTTAATTTTCTATTTATTATTTTGAAATAGTAAGGGTTGATTTGATTAATGTGGATAGTTATGGGTAAAATACGCAAATATTTCAAAATAAGCAAGTGGTTATAAAATATTCATTGTTGTCTGGGAATATTCGTTTGGTCGTGGAATATTCGTACTATCGGGGAATATTCGTACGACGGCGCAGCCATGTGTGGGCCCCATAACGGAAAGCGATTGGATGAAGAAAACGACAAATATAAGTGGTTTAAAAATAACAGTAGTTGTTATTCACAATTATCTTCGTTAAAATACTCTTGTGGTTAAAACACAAGAAGACACCAGTGTATTGCACCAATTATTGATTCTTACGTAAGAAGGCACTACTCAATAATGGTTACATTAATTAATCGCTCAAAGATTTTATTGATTTAATAATTGTCAGCGTTGATATTTTATATTCTTTGTTTTTGATAATTGTCATTACACAAGATTTTTCATTATCGAAGCAATAATTCATATTATCTGAATAATATTATTAGATAACATTATTGGCAATGTCTAGAAAGTTCTGTCTAAGGAGAGGTTTGGTCACCTAATTGCGCGCCAGTAAGGAGAAATTCTTATTGAAAGCCCCTCTTCCTAGAAGGCCTGCCGGTCACAATATTGTGATTCTCGTAATATTATTTGTGAACAATTAATTATTGATTCATATGATGAGAAAAATATTGATTTTATGTGGATATAGATGGAGAAAATTTTTAATGTGACAATTGTTGAAAATTGAAATTTTATCTTTTCTAATAAAATAATTCATTTAAATATATTATTATATTTTAATAATATAATAATGGTGATATTTTTACAACGAATGTGGGATATATGAGTATACTGAGGAGGAAGAGTATTTTTTGTTGCAATAAATGTTTAAAACATGTTAAACATGCTCATGGGACCCCATTTATTGATCGAAATTTGATTATAAATTTGTAAAAAAATCGTCCGCTTGTGGATTTCTTTCAAATTTTGTTTGGAATTTGGAAAAACTTTCTGCTGCAAAGTTGTAGAGAATTGAATTTCCTATAAAAGGTCTCGAGTTTTGAATTTTTTGACAAAAAGGCTATTTATTGTGAATTATTGAAGTTCAAGTTCAAATAATTGATTTTGGAAGTTTAAATTATTTTAAATTAGAAAATGTTTTTTCTTACTTTTTCTAGAATGTGGCATGTGCTTATTGAGCTGAAATCAGATTTCAAGAGTGGCGAGGAATTTTGATATATATAATAATATTAAATTAAATTTTCTTGCTTTGGTGTTCTAAGCAATTTCCTATAATATAGGGTGCTTAGGTTAGAATTGAAAATTACACCGTAAATCAAGTTTTCTCTCTCTATATTATCGAGCGTATTCTTGTGAGTATTTTGAGTATACTTTGAGTATTGCTATACGGTCAAGTTCAAGTCATAACCTATATCCTGTTTCAACTAGAAGTCTTGTCTTTGTGAGGTAAGGGATATTATTTTTTTCAGAATGATATTATTTCTTCAATATCATTATGTTGAAATATTGATCCAAGTTTTTTTATCAAATTTGGAACTTTTGGTGTCTGAGTTACTATTCACGATACTCACTATTCACTATTCACGATACTTGATTATTCACGAATACTAAGACTATTCATCGAAAAATGAAAAATTTTCTTTTAATCCAAAATATCTATTCGGATACTAGCTTTGATTGTATCCATGTTTTGATCATTCTTGAATTTTACACCACTATAATTATTTTTGAGGTATTTTTGGACATGGATAAAACAAAGTACTAATCCTTAATCCTTAATTCTCGTCATTTTGTTTCACCGGATTTGTTTCTTTAAAATATTTTTCATCATCCTCGCCTTTAAATGATGATATTATTGAATATCTTTGGCATGTAGTGCAAAGATGAATGATTTCTGAAGAATATCTTTGGCCCAGAGTGCAAAAGATGAATGGTGTTTAGATGAACATGACTAATCGATGAATATCTTTGGCACCAGAGTGCAAAGATGATTATTTGATTCGAGATATATATTGATTGATGTTACAGGATAAAAGATGAGACGATGAACTTTTAAATTCATACATAGAAGATAGTAGTTTGCATTCTCTACTTAACTCTTCTAATGAATTATTATTTCATTGCGAATATTGATTTAAAATTTGTTGTCTTTTGTATTCTATTAGATTTTTCCCCTGTTGAAGACTAACGGTAATTTGTTGTATATTATCTTAGTCATAATATTCTTTATCGGGCTAGTTGAGCTCACCCTTTTCCTTTTTGTTCCATTTTACTTCTCAAGAGGCGAGAATATAATGCGAGTACGCAGTCGAGGTATGGAATGAAGGTTCTAGAGAGTTGTTTAGTAGTCCTCACCATTTTTGTAAAATAATGTATCAATAAATGTGATGAGGATTTATTTGAGTATAGATATTGTCTAGAAGATAATATTTGTATTCAAACTCACAGCTTTCTTGTTGTAATAATAAAGTTGTAGTTGTTTCTGTACCATGTATTGACAACTCAGAATGGGTGATGTATACCTATTTTGGGGGTGTCACAAAAGTGTCATTCTCCAGTATGCTGGGACGAGGTGGGAGAAGCAACGTTGTTGGGACCAGAATTGGTACGTATGACTACGGAAAAGATCCAAACGATTCGACAACGTATACAAACGGCACAGGATCGACAAAAGAGTTATGCGGATCTTCATCGAAAGGACGTGGAATTTAATATTGGGGATCATGTACTGTTACGTATTGCCCCATGGAAGGGAGTTACAAGATTCGGGAAGAGAGGAAAGCTCAATCCACAATTTGTTGGTCCATTTGAGATTCTTGACCAAATAGGAAATGTGGCCTATAGACTCGCATTACCTCCAAGCATGTCTTGTGTTCATAATGTTTTTCATATATCCATGCGTCGTAAATATGTGAAAGATCCAAACCACATTATTGCGTTAGAACCAGATGAGATAGCCGAAGATTTAACGTACGAGGAGGTACCTGTCAAGATATTGGATAGGAAAGAGCATGTCCTACGAACAAAGGTTTTACCACAAGTCAAGGTTTTGTGGAGGAACCATACTATTGAAGAAATGACCTGGGAGTTGGAATCGAAAATGAAAGCGAGGTACCCTCACCTTTTCGAAACACCAGGTACGTACGTCAATTTCAAGGACAAAATTTCATAAGGAGGGGAGGTTGTAAGACCCCAACTTATTATAAATAAAATTAAATTTCCTTTATTTATTATCTTGAAATAATAAGGTGATAATTTGATATAATGCTTTGGTTATGGGTGAAATGTGCAAATTTTGCAGAATAAATAAGTGGTTATAAAATATTCATTTTTGTCGGGGAATATTCATTTGGTCGTGGAATATTCTTGTTGTCGGGGAATATTCGTACGATGGCGCAGCCATTCGTGGGCCCCATAATAGAATGACAAGGTTGAGTTTTTATAAATAACGACGTAGTTGTTACCGTTAACACTGTTGGAATACCCGGTGGTTAAAATACAGTAATACGTGTGGTTGCACAGTAGCACATGGTATTACACATTATTTTTGAATTATTGATTCTTACGTAAGAAGGCACTACTAAATAATTGTTACAATAATTACTGTTCAATATTTTATTTTATTGATTCAATAATTGCTGCGTTGATATTTTATATTATTGGTGTTTCAATAATTGTCATTGCACAGTATTTCCATTATCAGATCAATAATTCATATTATTTGAATAATATTATTAGATAGCATTATTGGCAAAGTCTAGAAAGTTCTGTCAAGGAGAGGTTTGGTCACCTAATTGCGCGCCAGTAAGGAGAAATCCTTATCGGAAAGCCCACTCTTTCCTGGGAACGGCCTGGTTGTCATTATTGTGATTCTGTAATATTATTTGTGAATAATTATTTATTGCTTTATATGATAAGAAAATATTTATTTGATGTGGAAATAAATGATGGATTTATTTATTTTATGTGGTTATAAATGAAGGAAACTGGTCAGAAGGACTCATATTCCGAAAAATCAGTGTTCTTGAGATATATTACGTGAGTTATAATTTTTAATCCGACCGTTGGATCATTGTGATTTTTGGATATGTTATACATATATAAGTTGAGTATATGTCCACAAATTTTGAACCGTTAAAAATGAACGTATGATTTGTTATGAATTTTATGAGGTGACTGGTTCAGAAATTGTTGAAGTTTCTAAATTTATCATTTTAGTGGAAAATTCTAGAATAAGTGGGCCCCACCTATGGTTGGTGAAGAAATGTGCTGGAATTTTATTTCAAATGTGGTGGGTGGGAATAGTAGCAGGTAAAGCCATCAGGTTGCAGGTCAAGTCTGCTTCGGCCTGCTAGCATTTTCCTATAAATATGTGCTTAGGTTAGAATTGAAAATCACACCAGAAACAAATTTTCTTTCTCTCTATATTATCGAGCGTATTTCTCTCTATATTTTTCCTTCTGTCTCACTGGATTCATTTTCTCTAAAATGTTTTTCGTCATCCTCAGTCCTTAATGGTGATACTTGATGAATATTTTTGGCCTGTAGTGCAAAGATGAATGATTACCTGATGAATATCTTTTGCCCGTAGTGCAAGGATGAACAAGTGTTGAGATGAACATGACCAACTGGTGATACAAATGAATATCTTTGGCCCGTAGTGCAAAGATGAATATTTGATGCAAGATGTTTATTGATTGATGCTATAGGGATAAAATATTAATGATGGACTTTTAAATTCATAGATGATAGTAGATTTCATTCTCTACTTAATTCTTCTAATGAATTATTATTTCCGCTGCAGTTGTTGATCTAAAACTTGTTGTCTATTATATTCTATCAGATTTTTCCCTGTTGAAGACTAAGGATAATTTGTTGTATATTATCTTAGTCATAATATTCTTTACTGGGCTAGTTGAGCTCACCCTTTTCCTTTTTGTTCCATTTTTCTTCTCAGGAAGTGAGAACATAGCAGGAACCAGTTGGGGTATAGAGTGATGGTCCTAGACAGTTGTTTTAGTAGTCCTCACTATTTTTGTAAAATAGTGCATGAATAATTGTAATGAGGACTTTATTTGGGTGTGGATATTATCTAGAAGACAATATTGTATTTAAACTCACAGTATGTGTTGTCGTATTTTGCACGACAATTGTATTAATAAAGTTGTAGTTGTTTTCTGTACCATGTTTTTGGCGACTCAGAATGGGTGATGTATACCTATTTGGGGGCGTCACATATTTTGGGTATATTAGAAGTATAATCCCAATCTTTTGTGTGAGATTTGGGATAGTTATGTAAACCCCGAGTAGGTTCATGTTTAAGGGGTAGTATATTAGTGTTTCCCCATCTTTTGTGATATTAGGGGATAAATGGAGACATTTGTAGAAGTATGTTAGGAATGATCATATCAATGTAATGATTGGGCATATGAATATAAATGTTCTTATTTCAGGAAGTGTGTCATAAAATTTTGTTTCCTTTTTACATTGAAGAAATACTTAAGTAATATAATTAGATAATAAGAATAAAATTATGTGATGCAAAAAATGCTGCCCAGACGTAGACTAACAGCACCGAAAGAATCGGTCAATAACGAGAGAGAATCGGTAGACCCTATCCAACGACTAGTAGATTTACTATGAGAGGCCCTATGTAACGCTCGAGAAAATTGGATTTTTACGTGATTTAAATTTTTATTTGATTATTTGAATTAAATAAATTTAATTTATTTTTTATATGAGTAAGCTGTTTGAAGGTCGTTCTATGACCTAGAATGTGCCGATATAGTTAGGATTCTGGCTATGTGCTAGGATTAATTATTTTGAATTTTTTAGACGAAAATAAATGTTTTCTGAGAAATTTCCGTAAAAACACTATTCATCCGTTTCTGCTAGGGAATTTATTTTGAATTTCTGAGAAACGCGTAATGATAGAATTCTAAGACGAGATAGAATATCCAATAATATTTTAGTTATAGCAAACAAAGTTTTCGCTTGCGGACTTAAAATCTAAGGGTTAGGGAAAATTAATTTCGAGAATGAAATGATTACGTATAATGATTAGGGTTATTATATGTGAAAAATACGGGTATGGTACTAGTTATTATACGAGTATAGTATGAAGATTATTACGACGTATAATACGAATATCGTACGATTAGTATACAAAGAGAATATTAGAGTTATGAGTAGAATACGATTAATTATTAATGGACTCTTAGTAATTGAAATTTGTCAATTCCAATTGGACTTGGATTATGTCAAGCCCAAAGTTATGTTAATCAAGCCTAAAATAGGCCCAATATGATTTAACCCTAAGCCCGATTCAAGAAACCGAACCGCATATCGACCCGATGGATCACCACATGGGTAAAACCCATGAGGGCAACCCATGTGGGACCCAAAAAGGCATGTGGGCCGGCCACTTGGTGGCCAAGTAAAGTGGTTACTTGGTGGCTAAGCCATGAATAGTAAGGAGGTGAGACAATGGACCATTTTACCCTCTATTTGGAATTTCTATATAAGGAAAGCTAAGTTGGTTCATTTGTGTTTTTCACCAACATTGACCCACATATATTGAGAGAGAGAAAAGAGTAGTAACAAGTAATCAAGTGAGTTCAAAGCAAAACATTCAAGTTTTAGTCAAGAACGTGAATAAGGTTAAGGTAATAATTTGTAAACCTTAGTCTTCGATCCTTTTATATTTATTTTTTGTAGAGAATCACGAATTGGTGGAGCATGTCTCTTTCAGAGTAATAAGAATGGCTATTAGTGAATTAAAACATTGATAAGCCATGTATAAGTAGGAATCATAAGCGTTTAGGTAAGTTTAATCGCGGAAAAACAATTAATCATTGATTTGATTGTTGATGAACAAATTGAAAACCATCATTTATAGGGTATGTGCATATTGCTTTGTTAGGTTATAGAAAATGAATCATTGGATTGGTTCCTTTTGATTTGGCGTATAAAACACGAGTAACAAAGTTATGGCAAAATTTACGAGACTAGGCGTTAAACGTTGAAATCGTAGAATTTCTGGATTAGTAGTCAAAACTCGTTGTTTAATTCAGAAACCTTAGTTTTCAATGGCTTAACATAGAACAACTTATTCAAGAGTCGTGGACTCAAGAATGATCGAATTTTGACTTAGAACAAAGAAACGGGCTACGAACATTCATGAACGTTTAACGAACGCGTAATAGAACGTTAAATAGTGAATTCATTGTTAACGGATTTAAAAAACTACTTATGTCCAGATGAAATTTAAGTATATGATATGTGTAAGAAAATGTCTTTTGAACGAGCCAAATCCGACTTATAATGACTAAGTTACGAGTCCGGGAAGAATTGAATAGAAAAACAAAAAAAAATTCAAGGGCTCAGGGTAGGTGCCGCAACGCCACCCTAAGCATAAAATCCCACGTTGTAGCGCCAGGTTAGGAGAATAGCTTATCATTGAATGGCCTACCACAAATACCAATTATATATAAGAAGTCTCAAATACAAGTCACGAGACAAGGGATAACCTACTGTTAGTTGGCGCAACAGTGCCGATAATGGAGAAATGTTGACCAAGTTAGTTTTAATCCCAAATTGTTGCAAGACAATTATGGGACATGTATTTACATAGTATACATGATAAGACTAATCTTAAATCACATTTATAGTGATGACTTTAGGAATCAAACATAGTTTAATGAAAATTAAATGAAGAACGCAAAGTATGAGAATGCAAATCATATTCAATTAGGATTGTTTTAAGCAAGGGGACTTTGTGTGACGCCCCCCAAATCCGGACCTCCACTTGATCACTTAAATTCGGTTCATCACGTGCTCATGGAATACATAAATAACTAAAATATCACGTTGACAACGGAAGATCTAATTTAGAATAATATACAATGATTTATTATAATTATTCCCCCTATTCTCGTAACCTACAGTACTTAATAGATTACATAATAATATCAAATAAAGACTTATTACATAATCCTACTTAAGCTTAAACATAGTCTAAAAATAGTCTTAACACAACGTAGAAAATTTCAACATAAAGGAACAAGCTAGTCAGTAGCCTTGCCCTTGCCCTTGCCCTTGTCTTTTCCAGAGACATTTCCATGTTCCGCCTTAACTGAAAGGTTTTAAATAAGAAAGGATGAGCACGAATTGCCCATCAAGTAATATACAACAAGGGTGTAGAATATAATATCACAAGTTTGAAATATCGAAGTATTATCTCTAAGATAGTTCAGAGTTTCAGAATAATATCATGAATAATGAATATCAAAAATTCTTGGAATAAGAACGACAATTTAATATAAATCAATAGATATATATGAATTCAAAGACTATCAATGTATCCAACTGGATAAATAATTTATACTAAGTAGTCACTACGGACTATTGAACATCTACTAGAATTACCAATATTAAACTGATAACCCAAAAGAAATCAAGTACTATAGATGATCAGTCTACAATACTCTAAGTTATGCATAACACCGCAATAATAAACCACTCATGTGTTGGGGTTTCCAACAACATACACTCCCCTTACCATAAGGGTTATTCAACTCAGTTTTCAAGATTTCCACACCAGTCAATTGGTTTGGACAGTTTTATAAACATGCATATAGTCTAGCCGAATCAATGGCATAGACCATTTCACAGTATTCGAGAACGATACCAAGTTCAACATGTTCAAATTGAACGTATAAGTAAGATAACTTGCATTCATTATATGGATCACAGAACTTTCAAGAACTTGCACAACATCCAAAGTCGTGTAAGTTAGGATACTTGCACTATAAAAGGATAGTTCAGATACTTGCTCAATATAGATTTGAGTAAGGTTAGAGAACTTGCTTACGATATGCGTTGAATAAAGTAATGCAAGGGTTTAGGATACTTGCTAAAGTAAAAGAGTAACAATTCAGGAACTTGCCTTAAGTGTAGTTTATCCACGTTAATAAATCAACACTTTTGAATCCTAGTATAGCGTATTATAAGTACAAGATGCTCATTAGCTAATACATTCTTTATTCAGGTTCGACATGATTCAAGTATGCACATATGGTACAAAATCAGCTCATACGACATCAAATACCTAGTTACTTCATAAGAAAATTAAGAATGCTCAAGTTTAAGGTCTTTTCACCAATGAACTTTCATTATATAAAGCAAACACTAACTTATTACTTAGTCCTCACATATATATATGCATTAGTAGGTTTTAAACCACTTTTAGCAATATATGCATCATACAAGTTACTGTCCAAAAATCAGAATTTACTATCTCAGATTCCAGACTAGCGTAGCTCCGCCATGGTTAAGCTTTAGAACTGGTAGTAGCTTACGCCTCGCCCTCCTCCGCCAAGCCAAGACTACCATCGCCAGGGTCTCTCGTCTCGCTTGAACACAACATTCATATAATATATTTTGTCATGTTAAAGGTCTGGTTATGCTTCTCAAGTCAATCTAGGTTCCTTCTTGCATAATATAATTCAAAATTGATCATTGCAACAAGTTAAGGTCATTCAAGGTCATGAAACCACAAGTCTAACATGCTAGCCTTATAAACATACAAGATAGTCATATAACTCATATTAGGCATGCTTGTGAGTATTCATAACATATATGTGTAATTAACACTATATTGGGTTGAAAATATGCTTCGTTTGTGTTTCACTTGAAATATGATACACAAGCATGGTGTATATACATTTATGCTACATGAGTGAGTCTAATGATCACAAGTGTCAGATTCTAACCTTCAAGGTAGCGTGTTAACATTCACTTCAAAAGTCGTATTTTCATTTATAAAGCTTACTATTACGTTCCACATGATTATGCTCTCTGACGAATCATATAAACATAAGTTAACGGTTTATTTATGCATTTCTAAATCATACCAACATGCTTGCAAAGTCAGTATAAATTCATGTCATTCATATTCATCAAGTTTGTTTCTAAAGTCATAAATCCATTTTAAACTATACACCTTCGTTAATCATGGATGCTAATCTAAACATGCTTAAATTAGGTTAATATATCTATATATACCGCTTACACATACTTGCATGCTAGTTTGAGCCATATTAGTTGACTAACATTGATCAGATTTGAAAAAAAACTCCAATCGAAAATTGAGACCTAAGAACAAGGCCGCTACCAAGACAATTACGGCATAGATGCTGTTTGTCTTTGGTTCAAAAAACGCAGCGAATCTGCTTTTATAGAGTCTTAGCCAACTTGATTCTAATGATTTAAACTTGTTCCAACTATCAGTAAAGAGTTCATACAAGCTAGAAAACTTCTTAAACACATTATGACATGTTAATTCATCATGCTTGACATAGAATTTCAAGAAATTACATGAATCAAACAAGACCCGACTCAAGAACATAATTAGAAATTATACCTTCTTGAGCTTAACTTGGACTCCTCACACACTGAATATGTAACAGCCCGATATTTTCTATATAAATAAATCAGATTTTTTGCGTATAATTTTTTTTATTTATTTATTAAAATAAATATGGGGAATATGTGCCAAGATATTCTGTATATGTATTTTTGTGATAGCTAAAAATTTATTTATTACATGAATAATTTTAAATAATTTTATTTTAGAATAATTGATTATTATAATAATTAATTTTATAGTAGAAATGTTGTTATTAATTATTTTCCATGAAAATATGATTATTATATTATTTAAATAATATAAGAAATGATTTTAGAATAATTATAATAATTATTTTATTATATGAATTTTAGTATAGATTATTAAGTTAATTATTTTAACTTAATTAATAATGTTAAGTATGGCGGATAAATCGATATATGAATCCAAACCCTAATTTTTGATTTTGATCAAGGAATGAGAATAATAATATAATATTAATTATATTTTGATTTTTCAAATAAATAAATATGTATCATATGTATGTATTATTGATAATAGTTGGTTAATTATGGTGTATTGTAACCAAACCCTAGAAATATTTATATAAACCCTAGTATTACTGTTAAACCCTAATTCTGAAGTCAAATGAGACTTTAAAAATCATATGACATTTTATGTGTGTTATACGATTTTTAATTTTAGGTAAAGCCTTGTTATTATGGAAAACCATAATTATAAATTAAAATCCTAATTTCTGAAATTAGAAACCCCAATTTGAAACCTAAACTAGAGTTTGTGATTAGTCAAAAATTATGTTAATGTGATTAATATCATGTATCGTAGATTTTATTGCTAATTATGAAAAACCTAATTAGTAACTTAAAACCCTAATATCTAAAACCCTAATTTGGTAATTAAAAACCCTAATTATAATTTGGTAACCCTAATTATCAAAATTGTAAACCCTAATTGCTAAAATTAGCAAGGTTAATTATAATTAGTGATTTTAAACCCTAATGTTCCTGTATAATTTCATTAGAAACCTAATCTAATTAAGGAAACCCTAATTACAAATTTTAGAAACTAAAATTTTATTTTTATACAAACCCTAATTGGAAATCCTACAAATTCTATATACTAAACCATAGGGTTAAACCCTACAGGTTAAACCTAAAGGTTTGACAAGTTACACTTTTGCCATTAAAATTGTATGACAAAAGACTATAATGCCCCTCTTGCATATTTTATTAGATAACTTGTAAGATTTCCAATACCTTTAGTTGGTGACCTAATTTATTGACTTAGCATAACCTAAATCTCCAGCACATTAGCATATGCCCATCCAATTCATGCATCTACCACTTATATAAATAGATTGGAAGAGAGAGAGAAATGTAATTTGCTAGCTTATTTTGTGCACAAAACCCATCTAAACTCTCTCAAGCTCTCACCTTCGAAAATATCAAGACATATCAGTCACAAACCAAGCCCCACTATCATCTTTAACAAATCAGGAAGCTAGAATCAAAATTGTTCTTAGAAAGGTATAAAACCCTAACTATAATCTGATCTTGATCTGCATGTTAGATGTTATGATTTATTGTTAAAATATGTTGTTTATGGTGTATAATGATGATCTGGGTTGCTAGATGTTAGATCCATAACATCTAGAGGCTCGAATTTGAAGTTTTACAAAATCTGGAAAAAATTCAAACCGTGGTCCGACAAACGAATGTCGCGTGCCACCAATCTTTCTCTCATTATGTGTTTTTGTTGTTTAAAGCTTTGATTATGTAGTATGCTTATGTGCTCTTTGATCTGGATCAAGAATCGTGCTTAGATCTCGGTCTAGATTGCATGATATTGTTGGTCAAAGGTCGCCGATCGCCATGATCGGCCATTTCGGGTAACCCGAAAGTATAAGATCGGTCTCGACAAGTTTTTATGGCTCTAGATCTGTAAATGTTTGTGTTGATGTTTTGTTACATTGTTGCATTTAAGTTATAGTCTGTTGTTTGGACTGCAAGATTATGGCACTAGATCACTAAAATTTAATCATACGTAAATCTTAGAGGGTTTGGTCAAACCAAGCCAGACGTTCATGAAATGCATTTTCGGGGTAACCCAGAAAACGCATGATCATGTCGTCTGACATGGTTTGACCAAACAAATCTTATGATTCTGTTGTTCTTATATGGATTTTATGTAATGAATATCTTCCTTATCATGCTGGCTACACACTGCAACCACTATATCACACAAACGTTTCAAGAACAATAAGTTATATAAGCTCAAAGTGAGCGATCAGTCGAATCGTTTTCATTTCTGGTAACCCATAAATGAAGAACAAACTCCCGACAACTACTTTCAAAGCCCAGATCTCATTTGTGTTATGTTGTTTGATTAAGATTGTTTCTGATACTTGTAGTATTACATTAATACTACAAGAGAAAAGTCATATTACACCCAGAAGTTATATGATCATCGATATGCTTGTAAAAAAACTAAGCCCTCAAAATTCAAATCGAGTTGATGTTCTGGGTTTTGATGAAGAACATGAAGAACACCTATAGCGACGGTTCTGTCGCTATTGGTGGTCTTTAGCGATAGTTTCTTTATAAAAATTATATTTTTATTAAATAATTATAGAAAATTAGTTTTTAATTATTAAAAATATAAATTAAATTATTAAAAATTATTTTAAAGTCTGAAAATTAGTTTTTAATAATTTTTATTATATTTCATAAATAATTAATATTTTTGAAATATTAAAGGTATTTAATTTATTATATTATATTAAATAAATTATTTAAAAATGATTTTAATACTTAAAAAATCATTTAAAATTATATAATGATATAAGAAAATATTTTAAGTTATTTTTAATGACTTTTAATATTTTGTGTTAAATTTCATTAATAAATTACTATTAATGATAATTAAGTTATTTAATAAATGAAATAAATAAATAAATAAAAATGATTTTATTATATTAAAAATCATTTTAAAATAATAAGGTATTTAAAAATATTTAAAGTTATAAAATATAACTTTCAATATTTAAAGGTAAATTTCATTAATTAATTAATTATTATTAATGATATTAAAGTTATTTAATAATTATATTAAATAATTTAGTTTAAAAATGATTTTATTATTATAAAAATCATTTTAAATGAAAATAAAGTGTTTAAAGATATTTTAAGTTATAAAATATAACTTTTAATATTTAAAGGATAATTTCATTAATAATTTAATATTAATGATATTTAATATTAATGATATTAAATTTATTTAATAATTATATTAAATAAATAGTTTAAAAATAGTTTTATTAATTTAAAAATCATTTAAAAAGGATATAAATGAATTAAAAATATTTTAAGTTATACTTAATGACTTTTAATATTTTGATAAATAATACATTAATATTTTAATATTAATGGTAATTATTTAAAAATAATTTTAAATGTTTTAAAAATCATTTAAGGGTAATATTAATACTTTAAAAATATTTTGAGTTATTATAAATAACTTTAATATTTTGGAAATGGTTTCATTAATAGTTTAATATTAATTAAATATTAATGATAATAGAATTGCTTAAAATTTAAATCATTTAATAATGATTCCAGTGTTTGAAAACTTATGATAAATTATAATAAATGTTTAAAAATTATTATAAGTCATTTTAAAATAATATGACTGATAATTACAGTTATTGAACTACTGAATAGAGTCTTAGACTCGATAATTACCCGATAAAGCCGTCGGTACACCGACATGTTTCAGAAATTAATCTGGACTTAGATATTTTGACTGTATTAATGTTTGTTTGTGATTCAATGACTGTTGAACATGTATGACAATGTGATTAAGTTATGTGCTAACTGCAATAAGCAGTATTATGTGTTGCGATATGTTATTCTAATCAGTAAAATGATCTTATTACTGATAGGTTGTTATACAAAAGATAGAACTAAGTTGCGAATTGTAAGCGCAAACAGATTAGTAAGTATATCTACCTTTGCATTTCCTTTATGCAATGGACATGAGTAAGAAGATTCAGAATTATATTATTATTGTACTAGATTATTAACCTTATTGTTATATATGTTATATTCGATCATTGATTATCAACATGGTTATTCAAGTGTCCCCACTTGGATAATCATTGTATTTAATCACATGTTGATATATATATATATATATATATATATATATATATATATATATATATATATATATATATATATATATATATATATATATATATACCTATTGATCCCAAAGATGTATACGATAACAAAGAGTCATCTAAGCTATTTGACCAGCTAGACACAGATTTAGAAACATAGTTGAATATGATAAAACCTTTTTGTATCCAATCAAATTATTTTGATTAGGATTCCCGACTAAGTATGAACATCTCTAACATGGAAAAAACTTTTATGTGCCCAAGGCGGACAGAGTGAACGATAACATCGTTCTTGCATGTAGTATTGATTAATACAGGGCATAACAGGCTGATCACCCCCCGTGCCCATAAGTTATGACGGTTTGCGAATGAAGTTCTGCTAAACCTATTCAAAAATTGAAAACAATGTTCATAGTATGTCACCTTAACCCTATTTATAGTCAGTATGTAGTTTCAAAAATTTGATAAAGAGTTGTTAAGTTATTATTATCGGTTCAGATTACTTCACAATATATTGATTTGTTATAGAAGGGTAGTACAAAAAAACATTTAATCCTTTCAACTAATATTTATAATTGTTATTACTTGCTGGGCACTCAAATGCTCATCCTTGCTTAATTTAAATGTTTTCAGCTAAATGTTAACAACCTGAAGGCTCTGCTAAGAACATGGAAAAGGGGAAAGTTGTTGAATGAGTGTTATGCTATATATTATGTAAAAGTTTGGTTTTATTAAGATGAGAATGATATATATTATCTATCATATATTGTAATAAATGTTTAAAGGTCTCGTACCTAGGGATTAGACTCTGATGTATAAATTAAGTTTGATATATATATTATTGTTATTATTATTAGTATTATACCGCTCATAGAAATGGTATCATGAAGCATCGAGTTCGGGTTTTAAGTACCTGAATTTGGGGGCTTTACAGGTTGGTATCAGTGCTTAGGGTTAGAAACCTTAGGTGGCGTAGACCTTAGGCTATAACCTTAGAATAGAGGAAAACGTTGAAAATATAAATAACTCATATAGAGTTTAAAAGATATGAATTGAATAAATTCATCGTCAAACAAAATAAAAGATAACTTATATAAAACTCTTATTTGCTGTGTGTATATACTATATGCTAATCAGGATAATTTATGTGTGTAGATGTCTGGTGGAAAAGGCTTGTTATATGCTTATAGCATGAAGGAGGATCAAATCCATACACCTGAGCAAATATCGAAGCCAATAGCTGAAATAGAGGCTCACAATGAAACCAACTCGGATGAGGTGGTTATTTTAGAAAATGTAGTACCATATCCAAAGATGGTAGAGCTGACAGATAGTAATTCAGACACTAAAGTTGAAGCTGAACAAGCATCAACGAAAGTGCACAATCTGAGGAACAAGGTTTCTTGTTTGGAAAGGCTGTGGGAAATAGAAAAGCTGATAAATAGTCAATTGCGTCAGGCGTTAATAGAAACAATGGAAGAAGAAGATAAGCTTAAAATCCAAATTGATCAGATGGGAGCCACACGCAACACATCGTGTGAAACTTCGAGCAATAAGAGAAAAAGAAAGATAGAAGACCATGACTTAGGAAAATCCGATAAGAAGAAAGGGAAAAGAATATGTTACCTTTGCGGCTACGAGGAACATACCACTCTGTATTGTCCCGACTATAAACCAGGAGCATGTTTTATCTGTGGGATAGAAGGTCATCAGGTGAAAAGTTGTCCAAGAAAAAGGCATAGTGAATAGGTAGTATAGGTTCTGTTGTGTAGCTGTGTAATGTAATATATATGATTAGTATGTTTGTGTAATGTAATATTCTCAACTTTGTGTGGGTCAAGGATGTAAATCCCAACTTTTGTAGTCACAAAGGGATGAATGATGATTAAAGCAGTATATGATATGCTATGTAAAGTATTCGCTAAATGAATATGAATCTATGTTTGAGTAATGAAACTAGTTTAATATATTAAACTTATGCGATAAGGTTTAGAATGTAAGTTAATAATGTATAATTTATGGTTTTACTTAACCAGATAATGCCGCCAAGACATCAAACTCGAAACCAAAGGGCAGAAGAATCTGTCAATAACATTGAGGGACAACAACAAGCAGACCCGATGTAACACTTTACAAACATGGTAGCACAAGCTATGCAACAAGGAATGAATGTCGTAGTAGGAACCAACTGCATAACCGTCATGGCGACTTTAAAGATTTCAAGGTCGTGGACCGCCAATTCAAAGGTACAACTGACCATGTTGAAGCCTAGACTTAGGTTAAAGAAATTAAAAAACATTCGTGATAGCTAGGGTAGTTGAGGGGCAAAAGACCGCTTTTTCCACCTACATGATGAAGGGGGAGGCGAACTTTTGGTGGGAAGCAAATCAGGCAAGGGCAGGCGAAGGTGTAGTTACATGGGATAGGTTTAAGACACTGTTCTTCGAGAACTATTTCTCATCCAGTATACAGGCTAGGATGGAGGTGAAATTTTTAGAGTTAAAGCAGGAAAACATGACGGTGTCAGAATACACTGCAAAATTTAATGAGTTGGCTAGGTTTGCTCCTCATCAAGTTGATACGGAGGCTAGGAAATCTAGAAGTTTTGAGCTGGGATTAAAACTATGACTCTATAACAAGGTGGCGGTGTTGCAGATTCCTACATTTGCAGCACTCATGGAAAAAGCTATTATTGCTGTGGAGGGGAGTGAGGCCATGAGCCTCTACAACAAGGAGAGGAAGAACAAAGGTAAGATCAAAGGAGCTGGGAAGGTAGAAGTTAATAGTGGAAGTAAAAGTGGTAGTAGCAAAAGGAAGGGGAGTTATTTTGGAAATGTCCAGGTAAAACAAGAACGTGTGAAGAAGTAGGTGGTGCCGTGTAAGAATTGTGGAAAGAACCACTCTGGGGAATGTTTGAAGAAGAAGTTTATATGCTACAAGTGCGGGCAAGAGGGCCATATCTCTCCCAACTGCCCCAATCCTAGGATGAATAGTGGGTGTTTTCTATGTGGGTCGACTGAGCACAAGGTGAAGGATTGTCCGAAGAGGAGGACGGATGCATGGAGTGTGAATACTGGCAAGGGCAGCGGGACTTTGGCAATCACGGGACCTACATCATCAAGCAAGCTAACAAAATCTACTGCAAGGGTCTACAACATGACGATCTAGGATACTGATAAGTGGTTTTATAACCACTTATCTAGATATTAACTGACTTGAATTTGTGCTTAAACTCATGTTATTGCATAGATTTTTATGCTTTTGTGCTTTGTTTTACAGTGTTAGTATTGGAAACTCTCTCGGTGTTATTTGAGCTATGTTGTGCTCGTGGCTATGATGGATTGATGATGGAAAGGAAAATGGAGCTGAGCGTATTGCCAGATGTTGGAATGAAGTTTTGTAGTGAAGTACCTTGAGCCTAAGATGTAGCAAAAGATCGCAATGTAATAAGTCGAGACCAACCGATGCATCTGCAAATGCATAGCCCAATTGCCTATGACATATAGCAATTGCGGCCATATATTGCCCAGATCCTACACGGCGGTATGCCCTATCCAAGGCTTATCACGGCGTGAGTCACGCCCAATCGTAATTCTAAGAAATGACTTTCTATTGAGTTATCGAATAGGCTGATTGCTTGGAGAAGGATGTTATGACTGAGACTCTTATTATATTAGACTTATTATCAGTATGTAAACGGATTCCACCCTTTGGGGGATCACATAGCTATTGTCACTTTCTCACTTTAATTTCAATAATTAGAGTAGAGTAGATTAGTGTAGTTACTTTCTAGATTTGATTAGATTGAAGACTTGAAGCAATTGGAATGCATTAAAGATTCAATCTTGGATCAGAAGAACAGATTTGCACTACAATTCTCTACTTTTATTCTTTCTTTGATTCCTAATTGTATCTTATGATGTTTATTCAATATGTGGATGATAGCGTTGATTCAGATATGATTTAAATTCTATTTTGAGATTACAATGGATTCTATGGATTAGTTATTTCTGATATGTTTCATTGTTAGCCTTATTAATTTCTATGGGATTGTCTATTAAGATTCATGCTTACTTGCTTAGTTGATTGGCCATCAATTACTGTGATAATCCATACGGACTTGAGAAACGAAGTATGGGTTAAGACCTGATCTTATTAGCTTATGATTGTATATTCTACATTGTGTTGGGATATATGATTTGTGCTTAGGATAGACATATACCAAAGCACCATTCGTAGTCAATTGAGAACTTGGGATTAAACCCTAATTATTTGCAAATCACATAGACATATGGTGGTTTAGGTAATGTGGGTGTTCATGTATATTCTATCAATTGTTGATTATATGTGATATGGGTATGGTACATTGAGAGATGGCTATACTTTACTTTCGTGTTCTTGACTAACAAACCGGTACAATTAGTTTGGCTTAACATGAAGTGTATGGATTTGAATGGGTCAATAGATGAAATTGTGATCTTAGGTCTTCTTTATCTAGTCTCACTCTAGGATTAGTTAGGTTTATTTAATTTAACAGTTTAAATTTTTATATCGCAAATCAATCGTTTAAATAAGACTGAAATGGTTACGGGTTGGTGCTTGGTCAACTTTGTTAGTTAATTCTCCATGGGAACGATACTTTACTTACTCTTTATTACTTGTTGACCGTGTATACTTGCACGCATATATTGATCGGTAAAATGACCAACAAGTTTTTGGCACCGTTGCTAGGGAATTATCTTAATAAATTTTTGCCAACATTAATTTCAATCAAATTGGTCTTAATTTAAACATTTTTATTTTGTTTTAATTATCTTTGTATATTTCTCTCTTTTTAGGTACCATGGATGACTTTGCTTATCAATGGCCTTATGCAAATAGGATTCAACCAAGGGACACAAGAACTGAAGGACTCAATGTATTTTCTACATTGTCAGCACAAATTGCAAAACTTTCGGAGAGGTTGAATGTTCTTGCAGCCCAATGTACTCGGGAGATAGTAGTTACATGTGAATATTGTGCTGGCGAGCATCCGAGTTATCAGTGCAACATCAGTGTTGGACAATTACAGTTTGGGGGTGATTACCTCAACAACTATGCTAATCCTAATTATCATCAAGGTTGGGGGTATCACCCAGATTATGAATGGAGTGATAACTATCAAGACCAATACTGCATTCCAAGTCCAACATATCTATCAAATTTCTCAAATCCACCTCCAATGCAACAAGAAGTTAATTCAGAGTTGAAGGAATTCATGTTAAGGATTATAGCAAAAAAAGAATAGATGATAAAGAGTCAGGAGTTATCAACCCAAAATCTTAATAGACAGATGGAACAATTCATTAACTCCTCAATAAATGGTCCTCAATATAGGGATTCTGAAACTGAACAAGATAATTCAAGATTGGAGGCTTTGTGGTTCAAGTTTAATTATAGCATCAACTGAGGAGAAGATGATTGAGCAAGAGAGGTCAATTAGGAAGCCTCAAAATCATATGGATCAAATATTTGAAGCCTTGAACAATCATCCTCAAAACAATTGGTGTTATGTCACGGATAATGTGTAACACCCCCATATCTATACTCCGATGGTATCTGATATGGTGCTTACTATGAATCGATATAATGCATTTAAATCTATACACCCATGGTATCTGATTATAAGATTACATTAAATAGAGGGACTATCAGATATAATTCGCATAGATCCAAAATTCACAATATCCCATAACATATGTAAATTCTCAAGAGAACTATTACTGTTTTTGGATACCCTCACTTGGATATATGAACTGTATCTATGATTAGAGTCTATTTATCCGAAATTTAGAGTATCAGTAACAACATGAATAGTCCATATTACTAATACCCTCACCCAGATGTATAGTCTATGCCAACGAATTTATACTATCGTATCGATAGTAACTATCTATCCGAAATCCAGAGTATCAATAACAACATGAATAGTCCATGATATGAATACCCACACTCAGATAAATAGTTCCCAAGGATCTCAACTAGATTCGAAGAAGTCTAATTTAACATCTATATATGTAAGAAAACACGGTTGCGGAAATAAAAGATGTTATATATATATATATATATATCAGAATATTAAGATTCGATTACATGATTCTCATAACGAGTTCTTATTACAAGGTATTCAAAAATTCAAGAATATAATCTAATCTATGTAGGGACGCTTCCCTTTATCTACTCCAGATGTTCCAGGATTACCATCTAAAACTATAAAGGGAATAATTTGCAAGGGTGAGCTATGATATACTCATCAAGTTTTGTATTTTATAACAATATAGGATTTGAAGAAATATAACAATTCATATTTTAACTGATAGTTGTTACCATTTCTGGATTTCTATTTATTTCAACCAATTCTGGAATTTTTCTTTATTTTTCTCAGTCACACAGACTTAGAAATTTTGTTCAGATGTGAGATAGGGGATCAACCCATTCAACATCTTAGGAGTATGCATATCATCCTTCCAGTGCTCAAAATACACTAAATGTCAATATATTATTGACTTAAATTTCAATCCTTACGGGATACCCAACTTCAAAGATAAGATGTCTTACAAAAACAATTTGGTTTAACACGACAGTTTATGCTCAATAAACAATATCATATGAATAAACAATTCATTTTTTTAGTTATGGTGAAGCTATAGCAATAACTGTATAATAAAAAGGTAATTCATTTGTAGATGTAGTATATTATATCAACAGCATATCAAGATAAAGATCTTGTTTAATGAATAAACAGGTTTAAGAAATTTGCATAATGAAAACAAATAAGTTAAGGGTTTAGGAAACTTGCCTGAGCATAGATCAGTCAAGTTATGTTATTCAATAATTATTAAATACCTACGGTGTTCATATATATAAATCTAACACGTTAGTATTGATAACAATACTCAATTATAACATTTATATAATATCGGGTTAGATTAATAGGGTTTGGTGTTTAATACCTTTGATAAATGGACTAAGTTTTATTTAAGAAAAAATTTAATTATCCTTAATAATAATTTAAAGTATTTAAAACATTTATTTATCTTTTAAATGATTTTAAATCATTTATTTCTATTTATAAGTAATTAATATTTACTCAAAATTTTACAAAAACATTGATTATTATTATTAAATAATTTATATTCATTTATTATACTTTTATATCAATAATAATATATTTCCTAATTATTTCGTATTTATAAATAATTATTCTAATTTCTTTATTAATAAGTTAATTATTAATATTATCAAAATAATATAAAATAATTATTGAATTTATGTAAAAATATCGTAATTTATTTATAATAATTTAATATAATTTTTAAAACTATTTTATATTTATTTATTAATTATTTCTAATTTTTTTATAACTTATTTTTAGAAAAATAATTTTTATCTGTCGCTAAAGCCCTTCAAAGGATGTAAAGTGTCACATTAGGTGTTCTTCTTGAGTTTCTCGGACGTAGTTTGGTCAAAGGTCGGTTTACTAGTTTGACCACTAATTAAAATGCTACTGATAATGATTTTTGGTTTGTTTAAGAGTTGATGTTGTAGTACTAATACAGTAGTGTAACATGAAACAAATTTTAGGCTTTAACCTACATATAACAAGAAGTTATAGAGGTTCAAAGTCACTGTCAGAGTTGTTCTTGAGTTTCTGGGTAACCCAGAACAGTAGTCATGGCCGGTCAACTGTTTTGTGGCTTAAATATCTTCGATTTTGTGTATTAGATGTGTGTTGTATTTTTTGTAATATGTAGTATATATATCAGGGTACATATATATAACATTAACATGAACAAAGCATAACTCTAAGGTTTCTAATTATGCTGGTCAAAGTACAAACCAAACGTCGTTTTTTATGTTCTTCGCTTTACGAAAAACCGTAAAACTCGGTCAAGCTTCATCAATGGATTTTGACCATTAATTCCAAAGAAACCTATACGTTGTTTGTTCAATTTAAGATCATAGATATGTAGTATATATAATGTAGTATTAATCTATAACAAAACTTACAAAAATAATAAATGTAAGACGATTAAACAGTCAAGTCAAAGTAGCCGATTCGATCGTTTCGAAGTTTTCTGGGTAACCCGTAAAATTGCAATCCGTGAACGGTCAACCCACTTTGACTGCTTATTACTTGAAATCTATGGTTCAAATGAACCTGTTTTCTTTTCCAGATTAAAACCTACTAACAGGCTACAAATACCAAACAATTAATGGACAAAAACATAAACAAATATGAATCTATAGGCCCTGACATTCGACTGTCAGACATAGTTTTCAAAAATTTCTAGATTTCTTAAAACACTTAATTAAGGCATCTAGATGTTACGAAGATGTGTTCTACCAATCTAACATAAGAAAGATCTTCTTCTATTTAGATTAGCTCATATTGTATAACGTGTCTATAATCAGGTTTATATGGTCGTAATACGGACACATGAAACACATTATGAATATGATTTAACTCAGGAGGTAGTGCTATTTCATAAGCAACTTCACCAACCCTTCTCAAAATTTTAAAAGGTCCAATGAATCTCGTACTTAATTTTCCTTTCTTTCCAAAATGTATCTTGCCTTTCCAAGGAGATACTTTCAAGAATACGTGGCTTCCTACGTTAAAGTTTTGTTGTTGACGATGTGGATCAACATATTTTCTTTGTCGATCTTGAGATGCTTGTAATCGTTGACGAATAATTCTTATAGTTTCAGTTGTTTGTTGAATTATCTCGGGTCCTAACATTTGTCTTTCCCCGAATTCATCCCAACATAAAGGTGTTCTACACTTACGCCCATATAAAGCTTCATAGGGTGGCATACCTATGCTAGCATGATAACCATTGTTATAGGCAAATTCGACTAAGGGTAACTGATCATCCCAACTTCCTTTGAAGTCTATAATACAAGTTCTCAGTATATCCTCTAATGTTTGTATGGTTCTCTCACTCTGTCCTTCAATCTGAGGATGATAAGATGTACTTAATCTTAGTTGTATTCCTAAGTGTTTCTGAAGGCTTTTCCAAAAATTAGAAGTAAATCTTGGATCTCGATCTGATACTATGGAAACAGGTACTCCATGCCTAGAGATAATTTCATTGATGTACAGTTTGGCAAGGTGATCTAGGTTATGAGTAATCTTAATAGGTAAAAAGTGAGCTGATTTTGTTAAACGGTCAACTATTACCCAAATGGCATTATGGCCCTTTTGTGTAGCTGGAAGACCAACAACAAAATTCATAGTTATATGTTCCTACTTCCACTTAGGAATTGGTAAGGGTTGAAGTAAACCACTCAGCTTTTGATGCTCAGCCTTAACCCTTTGACACGTGAGACATTTACTTACCCATTCAGCTATTTCTCTTTTCATGTTCGACCACCAAAAGTGTCGACTTAAATCCTTATACAATTTTGTACTGCCAGGATGTATGGCAAATTTAGAATTATGAGCTTTGTTTAAAATTTCTTCTTTTAATTCTTGGTCTAACGGAACCCAGATTCTATTTTCATATCTTATTATTCCATCCGTATCTATTCTAAATTTATTATAATTATCATGTGTTGAATTAGATTTAAACTTCTGACATTCTTCATCCTTCTCCTGTATCTCTTTAACTTTATTAAGTAGAGATGAAACTCCAAAAATATTTAATTTTTGGGTAGAGGTAGTTGGACATTCCACCTCAATTTCAAATTTTTCAAAGTCTTTTATTAACCTATCATTGGTGGTTAATACATTCATTTTTTCCTGATTCTTTCTACTTACCGCATCAGCTACAACATTGGCTTTACCGGGATGATATAAAATTTCACAGTCAAAATCTTTTATCAGTTCTAACCATCATCTCTGTCTTAAATTTAATTCCTTTTGTGTAAAAATAGATTTCAGACTTTTATGATCTGTATATATCTCGCACTTCTCCCCGTACAAATAATGTCTCCAAATTTTTAGAGCAAAAACTACCGCGGCTAACTCTAGGTCATGAGTAGGATACCTCTTCTAATAATCTTTGAGTTGTCGTGATGCATAATCTATCACTTTCCCATGTTGCATCAACACACACCCTAAACCTCTGTGTGATGCGTCACTATATACTACACAGCCTCCTGTATCATCTGTAAGACCCCGATTTTTTTTTATAAAATGGAATTTCCTCTATTTATTATTTTGAAATAGTAAGGGTTGATTTGATTAATGTGGATAGTTATGGGTAAAATACGCAAATATTTTGAATAAGCAAGTTGTTATAAAATATTCATTGTTGTCGGAGAATATTCGTTTGGTCGTGGAATATTCTTCATTGCTCGGGAATATTCGTACGACTCGCCAGCAATTTTTTGGGCCCCATAACGGAAAGCGATTGGATGAAGAAAACGACAAATATAAGTTGTTTAAAAATAACTAGTAGTTGTTATATCAGATTATCTTTGTTAAAATACTCTAAATGGTTAAAACACACAAGAAGACATCGTATTGCACCAATTATTGATTCTTACGTAAGAAGGCACTACTCAATAATGGTTACGAATTACTGCTCAAGATTTTATTGATTTAATAATTCTTGTGGTTGATATTTTATATTGTTGTTGTTTCAATAATTGTCATTACACAATTTTCATTATCGGCTAATAATTCATATTATCCTAATAATATTATTAGAAAACATTATTGGCAATGTCTAGAAAATTCTCGCCTAAGGAGAGGTTTGGTCACCTAATCATGCTTGCAAAGAAGTGAGAGATCCTTATCGAAAGCCCCTTTCCCGCGGCTACCGGTCACAAGATCTTGATTCTCATAATATTATTTGTGAATAATTAATTATTAGTTTATATGATGAGAAAAATATTGATTTTATGTGGATATAGATGAAGAAAATTTTTTAAAATGACAATTGTTGAAAATTAATATTTTATCTTTTTCTGATAAAATAATTCATTTAAATATATTATTTTAATAATATATTAACGGTGATATTCTTATAATGAATGTGGGATATATGAGTATATGAGGAGGAAGAGTATTTTTGTGGCATTAAATGATTAACACATGTTTTGTGTGTCGGTGGACCCCATTTCTTGACTGAAATTTGATTATAGCTTGTAAAATCGTCCGTTTATGGATTTCGGTCAATTTCTGTTTGGAATTTGGAAAAATGTTCTTCTGCAAAGTTGTAGAGAATTGAATTTCCTATAAAAAGTCGCGAGATTCGAATTTTCTGATAAAAGGGCTATTTATTATGAATTATTGAAGTTCCAAAGTTCCGAAATAATTGACCTTTGGAAGTTTAAAATATTTAAAATAGGAAAAACGTTTTTTAAATGTTTGTGGGCATCTTTAACATGTGTTGATGGCTGAGATCAGATTGTCTAGATGGGCGTAGAGAATTTATTAAATATATTAATATTATATTAAATTTTCTGCTTTGGTGTTCTAAGCATTTTCCTATAAATAGGGTGCTTAGGTTAGAATTGAAAATCACACCGTAAACTCAAGTTTTCTCTCTATATTATCGAGCGTTATTCTTGTGGTATTTTGAGTATACTTTGAGTATTGCTATACTGGTGCAAGTTCAAGTTATAGCCTATATCCTGTTTTCAACTAAATCTTGTCTTTTCGAGGTAAGGGATGTTATTTTCTTCTCAAATGATATTATTTCTTCAATATCATTATCTTTGAAATATTGGTCTGAACTTTTATCAAATTTGGAACTTTTTCATGCTCGGATTTACTATTCATGAGTTACTATTCACGAAGTTACTATTCATGAGTTACTATTCACGAGTTACTATTCACGAGTACTATTCATGAAGCGTGAAGATGTTTTTTTGTGGAATTTCTATCTTTTGGTGTTTGAGTTACTATTCACGTGATACTCAGACTATTCACGATATCGACACTATTCACGAATCACTTGACTATTCAATTTAAAAATGAAATTTCTTCTTTTGTCCAAAATATCTATTATGGATACTAGCTTTGATTGTATCCATGTTTTGATCATTCTTGAATTTTACTCCACTCTAATTACTTATGAAGTATTTTTGAACTTGGATTGTTTAAAATACTTAATCCTCAATATTTGTTCTTTTGTTTCATTGGATTCGCTTTTCTTTAAAATATTTTTCATCATCCTCACCCTAAATGATGATATTATTTGAATATCTTTGGCCCAGTGTAAAGATGAATGATTTCTTGATGAATATCATTGGCCCGTAGTGCAAAGATGAACAGTGTTGAGATGAACACGACCGATCGATTAATATTTTTGGCCCGTAGTGCAAAGATGAACAGTGTTTAGATGAACATGACTAATCGATGAATATCTTTGGCTCAGTAGTGCAAAAGATGAATATTTGATTCCGATATATATTGATTGATGTTACGTGGGATAAAATATCAACGATGGACTTTTAAATTCATATATAAGATAGTAGTTTGCATTCTCTACTTAACTCTTCTAATGAATTATTATTTTCACTGCGAATATTGATTTAAAACTTGTTGTCTATTGTATTCTATTAGATTTTTCCTGTTGAAGACTAACGATAATTTGTTGTATATTATCTTAGTCATAATATTCTTTACCGGGCTAGTTGAGCTCACCCTTTTCCTTGTTGTTCCATTTTTCTTCTCGTGAGGCGAGAATATAGCGAGTACTAGTACCTGGGTATGGAATGAAGGTTCTAGAGAGAGTTGTTTAGTAGTCCTCACCATTTTTGTAAAATAATGTATCAATAATTATGATGGGGATTTATTTGGGTATGTATATTGTCTAGAAGACAATAATTGTATTTAAACTCACAATTATATATGTTGTCGATTTTGCACGATAAATGTATTAATAAAGTTGTAGTTATTTCCGCACTACATGTATTTGGCGACTCGAGAATGGGTTGGATGGAATGGACCTATTTTGGGGCATCACGGTTGTTATCGAGCTTAGGATATGATCTCCGGAGATCGGGAATAGAACTAGGAGGGAGAGACGAGTAAATCCTTCACTAGTGTGTCCTACCTAAGCTTATTTGTTAGTTGGTTAGTATATAGGGATATTATGTGATATATTGATTTCCTAATTAACCCTTGTTTTATGACAAAGATTTGAGAATGTCGAATGAGAATATTAACAAAGGAGTAAATGAGATCGTGGAGATGCCCGTATGATTACTAACGAGGAGAACGTAACAACAGTCGGCAATGTACCTCCCGTGAAACAACACCAATCGAAAGCGATGATGAACGAGGGATGTTTAGAAGTTTTTGCAGCTTCATGCAAAATCGACGAGGGAGACTCGTGTTCAAAATACGTGGAGGAAATGATAGCAATTCACGAGTTGTCACAAACGTGCAAGCAGCTTCAAAGAGTTGGGACCACAAGAATTTAAGGAAAAGCCGGATCCGATCATATGGCGGAAACATGGGTCAAGCAAATTACCAAGATATTCGATGTCTTGGGATGCACGGAGAAACAGAAGGTTCCATTCGCCACCTTTATGTTTCGTGTGCGCGAGCAGACATCGGGTGGGAATCATGAAGCGCATACCCATCCAACAGCACTCGGCATGTCATGGGAGACGTTTGAAAACAGTTCAATGACAAGTACTTCCTTGAAAGTATTCGCTATATGAAGGAAGTGGAGTTTATTAGACCGGGCGTAATAACATGACGGTGTCCCAAAGACGAGGCGAAGTTCGTGGAGTTATCCGTGTTTGCACCTCATTTGGTGGAGAATGAGGAACGATGACGCGGTTGTTTCGAGAGGTTTGAAACCCGACATACGCCAAGATCTCATTTCTCATAAATTTTCTCTCTCTATTCAGATGTTGTCAACAGGCTCATTGTTAGAGCGAGATAATGAGTACGTCAACCGAGGGACCATAACCAGATCATACCAAGATAGCGATCATCGTAATAACGATAACCAAATGGAGAAAGAAGAATACAGACAAAGGCGGTAACCACTCCGTGGTAATCGTGGCCATAAAAATAGAAGCGAGTCGGAGGAGATTTTAAAAGAGGAGATTCAACAACGACCATGTGAAGACGCGTCGCCAAAGAGCAACCGGTTCCAAGGGATGAGAAAGACCACCCACGTATGTTACAAATGTGGGAAAGAGGGACATATCAGCCTAAACTGCCCACAACAGTTTAAGGTATGCTATAATTATGGAAAAGAAGGACATATCGCTCGAGATTGTACGATATCGAAACCCAATCCAGCGGGAATGGTGACTCAAAAGGATGTCCCAAAAAAGTCAAAGTCAACGGTTCTTGGAAGAGCGTTTGTCGTGACTGGTCAAAATGAGAGGAACCCGAACGAAGTTAGGACGGGTTAGTTAATTATAAATTCTTGCAAAGTTTATACCTTACTAGATACCGGTTCTACCCATTCTTTTATCTCTCTTGCTTGCGCTCAACGTTTGAACTTGACTACGGAGAAATTAGACTTTGACCTATTTATGGAGATTCCGTTAGAGAAACTTTCATTACATCCGTTGTTTAGAAATCTTGCTTGATTCAGTTGGCACTATCACATTACCGTTAACCTTATTTCTATAGAGATATTTGCTTTTGATGTGATTTTAAGGTTAACTACTCATCATGCCGAAATTGATTACTTTCGTAAGGTTGTTAGTTTTCATATTCCTAAACAACTCTTTATTATTTGAATTCAAGCAATCAAACCATTGTAATCAAACATTTTTATATCAAGCCATGAAGTCATTCGTTTATTACAGATGTCAAGTTTTCTTAGTCCATGTTATGGATTTGAATAAAGACACGTCAGATTTGAATAATATTCCTATTGTTATTGATTTTTCCTGATGTATTTCCTGAAGAATTTCTTGGCTTACTCCTAAAGACTGATATTAAATTTTGTATCGACTTTGAACCCTAAGACAAAACTCATTTCTAAAATCTCATATCGAATGGCTCTATTGAACTTCGTGGAGTTAAAAAAATTCAACTATTGAATTTGGTACCTGAGCCTTTATCTGGTGACTTCCTTTGTGGAATACACCGAAGCCAGACTCTCCGTAGGGGACACCATATTCGTGCGATAGTAAACTGATAGGTGTCATTGTAACGTGCTATCCAAGATTGGGATATGAGTCACAGTTGAGAACAACCTAAGTTGGTAATCGAAATACGTAGCTTTCTAGGCTTAGTTGGTTATTATCGGAGATTCGTTGAAGGATATTCTCGAATCGCTATTCCATTAATGCAGCTGACTTGTAGAGATACAAAATTCGAATGGAGCAAGGAATGTGGGAAGAGCTTCGAAGAACTCAAGATGAGACTCATTTCAGCACATGTTCTGACCATGCCATCCTGGAAAAGCGAACGTGGTAGGCGACGTGTTGAGTAGAAGATCGTATACAAGCACGAAGTACGATATTGTCAAAGACTCATTTCAGATTATTTACAAATAATAGAGATGGAGATGAAAACTCTAGGTACCCACGTGATGATATACGAGTATAATCGACTTTAATCGATAAAGTTAAAGTCGCTCAAGCTACACACACCGGAGTGATGAATTTGAAGAAGGAGGTGCAAGAAGTTGTTATTTTAAAAGCGAGAATCGGTGAGGTGAGGAAAGCTCAAACCTTTGATTTATTAATCCATTTGAAATTCTCGATCGAATAGGAACCGTAGGCCTATAGACTCGCTTTACCGCCAAGTATGACGCGTGTTCATAACGCTTTTCACGATCGATGTTACGTAAATATGTGGACGACCAACCACGCTATTGAAGTTAGAACCCACGAGATAGCCAAGACTTAACGTGACGAGGAGGTACCACAAGATTTTGGATAGAAAGAACATGTCCTATGTACCAAGGTTATACCACAAGTTAAAGTTTTGTGGAGAAACCATGCTATTGAGGAAATGACCTGGGAGTTGGAAACGGAAATGAAAGCGAGGTATTCTCATCTTTTCGAAACACCAGGTACGTACGTCAATTTCGAGGACGAAATTTCATAAGGAGGGGAGGTTGTAAGACCCCGAATTTTTTTTATAAAATGGAATTTCCTCTATTTATTATTTTGAAATAGTAAGGGTTGATTTGATTAATGTGGATAGTTATGGGTAAAATACGCAAATATTTTGAATAAGCAAGTGGTTATAAAATAGTCATTGTTGTCGGAGAATATTCGTTTGGTCGTGGAATATTCTTGCTGTCGGGGAATATTCGTACGAAGACGCAGTCTTTTGTGGGCCCCATAACGGAAAGCGATTGGATGAAGAAAACGACAAATATAAGTTGTTTAAAAATAATCTGCAGTAGTTGTTATTCAAGAATAATACTTTGTTAAAATACTTCTGGTTAAAACACAAGAAGACAATCGTATTGCACCAATTATTGATTCTTACGTAAGAAGGCACTACTCAATAATGGTTACAGAATTACTGCTCAAAGATTTTATTGATTTAATAATTCTTTGCGTTGATATTTTATATTGTTGTTGTTTCATAATTGTCATTACCGGATTTTTCATTATCGAAGCAATAATTCATATTATCCTAATAATATTATTAGAAAACATTATTGGCAATGTCTAGAAAGTTCTCGCCTCAAGGAGAGGCTTGGTCACCTAATTGCGGCGCCAAGAAGAGAGATCCTTATTGAAAGCCCTCTCTTCCTAGAACTACCGTTGCCGATCTTCGTGATTCTGTAATATTATTTGTGAATAATTAATTATTAATTTATATGATGAGAAAATATTGATTTTATGTGGATATAGATGAAGAAAATTTTTAAAATGACAATTGTTGAAAATTAATATTTTATCTTTTTCGATAAAATAATTCATTTAAATATATTATTTTAATAATATATTAACTGGTGATATTTTTATAATGAATGTGGGATATATGAGTATATGAGGAGGAAGAGTATTTTTGTGGCATTAAATGATTAACACGTGTTTTGTGTGTCTGCGGGACCCCATTTCTTGGTCGAAATTTGATTATAGCACAGTAAAATCGTCTGCTTATGGATTTCTATTAATTTTGTTTGGAATTTGGAAAAACTTTCTTCTGCAAAGTTGTAGAGAATTGAATTTCCTATAAAAAATTATGAGATTCAAATTTTCTGATAAAAGGGCTATTTATTATAAATTATTGAAGTTTCAAAGTTCTGAAATAATTGATTTTTGGAAGTTTAAAATATTTAAAATAGGAAAAACGTTTTTTAAATATTTGTGGGCATCTTTAACATGTGTTGATGGCTGAGATCAGATTGTCTAGATGGGTGTAGAGAATTTATTAAATATATTAATATTATATTAAATTTTCTACTTTGGTGTTCTAAGCATTTTCCTATAAATAGGGTGCTTAGGTTAGAATTGAAAATCACACCAGAAACTGAAGTTTTCTCTCTCTATATTATCGAGCGTATTCTTGTGAGTATTTTGAGTATACTTTGAGTATTGCTATACTAATTGCAAGTTCAAGTCATAGCCTATATCCGGTGTTTCAACTAGAAGTACTATCTTTCGAGGTAAGGGATGTTATTTTCTTCTCAAATGATATTATTTCTTCAATATCATTATGCTAAAATATTGGTTGGAACTTTTTATCAAATTTGGAACTTTTTCATGTCGGGGTTACTATTCATGAGTTACTATTCACGAGTTACTATTCACGAGTACTATTCATGAAGCGTGAAGATATTTTTTTTGTGAAATTTCTATCTTTTGGTGTCGGAGTTACTATTTACGTATACGACACTATTCACGTATACGGCACTATTCACGAATACGGTACTATTCACCGAAAAATGAAATTTCTTCTTTTTATCCAAAATATCTATTATGGATACTAGCTTTGATTGTATCCATGTTTTGATCATTCTTGAATTTTACTCCACTCTGATTACTTATGAAGTATTTTTGAACTTGATCGCTTAAAATACGAATCCTTAATATTTGTTCTTTTGTTTCAATCGGATTCGCTTTTCTTTAAAATATTTTTCATCATCCTCACCCTAAATGATGATATTAGTGAATATCTTTGGCTCAGTAGTGCAGATGAATGATTTCTTGATGAATATCTTTGGCCGTAGTGCAAAGATGAACAGTTGAGATGAACATGATCGATCGATTAATATCTTTGGCCCGTGGTGCAAAGATGAACAGTGTTTAGATGAACATGACCCGGTCGATGAATATCTTTGGCTTCAGAGGTGCAAAGATGAATATTTGATTCCGGATATATATTGATTGATGTTACAGGGATAAAATATCAACGATGGACTTTTAAATTCATATATAGAAGATAGTAGTTTGCATTCTCTACTTAACTCTTCTAATGAATTATTATTTTCACTGCGAATATTGATTTAAAACTTGTTGTCTATTGTATTCTATTAGATTTTTCCTTGTTGAAGACTAACGATAATTTGTTGTATATTATCTTAGTCATAATATTCTTTACTGGGCTAGTTGAGCTCACCCTTTTCCTTGTTGTTCCATTTTTCTTCTCAGGAGGCGAGAATGTAGCGAGTACTAGTTGGGGTATGGAATGAAGGTTCTAGAGAGAGTTGTTTAGTAGTCCTCACCATTTTTGTAAAATAATGTATCAATAATTATGATGGGGATTTATTTGGGTATGTATATTGCCTAGAAGACAATAATTGTATTTAAACTCACAAAGATATATGTTGTCGTATTTTGCACGACAAATGTATTAATAAAGTTGTAGTTATTTCTGTACCATGTATTTGGCGACTCAGAATGGGTTGGATGGAATGGACCTATTTTGGGGGCGTCACATCATCTGGTAAGGATAACACTAGAGCCATGCTCAATTGCTTCTTCAACTCTTGGAAGCTTACCTCACATTTATCTGTCCAGACGTATTTCACCGTCTTTCGAGTTAAATTGGTTAATGGGGTTGCTATTTTTGAAAAATGTTTTATAAACCATCGATAATAACCCGCTAAACCGAGAAAATTTCGTACTTTTGTTGGAGTTGTTGGTTGTTCCCAATTCACAACTGTTTCGATCTTAGCTGGATCTACAGATATTCCATTCTTATCAATTACGTGACCTAAAAATTGAACTCTCTTCAACCAGAATTCACACTTGGAAAACTTTGCATAAAGTTGTTCCTTTCGTAATATCTCCAAAACGACTCTCAAGTGTTCAGCATGCTCTTCCCGTGTTTTTGAGTATACCAGAATATCGTCGATAAATACTACAACAAATTTGTCCAAGCATGGTTTAAACTCTTGATTCATTAAATCCATAAATGCTGCCGGTGCATTTATTAATCCAAAAGACATTACAAGAAACTCATAATGTCCTTAGCGTGTCCTAAACGCTGTTTTCGGCACATCCTCTTTTCTTACCTTTAATTGATGATAACCTGTTCTAAGGTCAATTTTTGAAAAATGTTCGGCCCCTTTTAATTGGTCAAACAAATCATCAATCCTTGGTAAAGGATATTTATTTATAATAGTTAACTTATTTAGCTCCCTATAGTCTATACATAGTCTCATAGTTCCATCCTTCTTCTTTACAATCAAAATTGGTGCTCCCCAGGGTGAAACACTAGGTTGTATGTACTTTTTATCTAAGAGTTCCTGTAATTGTATAAGTAACTCTTTCAGTTCTATAGGTGCCATTCTGTACGGTGCCTTAGAAACTGGTGCCATTCCTGGTGCAAGATCAATGGCGAACTTAATTTCCCTATCTGGAGGCAAACCTGGTAAGTCATTCGGAAATACATCGGGAAAATCCTTAACTATAGGTATTTGATCTAGTTTTACTCCTTCCTGTCGAGTATCAACTATATAGGCCAAATATCTTAAACAACCCTTTCTAAGTAATCTTTACGCTCGAACTATAGTTAAACATCGAGATTGCTTAGGTGAACAACTCTGATTGAGCACTACCTTTTTGACTTCAAGCGACCAAAAGGTTTATACGTTTTTTATGACAATCAATCATCGCGTTATGATTAACTAAACAATCCATTCCTAGAATTACATCAAATTCTCCAAACTGAATTGGTATCAAATCTACCTTAAAATTATGTCATTTTATTACCACACTACAGTTTCTGTATATGGTCTTAACCGGAATTCTTTCATTATTAGCAATTTCTATGCAAAATGGTTTGTCTAAATTTTCACAAGGCATATTCAAGTTTGTAGAGAAATTTCTAGACACAAACGAACATGTAGCACCAGAATCGAATAACACATATGCATTTAAAGTGTTGATAGGGATGATACCTGTCACCACGTCTTGTGAAGCAACAACATCCCTCATCGACATATTAAATGTTCTAGTGGTAGGTCGATTCTGAACCCCAACTGCAGCTACTGTTGATTTATTATTCTCTGGTATTCTAACCGCTTTTCATCCTTGATTCTTAGGTTCGAGACAGTTCTTTGAAAAATTGTCCAATGAACCACAATTAAAACATTTATTTTTCCTTAGAAGAGGACACCGTGGATAAAAATGTCCCGACTGTCCACAATTAAAACATTTGTTATGAAGGCATTCTCCTCTATGTTTCTTTCCACGATTAGGACAAGGTTTAATAATATTATTACTAAAGTTGTTATTAGTATTTCCTATCTTTTTCCCTGGGTTGTTAGAAAAAGAATTATCCCATTTATGTTTGTTATTAAACCCACCTGAACTGGGTTCTGTCCTAATTTTCCCTTTTTCTTTCTGAATTCTTTTGTCCTGATGAAACTTAGCAAGACTTTCATTCTCACTTTCGGCTATAGTGGCCTTCTCTAGTATCTCAGAAAAAGTTTTTATTTGAAGTCTTGATAATCTACTCAGATCGAGGTTTTAAACCTTCCTAAAACCTACTGAGTCTTTCTAAGTTCAATGGATACTTGATGAGGAGCAAACACGGATGATTCATTAAACTTTCTTTGTCAGATCTTCGGGTTATAGTAAGATCTCCTTGTTTTACGTCCAGAAATTTTATTTCCATTCGATCTTTCAGGGATTGGGAAAAATAGTTTTCAAAGAACAACTCTTTGAATCTATCCCAAGGAATAATTTCAGTTTCTACCCGACCTTTGGTTGATTCCCACCAATAATTAGCCTCACCCTTCAAGAAAAAGGTTGCAAAAGTTGTCTTTTAGTTATTATTAACATTGGTTACTAGGAAAAATTTCTCTATCTCAGATATCCAAATTTGTGCATCTACAGGTTTTGATTTACCTTTAAACTCAGGATGTCCAACTAATTTAAAGTCTTTAAAAGTTGTGTTTTGGTTCACGGGTCTATTTACAACTCTTAGCATAAGGTCTACTAACTGTTGGGTAGAATTGTCATCATTCATTTCTCTTTGGGGTATTCTGGATGGTGGCATGATTCTATATAAACCAATAAAATTCACATAAGAATTTGAGTAACACAACATATTGTTTATTTTATATATCACAATGGTATTACACATCAACTTCATAATTGAACATACTACTATCTTACAAAATACTGATTACATTACAAAGTTTGAATGCTTCTTTATTGTACTAATTTAAAGCATTGAACCACTTATGCTACTATAGAATTCATTGATATCATCAAAGAAATCCTGAATCATGTGACAAACCCCAGATCGATCGATGAGATAAGCCGTCTTCTTCTCCTCTACCAGATATCGAACTACAAGGCGCTGTAAATCGTTAAAAGTATCTCGAACACCCAGAGATGTTTTAAGAAGCCTTGACTGAATTTCCTTTTTTCCCCTTTGTGCATGGTGCAGTTGTACTTTTAGTCGTTAACTATGTTCCCTCTCATGTTATAGCATTCCCTCAGCTATATCAGCCCTAAACCTCATCTTATTACCCTCATATTCTATTGTCTTCAACAGTGATGTCATTGCCTCATCATGCTTATTAATTCTCATTAACTGTCCTGCCACTGGATCCTCCTCTTCTTCAGCATCTAACAGTTGTTGATCATGAAGTAATTCCTCATCTTCTGCATCACTAGATATGTATGACTCTATTTGTGGTGGATTATTGGCTATTACCATTTCTTCAGCATTGGAGTTGGCCATCTATAAAAGAAAACTCCTTTAAGACTAGTATAAAATTTTACACAACATAATAATTTTAATGTTATATTTTATATGTACTTTTAAAATTTTTACGGACTCGAAGACTATATACTAAGATTTCTCTTCCCTATTTCTATAGCCTTAAAGCTTTGATACCAAAATTGTAACATCCCATATCTATACTCCCACGGTATCTGATATGGTGCTTACTATGAATCGATATAATGGATTTAAATCTATACACCCATGGTATCTGATTATAAGATTACATTAAATAGAGGGATTATCAGATATAATTCCCATAGATCCAAAATTCACAGTATCCCATAACAGATATAAATTCTCAAGAGAACTATTACTGTGTTTGGATACCCTCACTTGGATATATGAACTGTATCTGTGACTAGAGTCTATTTATCCAAAATTCAAAGTATCAGTAATAATATGAACAACCCATATTACTAATACCCTCACCCAGATGTATAGTCTATGCCAACTAATTTATATTATCGTATCGATAGTAACTATCTATCCGAAATTCAGAGTATCAATAACAACATGAACAATCCATGCTATGAATACCCTCACTTAGATAAATAGTTCCCAAGGATCTCAACTAGATTCGCAGAAGTCTAATTTTACATCTATATATGTAAGAAAACACACGTTTGGAAATAAAAGATGTTATATATATATATATATATATATATATCGAATATTAAGATTCCATTACATGATTCTCATAACTGAGTTCTTATTACAAGGTATTCAAATGCATAAGAATATAATCTAATCTATGTAGGGACGCTTCCCTTTATCTACTCCAGATGTTCCAGGATTACCATCTAAAACTGCAAAGGGAATAATTTGCATGGTTGAGCTATGATATGCTCAACAAGTTTTGTATTTTATAACAATATAGGATTTGAAGAAATATAATAATTCAAATTTCGATTGATAGTTTTTACCATTTCTGGATTTCTATTTATTTCAATCATTTCTAGAATTTTTCTTTATTTCTATCAGTCACACAGACTTAGAAATTTTGTTTAGATGTGAGATAGGGGATCAGCCCATTCAACATCTTAGGAGTATGCATATCATCCTACTAGTGCTCAAAATACACTAAATGTCAATATATTATTGACTAAATTTCAATCCCTTACGGGATACCCAACTTCAGTATAAGATGTCTTACAAAAACAATTTGGTTTAACACGACAGTTTATGCTCAATAAACAATATCATATGAATAAACAATTCATTTTTTTAGTTATGCTGAAGCTATAGTAATAATTGTACAATAAAAAGGTAATTCAATTGTAGGTGTAGTATATTATATCAACAACATATCAAGATAAAAATCTTGTTTAATGAATAAACAGGTTTAAGAAATTTGCATAATAAAAACAAATAAGTTAAGGGTTTAGGAAACTTGCCTGAGCGTAGATCAGTCAAGTTATGCTATTCAATTGTTATTAAATACCTACGATGTTCATATATATAAATCTAACACGTTAGTATTGTTAACAATACTCCATTATAACATTTATATAATATCGGGTTAGATTAATAGCGTTTGGTGTTTAATACCTTTGATAAATGGACTATGTTTTATTTAAGAAAAATTTTAATTATCCTTAATAATAATTTAAAGTATTTAAAACATTTATTTATCTTTTAAATGATTTTTAAATCATTTATTTCTATTTATAAGTAATTAATATTTACTCAAAATTTTACATAAATATTGATTATTATTATTAAATAATTTATATTCATTTATTATACTTTTATATCAATAATAATATTTTTCCCTAATTATTTAGTATTTATAAATAATTATTCAAATTTATTTATTAATAAGTTAATTATTAATATTATCAAAATAATATAAAATAATTATTGAATTTATGTAAAAATATCAGAATTTATTTATTATAATTTTTAAAACTGTTTTTATATTTATTTATTAAGTATTTCTAATTTTTTTATAATTTAATTTTAAAAAAATAATTTTTGTCTGTCGCTAAAGCCCTTCAGTGACAGAAAGTGTCGCTGTAGGTGTTCTTGAGTTTCTGGGCAGCAGTTTGCTCATAGTCGAGTGACTAGTTTGACCACTAATTAAAATGCTACTGATAATGATTTTTGGTTTGTTTAAGAGTTGATGTTGTAGTACTAATACAATAAAGGTAACATGAAAACAAATTTTAGGCTTTAACCTACATATAACAAGAAGTTATAGAGGCTCAAAGTCACCGTCGTCGAGTCGTTTTGAGTTTCGGGTAACCCGTAATGATGAGTCATGGCCGGTCAACGGTTTTGTGGCTTAAATATCTTCGATTTTGTGTATTAGATGTGTGTTATATTTGTTTTGATATGTAGTATATATGTGACGCCCCCAAAATTAGGTATACGTCACCCATCTTGGGTCGCCACTTACATGGTACATAAATTCAAATTCAAACTTAATTATACATCCGTAGGTATAACATACTGACAATACATAAACCGAGAGTTCTAATAGGAATATTGTCATTTAGACAATATCCATACTCAAGGAGTCCTCATTACAATTATTGTCACACTATTTAACAGAATAGTGAGGACTACTAATGCTATCTTCGGGACCATCACTCTTTTCTCCGACTCGTCCAAATTTATATTCTCATTTCAAGAGAACAAAGAAAGAAAGGGTGAGCTCAACTAGCCCAAAGAAGAAATATTATAACTAAGATAATGCGAATAAATTATCAATAGTCTTCAACAATGTTAAACCGATAAAATACAATAGACAACCAGGTTTAATCTGCGCAATGAATATGCAATCCATTAAAAGAGTCAAGTAGAAAATAAAGTCTACTATCTTTTAGGTTTTAAAAGGTTTTCATCAATTTTATCACTAAGACTCGGTTTAATGAATAAACCACAATATCTAATCATCCATGTACCACGGTCAAGGATTTTCATCAAATTATCAATGGTCATGACTATACCGAATCACCCCGGTCATAATCATACCAAAACTATCCATCATCGCATTACAAAAGCCATCGAGGACTTTTGTCACATCATTTATATCAAGCCATGATTATACCGAATGATCCTCGGTCATAATCATACTAAGTTCATCTATGCATGTAAGCCAAAGATAACATAATATAACATGAGGATGATGACAATGACATAATAATTCAATAAAACAAGTTCAAGAATTAATTTATCTAGAACCAATAACATCCAAATCACAACACGATCTTTGCTTTGTAGAGTAAAATTCAAGAATACTTTGAGAAGAATATTTTCATGAAAGGATATCGGATGAAGCGCAAATATCAAAGATATTCCACTAATTTCATGGAGTATATAAGTCAAAGTTTTAACCAACTGGTATAATAAAGAATGGAATAACAAAAGAAATCACCATGCATGCGATAGATCAAGACAGCAAAAGTTATTCCAATGTAATAATAAATAATCGGAACCAGTCCCAAGGTGAAAACGCATGCATGTGATATTCCAATGTAATAATAAAGAATGGAACCGTGTCCGGCGTAAAACACACGTATATGATGTTCCAATGTAATAATAATAAAGATTTTAACCAGTCCATGTAAAACACATGCATGTGGATGTTCCAATGAGAATAATAATAAGATTTTAACCAGTCCTGTGTAAAACACACGCATACATGATGTTCCAACAGTAATAATAATAAGATTTAACCAGTCCGGTGTAAAACACACGCATGGATGTTCCAATGTAATAATAGAAGAATGTCACCAAGTATAGGTAGACCTCGACATAAAGTTATTCCAATGTAATAATAAGCAATGGAATAACAACAGTTCTCTTCATGAATTAAGAAAGAATAACACCCCTTATGGGTACAACAAATAATATTCCCTACCTTAGAAGAACTGAATATTAGAAAAGTGAAGTTGCAGAATACTTTTCTTCTTTCTCTCTATAGTTTCTCTCTCTAGTTTCAATGAATTCGTAAGAAATAATGAAGGAATGAGCTTTCTATTTATAGAAAAACCGAGGGTGGCTCTTGGTCTTAACGAAGGTCAAAATGACTCTTGGTAATATCAAGAGACAACTACTATTTGCGAAGGGTAATTAACCTTGGAACAATCAAGAGGCGATTAGCTCTTGGTAATATTGAAGGGTCAACTACTATTTGCGAAGGGGTAATTACTATTGACGAAGGTAATTACTATTCACAAAGGTAATTACTATTCACAAAGGTAATTACTATTGACGAAGGTAAATACTATTAGACGAAGGTAATTACTATTCACAAAGGTAATTACTATTCACAAAGGTAATTACTATTGACGAAGAGACTCTTAGATGATGACATATGGGCCCCCATAAAATAATCAAACTTACCACAAACGTCTCATAATGCACTCTTTATATACATCAAGGATTGAATAAATATTACCACAAATCATTTTATTTTTAATCAACACATATTTAATCTTTCAACAATTATTAATCATTTATAACTTGTCGCCTCAATTAATAATTTAATACTATAACATATTATACGATGATCTGCGTGACAATAATTGAATCAATAATATAAGAGATATGATGCAAAGAATTATCAGAGTAATAATTGAGCATAAATGAGTGACTTCTCACGTAAGCATCAATAATCAATATCGTGTGCTACTATACAACTACGCCAGACATCGCATTTTTTACTATCGGGTAGTTCAACGGTTTTGTGAATAACACCTCTGCCGTTATTTTTTATAGAAAAATAATTTTGTTGTTTTCTAACTACGACAATACTTCCGCCAGGGGTCCACTAATGATTGAGTAGTCATTTAATATTCCCCGATAAAAAGAATATTCCCCACCAAACGAATATTTTATAACAACTTGCTTACTTTGCAAAATTTATAAATATTACCCACAACTATAACATTATATCAAATTTATTCCATAATATTCAAAAATAATATTTATAAAAAATTCATCTTTATTTATAAAAGTGGTGTCTTACAACCTCCTTCTTATGAAATTTCTTCGAAATTAGGGTATGCGATACTGATATGATAAAGAGGTGAGGATACCTTGAATACCTTTATCGTTAAAATATTAAATTCATCTTTTGCAATCCTACCAAAGATATTCATTAACAATTCATCTTTGCACTACAGCCCAAAGATATACAACTCAGAAAACCAATAATGCCGATACGTGAACTTAATAGTATCACGACCACGAATTATCCATGCACTCATGGCCAAGGATATTCGTGTTTTCAATCTGGTCATGATTATACCGAATAATCCTTGGTCATAATCATACCAAGTCTATCAATGCACTACTACCAAAGACGACTTTTACCACATCCATGAATTAATATTTCATTCTTTGAGACTCAAATTTCAATAATTAATCCATATCATCGAATCATCCCCGCACTACGTGCCAAGGATATTCATTAGTATCATGACCACGAATTATCTATGCACTACGGCCAAAGATGATCGTGTATTCATTAAGTATCACGACCACAATTATCCATGCACTACTACCAAAGATAATCGTGTATTCATTAGTATCACGACCACAAATTATCCATGCACTACTACCAAAGATAATCGTGTTTTCAATTACGGTTATGATTATACCGAACAATCCTCGGTCATAATCATACCAAGTCCATCTATTCACGTAAGCCACGTATGACTTTCAACACAATATAACCACGAGGATAATGATATAAAGAATCAATCAAATGAGATAAAGGATAAATATTAAACATTTATAATATAATTTATCCAGATTCAAGAATATCCCCATGTTATCAATCACTTAATAATCTCATAATCTAATATCATTAATATTATAACAATATTTTAATCACTTCTTAAATTTATAAATAATTTATCTCAATTGTTTACGCTTTTACCATATAATGCATTTAATCATTCCAAAATGCCATACTCATAAGATATCATCACCAATTATCAAATCCTCAAAAAAAAAAATGCATATACTCTATATAGGATTCTCTAGCCATAAAATCCTATTTTCAACTTTGTTACTTCACATAACATATTTAACTCATATGTTCAGTAATTAAACTATTTTCATGAAAAATACCAAATCAGTCCCAAAAATATTTCTTTTCTGGGATTTAGCATAATATAGTCCCATAATGAAAATATATTTTTCTCGAATTTTTAAATTCATTTACTATTTTTCAAAAATCAATTTCTAATTAATTCCTTAAGAAATTAGCTACCTCAAGTTTAACTCCAAAATTCCCAAATCTTGGCAGGACCTTACACATGTTAATGTGAGCCTCCGCTTTAAATTTCATGGTCATCGGGTTATAGAACTCCGCTTATAGCATTTTTCGTCAAAAAACCTAAATATTGAAATGGTCATAACTTGTTCATTTTAAGTCGAAATGAGCTCATTTTTGGACAGGAGGTACTTTATAACATATATTTTCATGTCCCAAAAGGCCAGAATTTTTCACATAAATTTAGTGGCCGAAACAGCCCTTTAAAGTTTCTAGGCAAGTAGCGCTTTTGTAATTTGCAGCTTTGGACTCTTTTGCTAAATTCAGTCCACACGAAAATTTACAAAGACCTTTTGCAAAGATTCCACTTGGATAAGCTACAAAACTCATAGATCTAACTCTAGGACTTGACCACACTCAAAAATTCAAAATATAATAGGAGATATGGTCAATTGAATTTCATGTTACGCTTTTTACCAAAATCGATTTTTTCAACCCTTTATGATTTCTAAGAAACTTTCATGTTTTCACATAATAACCACATAAATCATCATAACACTTACTAATACTTCATATACCCATGATTTTCATTAGTCCAATGCTTTTATTATGACTTTCATCATAATCCTCGTAAATGCATCCTTTTAGTTGAAGAAATATTTGAGGGTTTAAGAAATGGGTTTTTGTACTAGGGTCAATACAAAATTCGATTTCACGCCTAGGGGTAGGCTAGAAATCTTAAAGAATACGTCAAGAAATTTATTAATGATAGAAATATCATTCAAAATCGCTACTCTTATCCAAGACTTGGATAAGACGTTACATTGATACCAACTGTGACTTCTATCCTTTAACCTGATAGCACCTCACAATGATACCTATCAACTTGTCATCGCATTCATGACGTCGCCTACTGTAAAGTCCGGCTTTTAAGCATTCCACACAAGGAAGTCAACAAATGAAAGGATCGGGGCTTTTTCTTATGGCTTGATATAACAAAGTTGATTAACTTTAGGGTTTGGTTACTTTGAATTCAGATAAACAGGTTGGTTAGGAATATGAAAGCTAACAACCTTACAAAAAGAATAATAAGTAGTTAATCAATCGCTTTCAAAAATTACCTCAAAGGCAAGTATTTTCAAAGAGATAAGATCGTGAAAGTGTTTATTTGAAACAACAAGATTAATAAATGATTGGAGGTAACGAAGGTTTCTCCCAACGAAGTTTCAATAGATAAATCAAAGTCTAATTTTTTCGGAGTCAAATTTAAACATTGAACACAACTAGGTAGAATAAAAGAGTGGGTAGAACTTGTATTGAATAAAGTATAGACTTCGCAATAATTTATAATTAATTTACCCGTAATAACTTTGTTCGGGTTTTCTCGACAAACGCCTCGCTTAAATTACCGAAGTTTGACTTTACTATAGGGTACATTCCACCCTTAAGTGCTTCTTCACATTCCTGATCCATGATTTGAATCATTATTCTCCAATCCATATCGAATTCGGGTTGATCGCTATGCACAGGGTAATTCCGAATTCGATGTTGGGTTCTCCCAATTGCTGTCCAAAAAGCAAAGTTCATTTCATCTATTTTAGCTTTATTGGATCGGACGTCTTTTTCTACACTATCAACGCGTTGTGTAGCTTTTACCCATGCATCGTCTATTCTCCTTCGTTCAGTTGTTTCTTCTTTCAGCTGATCTTTGATTTTTAAATTCTCAGATTCCAACTTTAATATCTTACACCCTGCCAAAGCGTGATTTTGTTCGAGCATCACATATCGGGTAACCCAATTTTGAATTGTTGTATCCCTTTGTTCCACGACCGTTTGCCATTCTTCAACCTGTTCTTTTAGCTCACGAACACGATTTTGTAATTCTAAGTTTTGATCATAAACTTCTTCTAACCAATTCTCCTCAGGTTCCTCTTCTTCCTCACTCTCAGCTGCTATCTCTGCAACTAGCTCGGGTGCAACAATTAGTTCTTCATTCACTACGTGGATATCTCTAATTTGTTCTTCGTCTGACACTGCATTAACCTGATTAGTGATTAAAGGTGTCACAACGGTCACATTCACTCCATTGTGAATATTTTCAGCTGCCATTTCCAAACACTGCCACAACACAAGGGTTAATTAATATATCAAATATTATCCCTATACTCGGACCGACCAATTAAATAACAAATAAACTTAGGTAGGTCATACTAGCGAAAAAATTCCCCGTCTCTCTCCTCCTAGTTCTTATCTCGCATCTTAGCCAGGGATCATATCCCTAAGCTCTGATACCAACTGTGACGCCCCCAAAATTAGGTATACGTCACCCATCTTGGGTCGCCACTTACATGGTACATAAATTCAAATACAAACTTAATTATATATTTGTCGTGTAACATACGACAATACATAAACTGAGAGTTCTAATAGGAATATTGTCATTTAGACAATATCCATACTCAAGGAGTCCTCATTACATTTATTGTCACACTATTTAACAAAATAGTGAGGACTACTAATGCTATCTTCGGGACCATCACTCTTTTCCCAGACTCGTCCCAAATATATTCTCATTTCAAGAGAACACGGTGAAAAAGAAAGGTGAGCTCAACTAGCCCAAAGAAGAAATATTATAACTAAGATAATGCGTAATAAATTATCAATAGTCTTCAACAATGTTAAACCGATAAAATACAATAGACAACCGCTTTAATCAAGAATCGGATATGCAATCCATTAAAAGAGTCAAGTAGAAAATAAAGTCTACTATCTTTTAGGTTTTAAAAGGTTTTCATCAATTTTATCACTAAAACTCGCTTTTGAATAAAAACCACAATATCTAATCATCCATGTATCTACTTGGCCAAGGATTTTCATCAAATTATCAATGGTCATGACTATACCGAATCACCCCGGTCATAATCATACCAAAAACTATCCATCAACGCATTACAAAGCCATAATCGAGGACTTTTGTCACATCATTTATATCAAGCCATGATTATACCGAATGATCCTCGGTCATAATCATACTAAGTTCATCTATGCACGTAAGCCAAAGATAACATAATATAACATGAGGATGATGACAATGACATAATAATTCAATAAAACAAGTTCAAGAATTAATTTATCTAGGAACCAATAACATCCAAATCACAACATGATATCGCTTTGTAGAGTAAAATTCAAGAATCTTGAGAAGAATATTTCCATGAAAGGATATCTTTGGATGAAGCGCAAATATCAAAGATATTCCACTAATTTCATGGAGTATAGAAGTCAAAGTTTTAACCAACTGGGTATAATAAAGAATGGAATAACAAAAGAAATCACCATGCATGCGATGAGGCGCATACAGCAAAGTTATTCCAATGTAATAATAAATAATTCGGAACCAGTGTCCCACGTAAAACGCATGCATGAGATATTCCAATGTAATAATAATAAAGAATGGAACCAGTCCGGCGTAAAACACACGACAAGATGTTCCTACGAATAAATAATAAAGATTTTAACCAGTCCATGTAAAACACACGCATGTGATGTTCCAACAGAATAATAATAAGATTTTAACCAGTCCGTAAAACACACGCATGTGATGTTCCAATGTAATAATAATAAGATTTTAACCAGTCCGGTGTAAAACACATGAGCATGTGATGTTCCAATGTAATAATAGAAGAATGTCACCAAGTATAGGGTGAGATCACAGATATCAAAGTTATTCCAATGTAATAATAAGCAATGGAATAACAAATAGCTCTCTTCATGAATTAAGAAAGAATAACACCCCTTACGGATTACAACAAATAATATTCCCTACCTTAGAAGAACTGAATATTTGAAAAGTGAAGTAGCAGAATACTTTTCTTCTTTCTCTCTATAGTTTCTCTCTCTAGAGTTTCAATGAATTCGTAAGAAATAATGAAGGAATGAGCTTTCTATTTATAGAAAAACTGAGGGTGGCTCTTGGTCTTAACGAAGGGTCAAAATGACTCTTGGTAATATTAAAGAGACAAATACTATTTGCGAAGGGGTAATTAACCCTTGGAACACCGAAGAGGCAGTTAACTCTTGGTAATATTGAAGGGACAACTACTATTTGCGAAGGGGTAATTACTATTGACGAAGGTAATTACTATTGACGAAGGTAATTACTATCAAGAAGGTAATTACTATCGACGAAGGTAAATACTATCGACGAAGGTAATTACTATTCACAAAGGTAATTACTATTCACAAAGGTAATTACTATCGATTTAAGGTAAATACTATCGACGAAGGTAATTACTATTCACAAAGGTAATTACTATTCACAAAGGTAATTACTATTGACGAAGGGACTCTTAGATGATGACATATGCCCCCCCATAAAATAATCAAACTTACCACAAACGTCTCATAACAGACTCTTTATATACATCAAGGATTGAATAAATATTACCACAAATCATTTTATTTTTAATCAACACATATTTAATCTTTCAACAATTATTAATCATTTATAACTTGTCGTCTCAATTAATAATTTAATACTATAACATATTATACAGATGATACTGTGACAATAATTGAATCAATAATATAAGAGATATGATGCAAGAATTATCAGAGTAATAATTGAGCATAAATGAGTGACTTCTCACGTAAGCATCAATAATCAATATCGTGTGCTACTATCTGACTACGCCATTCATCGTACTTTTACTATCGGGTAGTTCAACGCTTTTAATGATAACAATACTCTGCCGTTATTTTTATAGAAAAATAATTTTGTTGTTTTCTAACTACGACAATACTTCCGTTGTGGGGTCCACCAATGATTGAGTAAATCATCTAAATATTCCCGACAAAAAAAATATATTCCACCAAACGAATATTTTATAATAACTTGCTTACTTTGCAAAATTTATAAATATTACCCACAACTATAACATTATATCAAATTTATTCCATAATATTCAAAAATAATATTTATAAAAAAATTCATCTTTATTTATAAAAGCCGGGGTCTTACAATATATGTCAGCGTACATATATATAACATTAATATGAACAAAGCATAACTCTAAGGTCTCTAAATATGCTGGTCAAAGTACAGCCAAACGATGTTCTTCATGTTCTTCAGTTTCTTGGAAACCCCAAAAAACTTGGTCAAGCTCGGTCAATGGATTTTGACCATTAATTACAGTAAACCTATACGTTGTTTGTTCAATTTAAGATCATAGATATGTAGTATATATAACAGAGTATTAATCTATAACAAAAACTTACAAAAATAATAAATAGAAGACGATTAAACAGGTTGGTCAAAGTAGCCGGTTCGATTGTTCTTGAGTTTTCTGGGTAACCCAGAAAACTGCAATCCGTGAACGGTCAACCCACTTTGACTGCTTATAACTTGAAATCTATGGTTCAAATGAACCTGTTTTCTTTTCCAGATTAAAGACCTACTAACAGGCTACAAATACCAAACAATTAATGGACAAAAACATAAACACATATGAATCTATAGGCCCTGACATTCGACTGTCAGACATAGTTTTCAAAATTTCTAGATTTCTTAAAACACTTAATTAAGGCATCTAGATGTTATGAAAACGTGTTCTACCAATCTAACATACTTTCTAACATACTAATACATGATTCTAAACATCTAAACAACAAATCTAACATAGGATCATAGAGCTAATTATGAACTAGGGTTTGTACCTTTTCTTGAATGATTTTTGATTCTAGCTTCTGATTTTGTTGCTGCTATCACCCAGGCTTGATTTGGTAAGTTTATAAGTGTATCTAGGCTTAGGAATTTCGTGAGTTTGCTTCGCCCTAAGGTTCCTATTTATAGAATTCTTCAACTTGGATTTTTGGTCATTTTTGTGCAACTTGATGACTATTGTCATGCTTGGGAGTTACAAGCATGTCATGTGCAGCCTAGGAACTTGTAATGGTGACTCCTAACCTACTTGTGAACTAGTTAGGTTTGTTTAGTAGCTTAATTAGGCTTTAATCTTCAGTAATCATGATTAGGGTTTTGTTTCTAATGATTAGGATTGTTAAGTGTTGTTTATTAGTACCTAATTAAAGTTTACTAACCATTATTAGGTGTTAACATAAGCTAATTAGAGTTTGTTTAGCTAATTAGGGTTAGGTTTACAAATTAGGGTTAGGGTTTTGCTAATTAGGGTTAGGGTTTGTTAATCTAGGATTGTTAACCTAAATTTCACACTAATCCTAACAAGCACGACAAAGCGTTTTGTTAGTGTAAGCACGACAAAGCAACTTGTCAAAATAATTTTACCGAAAAGTCCGATTACGGAAAAAAAAAATTAAGCACGAGGTGTCAAGCACGACGTTTTTCGGACAAAAATTTATTTGGTTAAATTTGTGAAACAAAGTATATATTGACACATAACACATTTAGAACGGAGAAATTTTATTTATATAACGGGATTTTACACATACGAGTCTTATTAGGATTTTGGGTTTTTACATGATAAAACTGATGGAGAACCAGAAGTGCACATGCCACTGGATGAGCTCAAAGAAGTTGTCATTGAGGAGACAACTGGGGAATTGGATAATTTTGAACATGAACTGTCTTTTATAATACCCCAAGTGCCTTTTTAGACGTAGTTGAAAAATTCAGTGAACTTTGCACACCTATGTCCCCTTGGTAGCCATATTCAAAGTAAAGAGCAGTATGATAAAGAGGCCTCTTATACACCATGGTGGGCTGAGGAAGAGAAAATAAAAGAGGAAGAGTCTGTTGTACTTTCCATGCCTCAATGTAACAATTTATTCTCAAATACAACGGACGAGGCACCTAGCTATACAAAAGAACTGGGAACATCATGTACAGGAAAAATGCTAGGTTGTTTAAATTCACAGACTAATAAGATGGGGAACCTACCTACACATAGTGCAATTCTAATAGATGGAGGATTCCTAACTTATCGTAGGGGAATTGGATAGCGGTGTCAAGAACAGAGTCTAGCTAACGGACTATAAACCGAGCGTTTGATGGGAGGCACCCCATTAATTCTCTATTTCCCTATTTGCTTAATTCCCCATTATCTATAGTCTATCATTTTTTCCCCTCGTCGTTTAATTCTTACTGTTTTAATCTAGTTGTCATTATTAGTATAGTTAATTAAATTTTAATAGCAATCCCTGGTCATAATCATACCAAGAACTGTCCATCAATGCATTACAGGCCACTGAGGACTTTTACCATATCATTTATAACATTACAGGTCATGATTATACCGAATGATCCCTAGTCATAATCATACTAAGTCCATCTATGCACGTAAGCCAAAGATGACTTTCATTACAATATAAGCATGAGGATGATGACAATGACATAATAATTCAATAAAACAAGTTCAAGAATTAATTTATCTAGGAACCAAAAATGTCCAAATTGTCAACATGATACTGCTTTGTGGAGAAAAAAATTCAAGAATGCTCAGAAGAATATTTTCATGAAAAGATACTGGATGAAGTGCAAATATGCAGGATATTCTACTAATTTCATGGAGTATAGAAGCCAAAACTTTAACCAACTGAGTATAATAGAATATATGAAACTACAAATGGATTTTCATAAATGCTGTAATCATCCACGATCATGAGATCATTTCCACAATTTAATAAGGAATGAATACAAAGGATCATTCACCATACATGTGGTAATCCACATAGACAGGTTATTCCAACAGAATAATAAAGAATGGCAAAAAGCACTTTTACCCCACTATAGTTGTAGTGTTTTAAGCAATTAGTCACTGTGCTTTTAAAATAATCAATTAGCCCACTGTACTTTTTAAAAATGTTCAATCAGTTTTATTCATCCAATTTCTTGACTTTGCGGACGTCAAATAATTACACACGTGGCATTGAAAAAAAATCAAAAATCATTATTTTCTAAATGTGGCAACACAAAAAATAATAAAATAAAATCATTGATTATGTAGCAAAAAATAATTAAAATAATAATAAAATTAAAATAAATATTTTAATTCATTTTTTAATAATTTTTTCATTTTCTATTTTCTTTCTCCTTCAAAATAAATATTGTTCATCTTCTTCCTCACCAAAATTGAAACCCTAGAATTTTAGATCAACATGTGTATTTTGTGTATTATGTACTAATCAACATGTTATGTGTTATTGTAGATGTCGAATGATAGTTTGATGTATAGAGACATACACATGGTGAGTGAAGTGTATGTGAACAGAGTGGAGCTATTACCTATGCCGTTGGCGGAGGTACCGTTAGTGGTTCTGGAAGATTTTGATCCAGTGGAGTACATTTCCGAGGAGGATTACTCCGAGGAAACTATGGGAATAGCATCACACCTTGATATGATGATAGACGTGGAAGAGGATATGGAGGTAACATCGATTAATACGGTGGTACCTACTCAGTAGTCAACACCTCCAGATGCAATGAGATCATTGTACCGGCAAAGGTTTTGATAGGAATGTGCAATCACGTAGTGGTGCAAACACACGTAATCTAAGAGATTACCGCCCTATATGAGGCGAAGGAGTCTGCAGAGGCATATTTTGAGTCAGAGCACGATGAGAAAGTGCTGATGACGGATAAGGCTAGGGATTATAAGGAAGAGGCTGTAGAGCTTCGAAAGAAACTGGTTAAAAAAGACCAGAAGATAGCATGGATGTCTTACATCCATGACTGTGCTCATGAGGATTTCATGCTAAAAATTGCTTGTTATTCTATTGAGTCAGGGCAGACTTGACATGCGATTAGTCGAGATATTGTTTCGATTTTAGCAAATCAGAAACATGAGAATGCCATAAGGCAGTGTTAGTAGATCATTAGATCTTTTTGGTATATGTGTAGTGACGTAAAACCCTCTTTTGTATAATTAAAGGGTAGTATTTTTGTAAATCCCAATTTTTGTAGAAGTCAATCGCCGGATAGTAATGTAATAGCTTTTGGCTATGGAAGCAAAATGTAAATAGTTTTGACTATGAAAGCATAATATAATGAAGTTTTTATTTAATGTGCTTGTTGTGGTATGAGTTGTTATTCTGGAATGATAACTAAGTAAGTAAATAGATAATAATGAAACTTTATTTATTTCACCAACATAATGCCACCAAGAAGAAGACAACGTAACCAAGAGGCTGAGTCACATAATGATAATCAGAGGGGTCCAAATAACCCTATGGAAGAGTTCGTTAATTTATTAACGGAAGCATTTAATCAAGTTGGGGTGGAATTCCAGTAGCACCTAGGGTAGCTAGAACAACTACCTTTAAAGAATTCAAAAGTGTGGGTCCTCCAGAATTCAGTGGAACGACGGACCCATTAGAGGCCCAGACGTGGGTGAAAGAGATAGAGAAGGTGTTTGTTATTACAAACGTAGGTGAGGTGCAAAAGACTTCTTTTGTGACTTACATGATGAAAGGGGAGGCCAACTATTGGTGGGAGGCTCACCAGGGTGGGGCTAGAATGGAGGAAGTTACATGGGAACAGTTCAAGAATGTATTTTTTGAGAACTACTTCCCTACTAGCATACAAGGGCGAATGGAGATTAAGTTCTTGAAACTTAAACAAGGGGACATGACAGTTCCCCAGTATGCAGCCAAATTCAATGAATTGGAAAGATTTGCTCCACATCAAGTGGACACAAAAGAGAGAAAGGCTCGTAGATTTGAGCAGGGCCTAAAACCCTGGCTCTACAGTAGGATTTCGATGTTCCAGAGTGCTTCCTACAGGACCATTTTGGAAAAAACGATTATAGCTGAAGGTGGTAGTGAGGCATTGACTCAGTACGACAAGGAAAGAAAGAATAAGAATAAAAGAGAGGGAGGAAATAAGGCGAGGTTGTTGCGGTATGAGTGGCGAGATGCAAAGAGGAAAAGATTTAACCTTGGGAATACTGGGGTAAAAAAAGGAGATCCTAAGCGTAGGATGGAGTCATGCAAGACATGCGAAAAGACTCATTTGGGAGTCTGTCTAAAGGGAAAATCAGTTTGTTACAACTGTGGATAGGAGGGACATTTATCACCCAACTGTCCTAACCCTAAGAAAAATCATGGTTGTTTTGTTTGTGGATCGTTGGACCACATGGCAAGAAATTTTCAGAAGAAAGGGTTAGAGGGTAATAAGGGTTCTGGTAGTGGTAAGTTAGCCATTACTGGACCAACACCATCGGTGGGTAGACCCATAGCCCGTTCTTTTAATATGTCTATCCAAGATGCGGTTGCATCATCAGATGTAGTAGCAGGTATCATTCCAGTCAATGAAATACATGCTTATGTGTTATTTGACTTGGGTGCTACTTGTTCTTTTATAGCATGTGGATTTGCTAAACAATTAGGTTTAATCCCTGAAAAGTTAGCAATACCTTTAGACGTTAAGGTAGAAAACGAAGAGATAATCCCAATTGAACATATTCATAAGGATTATTACGTAAATATTAGAGGTAATAAATTATCAGTAGATTTGGTACCGATAAGGTTAAAAGAATTAAATATAATTCTTGGTATGGATTGGTTGGTTAACCATAAGGCTATAATAAATTTCCATAGGAAAACTGTGAAACTTCGGCTTTCTAAGAAAACCAAGGTAGTGTTCGTCGGTAGTAAATCACCGAGATGCTCTTGTTGTATAACGATGACACAAGCTAGGAAGATGTTGAGAAAAGGGTGTGTAGGTTATCTGTGTCATGTTGTGGATACCCAAAGAGTGGGAGCATCCTTGGACCAGATACCTATAGTTCAAGAGTTCGCGGATGTATTTCCGGAGGAATTACAGGGTATTCCACTGGATAGGGAACTTGAATTTGTGATTGATCTGTTATCGGGTACGACACCAGTTTCAAGGGCACCATATAGGATGGCGCCAGTTGAGATGAAGGAGTTAATGGTTCAATTGCAAGAACTATTAGACAAGAAGTACATTCAACTGAGTGTGTCTCCTTGGGGAGCACCGGTATTATTTGTAAAGAAAAAGGTTAGGTCGTTGCGACTTTGTATCGACTATCGAGAGTTGAACAAATTAACACTTAGAATAAATACCTGTTGCCCAGGATCGATGATCTATTTGATTAGTTAAAAGGGACAAAGTATTTTTCTAAAATAGATTTGCTTACAGGGTATCATCAGTTAAAAGTAAGAAAGGAGGATGTACCTAAGACAGCGTTCAGAACTCGTTATGGTCATTACGAGTTCCTGGTTATGTCGTTTGGGTTGACAAATGAGCCATCCGCATTTATGGATATGATGAACAGAGTGTTCAAATAGTATTTGGACAAGTTCGTTGTAGTGTTCATTGATGATATTCTATTCTATTCCAAGACGCCAGAAGATCATGCTGAACATTTAAGAATTGTGTTGGAAACACTGCGAAAGGAAAAGCTGTATGCGAAATTCATAAAGTGTGAATTTTGGCTTGAACGAGTGTAGTTTTTAGGACATGTTATTGATAAAGATGGCATTTACGTGGATCCAGCAAAGGTAGAAGTAGTTAATGAGTGGAAGCAGCCAAAAACGCCAACTAAGATTCGGAGTTTTTTGGGGTTAGCGGGATACTATAGAAGGTTCATTCAAGACTTTTCTAAAATAGCAACTCCGCTGACAAATTTGACGAGGAAGTTGGTGAAGTATGTGTGGACTGAAAAATGTGAAAATAGTTTTCAAGAACTAAAGAAGAGGTTAAGTGAGGCACCTGTATTATCTTTTCTAGATGATACAGGGAATTTTGTAGTGTATAGCGATGCTTCGCATAGAGGACTGGGTTGCGTGCTCATGCTGCATGGCAAGGTCATTGCGTATGCGTCACATCAATTAAAGGATTATGAGAAGGTCTATCCTACTCATGAACTAGAATTGGTAGCTGTAGTTTTTGCTTTAAAAATATGGAGGCATTATCTATATGGGGAGAAGTGTGAGATATACACAGACCATAAAAGTCTGAAATATATCTTTACACAGAAGGAGTTGAATATGTGGCAGAGAAGGTGGTTAGAACTAATAAAAGATTACGATTGTGATATTTTATATCATCCGGGGAAAGCAAATGTAGTAGCCGATGCGCTAAGTATGAAGGGTAGAGAGAAACTATCAATGTTAATGACTCAGAATGAGTTAGTAACAGAGATGGTGAGAATGGAATTAGAAGTTAAATCACCGGATGAAGTAAAGGAAATGTTATTTTCAATGGAGACTCAACCGACCATAGTTGAACGTATTAAGGAAGTGAAATTGAGCAACGAGGAATGCGAACATATGAAGAAGAGGATGGAAGATGAAGAAAAGACTAAATATAATCTCGATAAAGAGGGATTACTTCATTTTGAAGAAAGAATTTGGGTTCCAAATAATTCTGAATTAAAAGAGGAGATAATGAGTGAGGCCTATAGTTCGAGGTACTCGATACATCCCGGTAGTACGAAGATGTATCAAAACCTTCGTCAAAACTTTTGGTGGCCAAACATGAAAAGGGAGATAGCAGAATATGTTAGTAGGTGCTTAACTTGCCAGAAAGTTAAGGCTGAACACCAACGACCTAGTGGGTTGTTGCAATCATTAGAAATTCCAGAGTGGAAATGAGAGCACATCACAATGGACTTTGTGGTGGAACTTCAAACAACAAAGAAAGGATACGATGCTATTTGGGTGATAGTGGATCGATTGACGAAATCAGCTCACTTTCTACCAATAGGAGTTAGGTATAACCTAGAACAATTAGCTAAACTGTATGTCAAAGAAATTATTTAAAGACATGGAGTACCTATTTCGATTGTGTCAGATCGTGATCCACGATTCACATCGAACTTTTGGAGTAGTTTACAAGAGCAAATGGGAACACAGTTAAGATTGAGTACGATATATCATCCTCAGATGGGTGGACAAAGTGAACGAACAATTCAAACGCTTGAAGATATGTTAAGATCTTGCGTTATGGATTTCAAAGGGAGTTAGGACGAACATCTACCGTTGGTAGAATTTGCGTACAACAATAGTTTTCACGCTAGTATAGGCATGCCGCCTTACGAAGCGTTGTACAGGAGGAAGTGTAGAACTCCACTATATTGGGATGAAGTAGGTGAACATCAGATGTTGGGACCTGAGATGGTACAACAGACGGCAGACATGGTAAAGTTAATACGTACTCGATTGGTAGTGACTCAAGATAGACAAAAGAAGTATGCTGATCCTCACAGAGAGAAGAGGGAATTTGAAGTAGGGTCTTATGTCTTTCTGAAAGTATCGCCTTAGAAAAGGAAGATACGTTTTGGGAAGAAAGGGAAATTAAGTCCAGGGTTTATAAGACCTTTTAAAATTTTAAGAAGGGTGGGAGAGGTAGCTTATAAAGTAGCCTTAGCTCTAGAAATGAAACGTATACACAATGTGTTTCACGTGTCTGTGTTGCGTCCCTATAAGCTGGACTATAAACATGTAATAGAGTATGAATCTACTCAGATAGAAAAAGATTTATCGTATGAAGAACTTCCAGTTCAAATTGTTGATAGGAAGGAACAAGTTTTGAGAAATAAGATAATACCTTCGGTTAAGGTAATTTGGAGAAACCACAATGCTGAAGAAGTAACGTGGGAACTCGAAAGTAAAATGAAGGAAAAATTTCCTCATTTCTTTTTGTAATTATAAGCGAGATTCTGGGGATAAAATCTTTATAAGGGGGGAGAATGTAACGCCCGAGAAAATCGAATTATATATGAATTAAATTTTTATTTGATTATGTGAATTAAATGAATTTAATTGATTATTTATGTGAATAAGCTATGTGAAGGTCGTTCTATGACCTAGAATGTGCGGATGTGGTTAGTATTCTAGTTATGTGCTAGAATTAATTGTTTTGAATTTCCAAGACGAAAATAAAAGTTTTCCAAAAAATTCCCTTAAAAACATTATTCATTCATTTCTGCTCGGGAATTAAGTTTGAAATTTCGAGAAATACGTAATGATATAATATGAAGACAAGAAGGAATATCTAATAATACTTCATTTATGGCAAACGAAGTTTTTGCCTGCGGACTTCAAACCTAAGGGTTGGAGAAAAGTGATTTTTGAGAAGGAAATGAGATACGTATAATGAATTACGATGATTATGCATACGATATACGAGTGTGATACTATTTAGTATACGAGTACAGTATAAAGATTTAATACGACATACAATACGAATAGCGTACGAGTATTATATGAAGCGAATATGTGAATTATATGTGTAGAATACGTTTGGTGTTAATGGACTAAGAGTTTAAGGACTTAGTATGATTCAATTGGATTTGGATTATATCAAGCCCAAGTAATTAAGTAATCAAGCCCAAGTTAAGGCCCGATGTTAAGTTTAATTAAACCTGATCCAAGAAATCGAATTGCGGATCGAACCGATGGGTCACCGGATGGGTAAAACCCATGGGGCATGTGGGCCGGCCACTTGGCCACTAAGTAAAGTGGTTACTTGGTGGCTAAGTTGTTATGGAGGTGGGAATAATATGGAGGTTGCACAATGACCATTTTACCCTCCATTTGAGTTGCCTATAAAAGAAAACTTAAGTTGGTCATTTGTTGTTTTACAAAGATTGTCCATCTTATATTGAGAGATAGAAAGATCTAGAAACAAGCAATCATCTAACTTTGAAGCAAAACATTAGAAGTTTTAGCAAGAACGCAAAGAACGGAAAGGTAATATTCCGTAAATAATAGTTTTCCGTCTTTTTGATTTCTTTGTCATAAAGAATTATAGATTGGTGGAGCATACCTCTTATGGAGGAATAAAGATGGCTTGTAATGGGTAAAACATTTATAAGTCATGTGTCAATAGGAATTGTAAGGGTTTACATAAATTTAAACTGTAGAAATTGTTGAACGTTAAATTAGTTGTTGATAGACAAATTGAAAACCATCTTAGATAGGATATGTGCATCTTGCTTGGTTAGGATGTAGATAAAGAATCACTGGAGTTGTTCCATTTGATTTAGCAAATAGAGCACGAGTAACGAAGTTATGGCGAATTTTACAGAATTAGACGTTAAACGTCGAAAACGTAAAAATCCCGGATTAGTAGTCAAAAGTTACCGTGGGAGTTGGAAACGTTGGTTTTCAATGTCAACACGTGAGATATGGTATTCAAGAGTTGTGGACTCAAGAATCATCGAATTTTGACTCAGGACGAAGAAAACGAGTATCGAACGCTCATAAATGATAAACGAACGCTTAATAATGAACTTAGAAATGAATTTTGAGTTAACGGATTTGGAAATGTAAAATTCTTATATGAACACTTAGAGTATATAATTTATGAGTTGTGGGCTTTTGAACGGACCAATTCAGACTTATAACGAAGAAGTTTTGAGCCTGGGAAGTTCATCAAAAATTTTGTCTGTCAAGATTTTCTGAGTCTGAGGTCTGGCGCCGCAATGCCAGACAGAGCTATATGTGCCGTGCCACAACGCCATGCACAGTGTCAAGAGCTACAGAAGAGTGGCGCCGTATTTCATTCACATAAAATATTCCACGCCACGAAGTCTTCGGACGAGAGGTTAGAGTCTCAGAACCGCGCCGCAACGCCAAAGTGTTACATATAAAAGTCAAATAGTACCATACGAGACAGGGGAATTGTTAAACAAGTTTGGTTTGAACTCAATTATTTCAAGACCATTATAAATTAAGTTTATATACTTAATGAACATACTAAAACCATTCCTATGTTACATATACTAGCGTATATTATGATGAACTTAGGAATTAAATGCGAGTTGTTGGTATGGAAACAATGAACATTAAGTGTTAATAAGTAAACCGTGAACGGTATTCAACATTGGTACTTTACCAATGATGATCGAGTTCGGTTAGTAACGTAAGAACGTTAATAAGCCGTGATGAAGGGTGGTAAGTCGATTTGACATTATTAATGAAATAAAGTTAAATACGACATAGAAGAGAAAGAAGTTTGTAATACTAATTGGATAAGATTGCTTAGTAGCTAATTATAGTGTGCTATGTGAATATATCATGTAGATTCTGTAAAGATAGAGAATTGTTGAATAAATTATTCGAAGACGCTTGAAGGCAAGTTTTTTTAACGCTTGTTTAACCTTCGTGTTAGTCGAGTTTTCTGTGATTCATATAATGAGTTGCATGAAGAATTTTAAAGAAAGGGTCAATGCTAGTTTTAACTCGGCTAGACTATTCGTAAGAGATAGATTGATTTGTATACATGTCTTTCTATATAGAAATGATAACGCTATCATATGCCAAGTATTTGGTACGGATTCAAAGGCAAGTTTCTCTATGAACAAAAAAAAGTATTTTTCATCGTTTATTAGATGGGCACGCAAGTTTGCCAAATCTTAAATGTAAATACGTTTAACGGATGAATGTTGATCAACATAGAGTACTATAGGCTGATCACCTAGAAGTGCTCGTAAGAAATGTCGGATGTACAGCCTTAGTGATGTGATGTCCTTTTTAAGTATGAAAACAGAAAGAGAATGTTCATAGTCTTTCGACCGGTTCAGAATTCCTAAGCTATTATATATTTTGGGGATTGATGTTATGAATTGTTGGGTACTAATCAATGTTTTGTAGTACTTCATAACTATTTGTTTAGTTATGGAATATAATCATATAATTCACGACTGTGGTATTGATATTATCCTTTGTTAGACTTGCTGAGCTTGTTATACTCATTTCTTGCGTAAATTATATGATTGCAGTTAAAGCTGAACATACTGAGAATTCTAAGAGAGATAAAGGCAAGGCTAAGATGGATAGTTAAACATCTTGTAATAGATTAGTATGATCGTATGTATTATACTTACGAATAGCAAATGATGTAATCGGTTTATGAACTTGGGAAAGGATTTCACTATGATTGTAATAAGAAGATAGTTAATACATTCATTATGTTGTGATTTCAATGGAATGATTGTATAGTTATGAGTACCATAGAGCACCATATGTCGGGTTGGAAGATACCCGAATTTGGGGGCGTCACACAAAATCGCGAGTTTGACGTTAGGGAATTTTATTTTCCTAAAAGTTTCTCCTTGGAAAGGAAAAATTCGATTTGGTAAGAAAGGAAAGATAATCCCAAGGTTTATTGGACCATTTGAGGTGTTGCGAAGAGTATGTGAAGTGGCTTACGAGGTAGCTTTACCTCCAGAATTAGAACATGTTCACAATATTTTTCTTGTTTCGGTGTTACGACCATATAAACCCGATTACAAGCATGTGATCGAGTACGAACCATTACAATTTGATAAAGATTTGTCTTACGAGGAAATTCCTATCCAGATAGTTAACAGGAAAGAACAAGTGCTTAGGAATAAAGTGATACCTTCTGTGAAGGTGATATGGAGGAACCAAAATGCCAAGGAAGCTACGTGGGAACTCGAAGATAAGATGATGAAAAGTTATCCTGAGTTATTTGTTTGATCCGTGTCTTCGATTCTGGGGACAAAATTCTTGTAAGGAGGAAATAATGTGAAGAATGAATTATTTGAGTTGTGAGTCTGGGGACAGAATCCTTGTAAGGAGAGAAGGATATAACAATCCAAAATTTTATATGTAATTTAAAATATTTGTTGAATTAAATAAATATTTTAATTTATGTGTTTTTTGTTAAATACATGTTTGTTTGATTTTATTATTTATTAGCTAAATAAATAATTCATGAGTAGTGGGGAATTAACCCGAGTAAGTGTAAAATGTTAATTAAGTTGATATTCGTAATTTGGTATTTTAAAGTTAATTAAATTAAAAGAGTGATGAATTAATTATTATGTGGTAATATTCTAGTTTAATTTAACAATTAAATTAGAGTGTTGAAGGATTAAATGAATTATTATAATATTGTTATAATTTAATTTAATAATTAAAAGTGATGTACTAATTTATTAAATAAAATTATAATGAAAATTATAATGAATGCGTGAATTTAATTATATGGCATTTTGATTTAATAAGTTGTTGTTAGCTTTAGTTTAATTAAATTTGAATATGTGAATTAAATTAAATAGAGTGTGTGATAAAACTATATAGTAAGTGAGTTATTAAAATAAGCTAAAAAACACTTTTAATTTAGTTTTACCAAATAAGGCTTAAAGCTTTTAAGTCTTTATTTTAAATTAGTTTTGTCAAACAAGCCTTAATGGCTTTTGAATTTAAAAAACAAAATTGACATTAGTTATAATACATATTAAATATATGATATACGTTTATATTATACATTATACGTTTATCAGAAAACAAAGAGAAAAGAGATAATGAAGAATAGATGTTTCTCTGTGAGTTTGAGAATTTGGAAGAAGGAGGAAGGTTAACAAGGCTCTCCTATCTTTTAACTAACCAAAATACAAGCAATCAAAGGTATAATTTTAGATTTTAAAAGTATTAGTTTTGTTCTATTTAAAAGTTCTTTGTAATTGATTTTTATGAATAATTGTTGAAAATATGGTTAAGATGTGTATACAAATTGTTTGTATATGTTTTGTATATGATTTAGCGTAGGTTAATCCGTGAAAATATGATATATGTGAAGAAATTACATTTACAGAGAAATACAGTGATGTACTTATGATATGGCTTGTAAGACCCCAACTTTTATGAATAAAGATTAATTTTGCTCAAAAGATATTTTTGAATATTATGGTGTGGATTTGATATAATTTTATAGTTGTGGGTAATGTTTATAAATTTTTCAAAGTAAGCAAGTTGTTATAAAATAGTCGATTGGTCAGGGAATATTTGTTTTAACATGAAATATTCGTATGATAGCACAATTATTGGTGGACCCCACAACGGAAGTATTATCAGAGTTAGAAAACGATAGAAATATCTTTTTATAAAAATAACGACAAAAGTTTTACCGTTAAACTGTTAAAATACCTGGTGGTAAAAGTATAGTAATACGCGTGGTTGCATAGTAACATATGATATTGTATATTATCTTTGATTATTGATGCTTACGTGAGAAGTCACTCAGTTTTATTCAATTATTACCACAATAATTGCTGCATAGTATCTCTCATATTATTGATTCAATTATTGTCACAGTATCATCTGCACAATATTTTATATTATTAAATCAATAATTGAGACAACAAAGTTATTCATATTATTATTGGTATTATTGACGATATCTAGAAAGTTCTGTCGAGGAAAGGGGTTTGGTCACCTAATTGCGCGCCAATAGGGAGAAATCCTTATCAGAAAGCCCCCTCTTTCCTTCGAATGATCTGGTTATTAATGTTGTGAGTTATAATATTAATGACGAATAGTTCATGTTGATTAAAGATGTTGTTCATTTTGTTTTCTTTAATTCTTCCATGACCCCATTACCCTCAAAGGAGGTAATTCTAAGATTGGCTGGTTTTGTTATAATTGACCAAAAGGGTAATTAATCAGATAAATGAGCAATTAATTGCTATTGGTTCACATAAAAATTATTGTTGGTTCACATGCATGGAACTATTGGTTCACATACATGTACTATTAGAGGAGGTTGTGCAAGATTGATAATACTTGAAGGACTAAATTAAAAATGGAAGTAAAGATGAAGGTACTATACTGTAATAATTCGAGCCCCTAAACGTGCAATTATCAAAACTATATTTTTTTATAAATAAAAGCTCATTTCTTCTTTCATTCTCACAAATTCACTAAGACTCACAAGAGCAACTATAGAGAGAGAAACTATAGAGAGGAAGAAGAAGAGTATTTTGCTACTTCACTATTGCAGTATCAAGTCTTTTACTAAGGTAAGGGATATTATTTTTTTCAATATTCGTATGAAATAAAATTTTATTCCATACTCTGTAGTATGTAATTAATAATATTTCATTTCGTATTTCTAATTCTACATTCATTTTGTCAAAGTACTTCTTCTATACTTCGTGAAATTAGTAGAATATCCTTGAAATTTGTGCTTCATCTAGTATCATTTCTGTCGACGTCGAGATTTTTATTTGTCCCTTTTCTATTCTTATTTTTTGGTGTTTTCATGTTATGAGAGATTTGTTTGAAAAAATAAGTGAAAAAGGTCCGACATGTATCATGTCGACGATTTGACTGTAAGAGTCGCCAGTTGGCATTTTAATTAACTGGTTGCACCAATGCAACCGAGAAAAGGTTTGCACATTGACCTAGTGATGTGACACTGCTAAACGGGTCTGTGAAACCGAGATTCATTTGGGTTCGGGGGTTTGATTGCGGAGAGAAGGTTTTAGGCACCCCCCGAAATCCGTGTTACCATGGTGACCACCACTTTTTGAGAAACTGTTATATGAATGTGTGTGTGTGTGGATCAATGTGCAATTAATTTGAAAATAGTGTGAGGCCTCATTCACACCTATATACAAAGGGTTTGAATTTGTATGAAAAATTTAATTTTAAACATGATATAGTAGTGAAGTTTTGTCAAAGAGGTTTTTCAAACCCTGTGCTCAATAGTAATTGAGACATTTTTATACTTCCATTTTATTATTAAATATTCGGCTTGTTTGCTTTTATTTTTGAGATGCGAAGCATCTTCGAGAAAATAATATATAGCGATGTCGAACTCCTCATGGGCATGACAGCCATCTAAGGAAATTCAAACACCGTGAATAATTTACAAGCTGCTTACAGCTGAAAAAGTCCATTACGGGAACCAAATCTAGATTCAGTAGACTGAATCTGTGATCACATGATTCCTAGGCTCACAAGATGCCGCAGTTTATATAAAAGCAGTAAGCAGTTATATATATAAAAGTTGTAAATATATATATACAGACAAGATCAACCACCACGAAGCACCTCCATGGGGGATCAGAAATATAAATAAAGCAGTAAATTTGATCAACCGCCACGAAGTAAACTCCAGGCGGGAGTAAATGTAAATAAAGCAGTAAAGACGATCAACCGTCACGAAGTAAACTCCAGGCGGGACGGAATTTAAATAAAGCAGTTAAAGGCCACGAAGTAAACTTCAAGACTGACAGAAATGTAAATATATATTTATATATGAGCGGTAAATGCACAGGATGTTTCTCAATCCCGGCTCAGTTTATCATTTCAAAGAATTTGTCGATATATATATATATATATATATATATATATATATATATATATATATATATATATATATATAAGCAAGTAAACACTCCAGACATAAGTCTAGGCTCAATCGAGGCATAAATCGATAATGTTAGTCCATATATAAAAGTATATACATATATAAGTATATATATATATGTATTGCAAAATGAAAACTAATAGAAAGTCCCGTATACCTTAACGTGAAGAATAGTGTGTGCAAAGATGAAGAGAAAGGCTTTATAGAGTGTGAGAAGGTTTACAGTGGGCAGCCAAGCCAGGCTTCTATGACTCTAGATGGATAAACACTCAGTTCCCACCGGTAAAATATAGCTATATGTGAGCTAACATGTGTTTAAAATGAGAAAGCACTCAATATGGGGTGTGTACAGAGCAAATTGGACAGGGCTTCCTCGCATCTTTTTTTCTTATAAATGGCCACCCCAAGCTCTATATTTATAGAGGTGGGACCGCAGGTGTACCTGTGGCAATCGCAGATGCACCTACGGCTGCCCGGGGTGCCCCAGGCTCCGCGGGTCCTTTCGTCTCGAAGTACATGCACTCCTTCACTATGATGTCCGCTTGAAATTGCAGAACTTCAATTCGAGCATCCAAACGAGGTGTAAAAGACCTTATTCGGACCAATTTTGTCGAGAGTTACGCAATGACATGGGATTAGAGGTTGTACAAAGTCAGGAAGAGGGGACCATGCCCATGGTCTTCAAGCTTCAAATTCTATCCGGTGTGCTGCCATGCATAATAGTCACTCGAGATTGGAACTCCTTGGCTCTTGTGGGACATTGTTGTGTAGAAATGTATGTATGAAATGTTGAGACGGTGCGCTGGGGTTGAGGTGGCAAGATGACAATTTTTCCCCTCACCGGGGTTATCTCCGGTTTGGGCTGATAGTAGGCGTTGCTCAGGGTTACATCTGAGATTGGACTGTTGCAAGTGTTTGAATTCTGCAGGGTTATCTGTAAGTGTGCATGTCTTCCTGGTGTTATCTTTGAGTCTTTGGAATGAGTGCCTCGGTAGGAGGTCTGAGATTAAAGCTTATTGCATGCATTTGAAACAAGCATTTCCGGAGTTATCGTCGGAACTGCAACAACATTCCTTGGGTTATCTCCAAGGATGAAACTCAGGGTTATCTCTAAGGTTGGAACTTATACTCTCGGTGTGTGTTTCGGGGTTAAAACTGAACTTCCGGTAGTATCCGAAATGGATGTGAGCTGTCTTTTAGGGTTATCTCTGAAAGATGAATCTGCCCTCCTGCAATGTCAGTAACAGGTGTGCAAAAACTTTTGAGTGTCTACAAATGCCCTCTTCATCATATTCATGCAATGCAAGGCATGGATAGGATAAAGAATCCTAGAAACTTGAAATGCAACAAGAAAAACATGATGTTATGTGCAGTAACATGATGTAAATGCATGATGCATGTAGGCTGTTGGATTTTTTTCCAACATGATGGAATGATTGTCATTTCCCTGTTAATCCTGTCGGGGATGACAATCAGTGATGTCTTGGACATGCGATCCAAGTCTTCCAGGATGTTGACGTTGGGGTTATCACCAAAGTCCTGGATCTTTGATACAGACTTTACTCTGCAGAGGCGCTTCTCGTGTACAAGAGATCTGTGGGGATAAAGCGTTGTCTATTTGAGGAGGTGTATAACATATTCCATCATCGTTCCTCTTGGATGAGGATGGTCTTCTCTGGTTTGTGTCACCAGCATATACCACGATGCTGTTGGACTTACTGCCAACAGTATATATTATCAGGTTTGCCTGACCTTCGCTGATGTGTGTATCACCGAATAGATCCCTGCTGGGCAAACTGTCAAGGCTGCTTGACGTTCATTGATGTGTGTATCAATGGTTGCATTGCGTTGTGACCCTTGCTGAGGAATATGTCAAGGTTGTTTAACCTTCATTGACGCGTATATCAATGGTTGAATTGCGTTGTAACCCCCGCCGGGGGAAGTTGTGGATAAATGCATTGATAGATGAGATCATCGAATTGCCTCTGATGCTTCGATGGGTTTACATGCCATCAATTGAAATGACGTCAAGGCTACTTGACCTTCATTGACCCGTACATCAATGGTAGAATGGCGTTGTAACCCCTACTGGGGATTCGTTCATAGAGGAATAATGCGTTGTAACCCCCGCCAGGGATACGTGGATGATTGAAAGTCTGCGTTATGACCCCCATCGGGGATACTTTATCAACGTTTGAAATCGGCTTTGTGACCCCCGCCGTGGATACTTTATCAATGTCTGAAATCGGCATTGTGACCCCCGCCGGATACTTCTTTTAGGGTTACGACCCTGTGTTTGGCGGCACCGGACCTGTGTGAGGTATTACCGAGCATGATTTGTAAAAGCTGAGGTCACTGGAATAGTATACCTTGCATTCAGGAGAATACCAATGAGTGACATGTGAAGTCATAATTTGACTTGTAACAACCAGGATTCCAAGCTATTATGCTCAACCGCGTAGCATTTTTATTCCTGATTTGGCCTTTTTCAGCTTGTGAAACCTCCTTTGCAACTCAAACTAAACTGAGCTAGAAGGGTGGGGCCCAATATAGGGGTGCTGCAGGTACACCTGCGGTAGCCGTAGGTGGACCTGCGACCAACCGTTGGTATGTAATGCCTGCGGGTTGCTTTTATAAGTCGCTTTTAAGCTGCACTGCAAAGGAAATCCGAGAGCTCTTCTTTAGATCTGCTAAGTTCAGGCGACTTTCTGCATATTCTGCCACCGTACAAGTGTTCTACACTGTCCTGGTAATGTATGCATGTATTCTTTTCCAGTTTCTATCCGTTGGAAAATGACTTAACACATGAAATGCATTTAGACACACAGTAGTGAATATGCATGTTGATATGACTTGATAAAAAATATTCAACATAGTAAATGTTAGTATTAAACCATGTTGAACATAATGATGTGAAAAAATTTGACTTTTGAAACAGTCAAATTGGCACCTTTTACTGTCATTTCTTATCCTATTTGAGGACAAATGAGTAAAGGTAGAAAAGAAAAATAATCCTGGTAATTAGACTACACTTACAAATTTTTTTACTATGATGATTAATGCATGTAGGATGTATATGACTGTGGGTAGGTGCACTACTGAATGTCCACCTAGTCATGCCTATGTGCATGTGGATAGTCCCATTTACAAAGGGGACTATGGCAAAATAGGCATTGGGTAGTCATGCATTTTTAACTCTACTGTATACGTATGTTAAAATAATGCATGCATGCATGTAGTCATAAAAATGAATTTTGAAAAGCTCCAGGTTAAACATTACCACACCCTTTCTGAGGTGATTTGGAGACTTGTTGTCCAGAAATTATGGATCTGGATCAGCCGAGTAGTTCCCACAGGACCACTTCTGGTGTACGGAGAAGGGCTTCAGAAGTGCCTCGACCCCATTCTGTTAGACAGCCTCGTCGTTTGGTGGAGACGGTGATACGTCCTATCCAGGTTGAAGTGCCAGACGTCAAGGATGAGAAGGAGGATGTTCCGGTTGCGGACCCTGCTCCTGCTGCACGTGTTCCCCGTAGGGATTAACCAGGAATTCAGGTGGTGAACCCAGAGCTTCTGGGTGACTTGAGTCGACACCCTTCAGTTTACCTGCACGCAAACTAGGTATAAAGTTATATCTTAATCTTCCTTATTTCCTATTGGTGAGGAGTAAAGGGTTCTAATGTTGATCTGCATTTGATGTAGGTTCCTGGATTTACACAGCCTCGAGGGAATTGGTTCAACATCCACTCTATGTATCAGGCTCTGCATGATGACTATAGAGCGATTGTACATGGCTGGGGATTCAGGACGTTCTTTTCCATTCTTCCCTGTCGTTATCCCTGGGGTTACCTTAGGACATTGTCTGAGCGCTGGTTTCACCAGACTCAGTCACTCCATTTATTGGACTGTGAGGTGATGATGATACCGATGGATTTGCAGTTTATCATAGGTATGGAGTTTGGAGGGAAGTCAGTGCCTTGTATGGTGAAGGCACCCCTACTGCCGTCAGATCCTTGTTAGGAGTTCCGTCGGAGGCGCTAAAGGGCAAGACTGTTCGTACAGGTCCTTTGAGCGTAGATGCTATGAGCGGGCTGTTGAGTGAGCCCATACTCGATGATGTAAGAGTCAGGGATCACATTATTCGGCGATTATTCCTGATGATCATTAGGGGATGCTTCATAGCAGATAATTCTTCTATGGTGTCCTTCGCTTTGATCAGCGCCACTCGACACGTGGACCGTATAGGATATTATGATTGGGTTTCCTATACCTTCACCTATTTCCTCTGGGGAATTCGCATGTGATCGCAGGGTTTGACCGAGGCTTGGTTAAGATTCTACCCGTTTCTGATGGTGAGTATTTCTCTTGTCTTTTCCCATGTACAGGTTAAAAGTGTTGACTGACAGCAGATATTTGCCTTTATGTTAGCAGTTTTGGGCGTATGAGAGGCTCCCATGTTTGCATCCTGTGAGTGTATTAGGTTTAGACACCTATCCACAAGAACGAATATGGCATCATTCCATACTGGCGGAGGTCCATGTTGCTAAGGGTTTTACTCATTGCCGCCTACAGCTGGGGTTATTGTCAGCGAATGTCACCACGTGGGTTCCCTACTCTGGGGAGCATTTGAGTGTTGGTTCTGAGGATGGGTACCCGACTGGTGTCGAGCACGTGATTTTCACTCGTAGGTTTCCTCTCTTCACAGATGGAGGATGGGAGCTCTATTTAGGATAGCGTGCTATCAGGAGCACTACAGGAGAGATTCATATGCCGATCTTGTCTCCTGCCAGGCGTTATTGGCCTATTTCGTAGTCACCCGTCATTTATATCCCATTGTTGGGGATTGACGATTTCACATTATCAGAAGGTCCCTACACTCAGGAGATGTTCCAGCATTGGTGGTTCCCTCATACCATTGGAGCCCAGAGCCGCGCCACTCAGTTCATAGGGGATATGGTTCCAAGATTCATGATGATGATGGATTGGCTAGCTTGTGTCCGAGATATGGCTCATTTGACACAGATTGATAGTTTGACCCGACAGTTAGACCGGGCACATTTCTTTATCCGACACTTCGGTAGAGATCCTTCAGAGGCAGATACTTTTGATCCTTCCAACTCTGGCGCTGGCCCCTCAGGTGACCCGTTTGGTTTTTCCAGTGTAGATCATCCCTTGTATAGGCCTGACATCCCTGTGGATAGAGATCCAATGACTCAGGAGGGGTTACATTAGGTGGACAATATTGATGATGTAGACATTGACACCATTGTCTTCTTCTGATTTATATTCTCATTATTTCTTTTGATAGGCCTTTGTTAGATATTGGGTAGCTTTGCCCCATTCTCGCTATATCTTTTGATAGGCCTCTATTAGTTGTAGGGTAGTTTTGCCCCATTTCCCTGTATTTTAGCTGTACAGAGATGTATTAGATGATGATATACTTAGGAATGTATGTACATTTTTCATTCCCTATATCATATTGCCATCTATTGTATCATGCATGATATTATGTTATGCACATGTATGTATGTCTAGAGATATTTAGCATTGACCCCTGCATGGTCTTATGACACGGCCGGTACAGATGTCTTCTTCGACAGTTAGCCATATTGATCATACCCCACCATTATTGGTGGCATCTTATATGCGATCGTGGTATGATTGCATGTCACCATCAGATATGGTGACTATAGATCATCTATTGCAGCATACTGTGACCCTGTTGATGTTTCAGGTTCCCACAGGATTCGTGGAGGGCATGCTAGAGCATTGGGTATCAGAGAGATAAGTTTTCCAATTTGGGACCCAGGAGTTGACTCTTACTCTGAAGGAGTATGCATGTTTGACGATGCTGCCATTGGACAGACCTTGCATGCATATGGCGATTAGAGACATGAGTAGGTAGTTCATGACACTTACTGGCTTGAGGCGTAGGGTGGTGCAGGATGAGCTCACATTTGGCCATTTTATATCCCAGCATTTTCTATTTGATAGATTTAACTTAGAGGATAGTTATGCACGACATTCTGGGGATTTCACCACACTGGATGATCATTGGCGTTTGGCCAAAGTAGATGTACTGCTATTGTGCGTACTATCATATGTCTACATGCCATGATACATGGATGAGTTTGACATAGGAGTCATCATGGCAGTGAGAGCTCTCAGGGAGGGTCACACCATCATACCGATGATTATAGCAGAGACTCTAAGGTCAGCCACATACTGGTGCACTTATCCGACGGGAGCGTTTATAGGCAGCTCGGTCATGCTGTACATGTGGTTTATGTCATACTTGAGACCGATTGGCACTTTCAGATGGCATGGGTATTGTTTCACCCATGATATAGCCATGTCATACTCCTTTCACTTTCGGAGTGTATGTATGATGTCTTGCATCACTGGTCGACTTTTCTGGCGGGATCGAAGATCTGTTTGCTATATTACCGTGTTCAGGGCTTAGCTCACCCTACAACTTCATTACTCATGCTCCAGGCATGGATTATCATCCTCTAGCTGGTTTGAGAAGCATGATTACTTACCACCAACTGGCCGTGATGTGTCAATTTGACCAGTTTCAGGACTTCCATCCTTTTGAGGGGACATCGAGTCAGCGCTTCACTTCTCGCCACTTATCAGCAGAGGATAGATCCAAGTTGTATGCCTGTTGGGATCAGCGAGAGCTAGCTGAATTTTTTGTCAGTCATCCGGGTTGTTCTGCAGAGTATTCCGCATGGATGGAGACAGAGACTGCATCGGCTGCAGTAGTATCCATAGTGCAGGGGACTAATTTCGATGATGAGGAGCCTATAGAGGAGGCTGATACTCCCATCGAGGGGGATTTGACTACTGGGTTGCCAGCATTTCTTCAAGGCTTGTGATCTTGATGCATTCTGAACTCATCCGTGATGTGTAGACAATGAGATGTCACAGGATTTCTCTGAACGGATCATTGATCTGTGTATACCCGCACCACAGATGGTTGCCAGTACTCCTATTTATGAGAAGCCTAGTTAATTCCATCTCTTATGAACTGGTGTTGCTCTTTGAGGCACAACCGCAGCTTAAATGGTCGCCGAATCTCCTATTTGTGAGGAGAGGTTAGGTAGTTCCATCCCTTTGGTCTGAAGCCGATGAAATGTGGTGGATTGAATTTTGATCCCAGTACCGTGTGACAAGTATTTTTGTTCTGGTAGGGGGTTAGACCAAACCATAAATGGCTGCCTACATACTCCTATTGAAGAGGAGATCAAGTCTGCGTAGTTCGAACCTAATATAAGAGGTTCAACGCTGAATGTGAAGGCAGATGGGTGTAGAATTTTTATTGACGAAGAAGGGTGTAGAAGTATTTTTGTGGTTTTTGTTTATGTAGAAAAAGGGCAGAAATATTAGTGACAATTGGTGATACATGTCTTGTACCCATTGGTCTTCATCCAGCTGAGCGTCCATCAACACTCTAAGGGATTCCATTTCCACCTCTATGGGGAGCATTACTTCCATTCCATAGGCTAATGAGTAGGGGGTTACCCCAGTGGAAGTACGCATTGAAGTTCTGTAGGCTAATAAAGTAAGAGGCAAGAGGTCAGGCCATCCTTTATGATTGGCGGACATTTTCTACATGATCTTCTTGATGTTTTTACTAGCCGCTTCAACAGCACCATTCATCTTTGGATGGTAGATGATGGATTTAAGGTGTTTGATGTGGAATTTACTGCATAACTCCTCCATCATTTTGTTGTTGAGGTTCTTAGCATTGTCTGACACAATGACCTCTGGTTGTCCATATCGAAAAACGATATTGATTCTTATGAAAGCAATGATGACTTCTTTGGTAACCCTGGGGAAGGAGGCTGCTTCTACCCATTTGGTGAAGTAGTCGATCATGGTGAATATGAATCGATGTCCATTACTTGCTTCGGGCTCGATGGGCCCGATCACGTCCATTCCCCACATTGAGAAGGGGCATGGCGAACTCATATTGTGGAGTTCTCTTAGAGGGGCATGGATGGCATTTCCATGAATTTGGCATTGATAGCACCTCTTGACGTGATCACCACAATCAGCTTTGAGCGTAAACTAATAATGCCCTGTTTCGAGGATTTTCTTGACAAGTAGGGGTCCATTCATATGTGGGCCACATACTCCACTATGGATCTCATCCTTGAGCCTCTGAGCTTGGTCTTTGTCCAGACATCTGAGGAGACCTAATCTTGCATCTCTTTTGTAGAGTGCATCTCCGCTCAGGTAGAATTTCATAGCAAGTCGATGGATCCGCCTTCTTTTAGTTGGGCTCTCCTCAGCGGGTGTAGATCCATCTCGTAAGTACTCCTTGATGTGCTGATACCAAGGGTTGTGGATGGGAGGTAGCTCATCTGATACTTTTCCAACATAGTTCCCATATACTAGGGCCTTTTACAGGGTAAATATGATGCTTGACATGTTTTCTTTGTCCGATATGTGAATCAAGGAGGCCAATGTTGCTAGTGCATCTGCAAAATCATTCCTATTATGAGGAATATGTAGAAAGGAGATTTCTTTGAACTCCAAAGCCATCTAAAAAACTTGCCGATGGTAAGGCAGCACTTGTAGTTCTTTGGTTTGATAGATTCATATGGATTGTTTAATTACCACCTCTGAATCCCCAAAGACAGTTAACTGCCTGATGCCCATTGAACGGGAAAGTTTTAGCCCCATGTTACAGCCTTCATACTCAGCTATGTTATTGGTGCTGACAAACTACAATTTGACGGCAACGGGATACTGCTCCCCCGTACCGGATACTAGAATTGCTCCAGCTCCAGAACCTTCTGTGTTAACAACTCCATCGAAATACATTTTCCATGTGTGGCATGCATCGTAATGATGGTGTTACTGAACTGCCATTACCCCTTCATCGGGGAAATATATTTCGAAGGGTTTGTAAACCCCTGCAGGTGCGGCGGCCAGTTTATTCGCAATTCCTTGACCTTTGAAAGACTTTTGCTTCACATAAATGATGTCAAACTGCTGTAGGATCAACTGCTATCTGGACAGCCGATATTTTAGTATGGGCTTACGAAACACGTATTTGAGAGGATCCACGCGGGATATGAGATGGGTTGTGTGACCATGGAGGTAATGTTGTAACCTCATGGAAGCCCATGCTAAAGCACAACAAGTCTTCTCAATCGGAGTGTACTTATGTTCACTGTTACTGAATCCTTTGCTGACGATATAAATAGCTCGTTCTTGGCCTCTATCGTCTTTTTTCCCCAGCATACAACCCATAGCATTGTCATTAATGGATATGTACATGAATAGGGGAACATCATCCCTGGAAGGTACCAAAACAGGAGCATTAACCAGCTGCACTTTGATTGTAAGGAAGGCTTTCTGACACTCATCGTTCCATTTCATGGAGGAGTTCTTCCTTAACAGCTTGAAAATGGGCTCACAGGTTGCTGTGAGTTGAGAAATAAACCTACTAATGAAGTTGATTCTTCCCAAAAAGCCCCGTATTTCTTTCTCTATCCGAGGAATGGGCATTTCCTTGATGGCCTAGATTTTGGTGGGATCCAGCTCAATCCCTTTGTGGCTAACTAAGAAACCTAGCAACTTGCCAGATTTAATGCCAAAGGCGCACTTGGCTGGATTCAGCTTCAAGTTGTACTTACGCAACCTATTGAAGAGCTTTTTGAGATGGTCTAAATGGTCTTCTTCCCTTCGGGACTTGACAATGATGTCATCCACGTAGATCTCTATCTCTTTATGCATTAAATCATGGAAAAGAGCCACCATAGCTCGCTGATAGGTTGCCCCGACATTGATGAGGCCGAACGACAATCGTGTGTAGCAGAAGGTTCCCCAAGGCGTGATGAAAGCAGTTTTTTCACGATCTTCCTCAGCAACCATAATTTAATGATACCCCGCAAAGCAATCCACAAAGGAGTACCGTCGTATTGAGCAGTATTGTCAATAAGAATGTGTATAAAGGGCACGGAAAAGCTATCTTTAAGGCAAGCTTTGTTCAAATCCCAGTAATCGACGCACACTCACACCTTTCCTCCTGGTTTAGGCATGGGAACAATGTTGGATATTCATTTCGAATATGTGGACACCATGATAATGCCAGCTTGAAATTGTTTCATAATTTCTTCTTTCACCTTTAAACTCCACTCAGGTTTCAATCGCCTGAGATTCTACTTGACTGGCTTAAATCCCTCCTTAATGAGAAAACGATGAAGGATAATGTCAGCGGACAAACCCACTGTGTCTTTGTGAGACCATGCAAACACATCCTGGAATTGGATTAATAGCGCAACCATGTCATTCCATTGGTTTGGGGTTAGGTCTGAACCAATCTGGATTAGCTTAATGCTTTCTAAGGTTCCAAGATTGAAAGAAGTGGTTTCATCAAGATTAGGTTTAGGTTTGTCTTTGACCCATTCCTTAATCTCCTAAGGTGTCTCAATGTCCTCTTGGATTTCCATCAAGTCATGAGTCCAACTTTTCATCAAATTTACAGTCCTCGTGGAGAAAAGGCACCTCATCAGCAAGTACAGGCACATCTAAATTCAGAGTCCTGAAACAAAATATGCTTTCACTTAATATATGAAACTGTTTAATCATACAAAAGTGTTAGCATGTAATTGATAAAATAACTTGCTAATATTGTACGTAAAAGTAAGCAATTAAAGTTATCTACAGGCGTAGAGATTTCTCTTGCGCTTTACCTCGTCGACCAATGCATGGAGTGCTGCCCCAATTGTTAAGGTCAAAGTCCTGATGGACTGCAGTGATGAAGGGGCTATCATCGTCCTCCTTTTCCTGAATGATGACCATAACATCTGGGAAATCATCGTCTGGGGTATATCTATTTGTATGTTCATCATGGACAATGATGAGTACGCCTAACATCATTAGGGCGATGTCATGTTTGCGTTTATGTTCCCTTTCTTCCACATTAGGATCGGGAATCAGGACCTCTTTTTCTTTAAATGGTACTGGTTTGGGAAACAACATAGCTATAACATGGGTTGGCACCTTTACCGGAGACTGTATCAACTCATGAGGTGCAGGTGGAGAAAATCGATGTGTGGCAGGAGCTTGAGGAATCTGCTTGTGCTTATGAGGATTCCTGTGACTGGAACTGGCAGAATAGCCTAGTCCGAATGTCCCAGTTTGATTGGACACTTGAATTGGGTGCTTAATACCCTACTAATCTTTACCAAGCCCTTGTCCAGGCTGATTGCCCAATGACATCATTTATTTAGTGGCCGACATAACTTCGGTAGAAATCTTGGGTACGGGAAGTGGCGCTTCAATAGGATGGTATTGTGTATTACTCACTTCCAAAGTATGAAAACTGGCCGGCTCAACTTCTGAATTAAAGCTGATGATTGGTAGATCTCCTTGTTCAAGACATGCCGGCTCAACATTGACAGTGACTAGGCTATTGTTGACAATGTATTTGAGTTATTGATGTAGTGTAGAAGGAACGACTCCAGCCATGTGGATCCATGGTCTCCCTAATAGCAGGTTGCATCCTGAATCTATCTTCAGGACGTGGAAAGATACATTAAATGTGTTTGGACCAATCTCAATTGGCAGCTCAATCTCTCCAACAGAATTTTGTCGGGATCTATCAAAAGCATTGATAATCGTATGGATACTTCGGATCCGTTTGAGATTGACGTTCATCTTTACCAAGGTGGCATAAGGATAAATATTCACAGACGAACCTCCATCTATCAAAACTCCAGCTAACATATACGCGGAGGACAAAACTGTAATGTGCAATGGCTTGGAATGACCGGTCCCTTCGGGAGGTATGTCGTCATCAGTGAAAGATATCACATTGTTGTTAAAAATGTGATCAACCAGATGTTGAAATTTTTCCACATCCACTGATTTTAATAAGTAGGCTTCTTCCAAAACCTTCAATAAGATCTTCCTGTGATTCTCGGAAGAGAAAACCAAGTCCAGTATTGAGATCTAATGTGGAGCTTCTCTTAAGCCTAGAACCACCTTGGCTTCACTATGGCCCATAGTGCGGAGGAATTTCTCAATCTTCTCCATGGGAATCTTCCTCTTTGCTTTTATGGTAGGCTTCATCACTCTCTGAGGAAGATACAGTGGATTTTCCTTAGACACTATAGCAGTAGTATGAGATATGGATCCTTCATCTTCTCTATAATTCTATGGGACTTTGTGTAAGCTAATAACAGGATATTGTGGTTTGAAGGGTAAAGAAATTGGCTTTGGTGCAGCCATTTTCAAAGGATTATCAGCTCCTTTGAGTTAAATTGCTTGTATGCGAAATGGTTTGACAGTCTCATCATCCTCGGTAGATATAACTTCTATTAATCCTTTCCATTTAGTAGGACAGCTATTCCTACTCTCGAGTAGCATAGTGTCATCTTCTGCCAATTACAGGACACTGCTGTCAATTAAATTCTGAATAAGATGGCGGAGTGCCCAGCATTCTTCTGTGTTGTGACCGTGAGAATGTGAATGATATTGACATACTCCATCGGAGTTGAACCGTCTTGAACGGGGATTGATTGGAGGTAGAAGGGAGGTAATTCTTCCTTCGTTGATTAGCATCTGAAATATCTCCTCCATAGGTTGGCCTAGGTATGTAAATTCCCTTTTACTGGCAAAATCCTGACGGGCTTTAGCACTTGCTCTCTTCACAATCTTATCCTCCAAATCTTCGCTTTCTAAAGGTGATGGTGGAGAATTCATAACAATAAGAAGGAGATATGCATGCTCTTGGCTGACTAACTGGCGTGTGACTTGATGCTAATGGGTCACCAGTTCTGCCAATTGTTCAATTTGCTTACAAAGAGCTTTCATCTTTCGTTCCATAGCAAATTGGAATTTTGCGTAATCCCATCTGTCAACATCATCTTTGATGGTTTGGGATGATTCACTGTTAAAATTGGAACTCTGTCTAGTGCTCCAACTAATCATGTTGACCTCTTCTTCTTTGTGTTGAGGAAGAGGGTTGTCTTGCACATGAGGTTGATCTGGTTTGGTAACCACGATCTCACCATTGTCTATCAAATCTTAGATCTTGTGTTTCAAGGCCCAACTATCTTGAGTATCATGTCCAGGTGCTCCGGCATGATAAGCACACTTCTGAGTAGCATTGAAACCCCTCCCATTAGGGTTGGCTGGTTGAAGAAGATGCGTTGTTTTCTTCTAAGTACTCAGAAGCGCAAGAATATTCTTGAGCGAGTCCCCTAAGGGTGTGAACGTTCGAGTACGCTTTGCATCTCCACCTTTAGGAAATGGAGGGTTTGAAGACTGTGCTTGAAAAGGGGAGTAATTTCTCCTTTGTATAGACATATTTTGACGGCCTTTTTGACCTTGTAGTATCAAGGAAACATCCTCCTCTTTCTTTTAATAGACCCTCCGGGGGTTGTTTCCATAAGTTCCGGACTGGATGTGCTCAGCAACTACTTTGAGAGCGGCTAGGTCTTAAATCTTTCCCAACTTCAACCCCATCTCAGTCATCTCTCCGTGCTTGATCATTTCAGAAAATGGTTGCCAATACCAGCTAAGACTCTCTCATAGAAAAGAGCTTCTTGTATGTCTATGAAAGTCATGACCATTTCTGACTCTATCAGAGGAGGAATAATTTGAGCAGCAAAGCGCCTCCACCTTTGAACGTACTCTCTGAAAGACTCATTAGACTATTTCTTGACCTTGGTAATCTGGTATCGGTCAGGAGCCATCTGAGATTGAAAATTGTACTGAGTAAGGAAGGCATGAGCTAACTCTTCCCAGCTATAGATCTTTGAGTTGTCTAATCTGGTATACCATGAACCAGGCTTCTCCATCGATGACTTTTTCTCGAACAAATTGCATTACGAGCTTCTAGTTTTCCGCATAAGATCCAAGTTCTCCAATGAACACCTTCAAATGTGTGTAAGGATCCCCTAATCCGTCATACTTCTCAAAGTCAGGGGTTTTGAATTTCTCTGGATAATGAACATCAGAGAATATATAAAGGTAAGCATACAAAACACTTCCATGTGTTCCAATCCCTTTGAGAGGATGGATAGTTTCTTCCATTTGAAGGACCTTTTTCCTGATATCACCGGTGTCTGGATCTCCTTTGAGATGGGTGTTTTCAGGGTCTTCGTTGGTCGTATCCAACTGAGGTTCTGGATTTGTTTTATCCAAACCTTGTGTAGAGGATTCTGGATGTGTAGGCATTTTTGAGCCCTAAGTAGACTAATGCAATTCTTTAAGCAGAACAGCCAAATTTGTAATTTGTTTACTTAATCCGTCAACACTACTAGAAAATTGGCCTATAGCCAGGGTCGCCGACCGTCGCTATATAGCCAAAAAAAAGACCCGTCATAAAACTTTTAGCGACGATAATGAACAAATCGCCATAGAAGCCATCTGCTTCGAGGCATGATGTAAATGTGAATATATATATATATATATATATATATATATATATATATAAAAGCAAGTAAACGCTCCAGACATAAGTCTAGGCTAAATCGAGGTATAACTCGATAATGTTATTCTATATATAAAAGTATATACATATATAAGTAAATATATACAAACATAAATGAAAACCACGGGCCGAAGTCCGGGCATACACACACAACATGACTCTCAACGTGAAGAATAGTGTGTACAAAGATGAAGAGAAAGGCTTTATAGAGTGTGAGAAGGCTTACAGTGGGCTGCCAAAGCAAGCTTCTATGACTCTAGATGGATAAACACTCAGCTCCCACCGGTAAAATTTAGCTATATGTGAGCTAACAGGTGTTTAAAATGAGAAAGCACTCAATATGGGGTGTGTAAAGAGCAAATTGGATAGGGCTTACTCGCCTCTTATTTTTATATAAATGGCCACCCCAAGATCTACATTTATAGAGCTGGGAGCCGCAGGTGTACCTTCGGCAGCCGCAGATGCACCTGCGGCTGCCAGGGGTGCCCCGGGCTCCGCATGTCTCGCCGTGTCGAAGTACATGCTCTCGTGCACTGTGATGTCCGCTCGAACTTGCAGAACTTCAATCCGAGCATCCGAACGAGGTGTACAAGACCTTCTTCGGAGTGCTTTTGTCGAGAGTTATGCAATGACATGGGATTAGAGGGTGTACGAAGTCAGGAAGCGGGGACCATGCCCATGGTCTTCAAGCTTCAAATTCTATCCGGTGTGCTGCCACGCATAATAGTCACCCGAGATTGGAACTCTTTGGTTCTTGGGGGACATTGTTGTGTAGAAATGTATTTATGAAATATTGAGATGGCGCGATGGGGTTGAGGTGGCAAGATGACAATTTTTCCCATCACCGGGGTTATCTCTGTAAGTCCCCAACTTATTATAAATAAAATTGAATTTTCTCTATTCATTATTCTAAATTAATAAGGTGTTAATTTGATATAATGCTTTGGTTATGGGTGAAATGTGCAAATTTTACAAAATAAGCAAGTGGTTATAAAATATTCATTTTTGTCGGAGAATATTCTTTTGGTCGTGGAATATTCTTTTTGTCGGGGAATATTTGTACGACTTGTATGCACCATTTGTGGGGCCTCATAATGTAATAACCGTCTTGATGAAGAAAATGACAAAGTATGAGTTTTTATAAATAATTGGCAGTAGTTATTACTGCTAACACTTGTTGGAATACACGGTAGTTAAAATACGATGTACGCGTGGTTGCACAAAGAAGCACACCTGGTATTGCGATAAAGATTATTGAATTATTGATTAAATGCGGAAGAAGGCACAACTTAATAATTGTTACGATGAGTTACTTGCTCAATATTTTATTTTATTGATTCAATAATTGTTGCGTTGATATTTAATATTATTGTTGTTTCAATAATTGTCACCGCATTATTTCTCATTATCAAATCAATAATTCATATTATTTGAATAATGTTATTAGATAACATTATTGGAAATGTCTAGAAAGTTACTCGTCTAAGGAGAGGTTTGGACACCTAATTGCAAGGCCAAAGAAGGAGAAATCCTTATTGAAAGCCCCTCTTTCTTAGGAATGGCACTTTTGTTGTCATAATTGTGATTACGTAATATTATTTACGAATAATTAATTTTTGATTTATATGATAAGGAAATATTTACTTGAGGTGGATATAAATGATGGATTTATTTATTTTATGTGGTTATTAATGAAGGAATTAATGCTTTGAGGTGTTTTATCGAAGATTTTGTCCCGAGTGGAGGTATTAAAAATCATCCGTTTGTGGATTTTTGATATTCTCTCTGCTTGGAATTTGGAAAACTCAAAGCTACAAAAGTTGTAGAAAATTCGATTTAAATGGGAATGGACATAAAATTCGCATTTTTCTGATAAATGGGCTATTTTCTATGAATTACTGAAGTTTCAGAAAATAAAATGATTTTTATTAAAATTATGGGTGGGGCCCACTCTTATTTGAAAACATTTGGGTTGCTGATTTTTGGTTCAAAGATGGCTGGTCTTGAGTCTTGATTAGCATGCGTAGAAGAAAAGTAATGAATTAATAATGTTTTATTATTTTAGTCTCCTATGGCGTTCTAGCATTTTCCTATAAATAGACGCTTAGGTTAGAATTGAAAATCACACCAGAAACAAATTTTCTTTCTCTTTATATTGTTGAGCATATTTTTATGAGTATTTAGATACTTTGAGAGTTGCTGTTCGGTACAAGCTTCCTTCGACTTTATATCCGATATTCCGATCAGAAGTACCGTTATTTTGAGGTAAGAGATGTTCTTTTTTTCTTAAATGATATTATTTTCTTCGATATCATTATGCCGAAATATTGGTTTGAACTCTTTAATCAAATTTGGAACTTTTTGTGTTGGGGTTACTATTCACGTATACGGCACTATTCACATATACGACACTATTCACAAATACGACACTATTCACCGAAAAATGAAATTTTTTCTTTTTGTCCAAGATGTCTAATATGGTTACTGTCTTTGATTGTATCCATGTTTTGATCTTTATTTTTTGAATTCTGCTTCACAATTGGTTATTATGAAGTATTATTGATCTTGGATAAACTGTTATACGAATCCCTAATATTTGTCATTCTGACTCACTGGATTCGTTTTCTTTAAAATATTTTTCATTATCCTCAGTCTTAAATGATGATATTATTGAATATCTTTGGCTTTGTAGTGCAAAGATGAATGATTAATCGATGAATATCTTTGGCTACAGTGTGCAAAGATGAACAGTGTTGGAGATGAACTGACCGACTTGGTGATATAAATGAATATCTTTGGCCTGTAGTGCAAAGATGAATATTTGATTAAAGATGTATATTGATTGTTGTTACAGGGATAAAATATTGATGATGGACTTTTAAATCTTAGAAGATAGTAGAATTCATTCTCTACGTGACTCTTCTAATGGATTGTTGTTTTCGCTGCATTTGTTGATCTAAAACTTGTTGTCTATATTCTATCAGATTTTTCCCTATTGAAGACTAATGATAATTTGTTGTGTATTATCTTAGTCATAATATTCTTTCCTGGGCTAGTTGAGCTCACCCTTTTTCTTTTTGTTCCTTTTTTCTTCTCAAGAGGTAAGAACATAGCAGGATCGAGTCGGGGTATGGAGTGATGGTTCTAGAAAGATGTTTTATTAGTCCTCACTATTTCTGTAAAATAGTGTATGAATAATTTGTTAGGTTTGTAATATTCATGGACGCAATCAAATTGCAAAATAATGCGGAAGCGTGTAAAAATCAGAGTTTAAAAATTTACAAGCCATATACCCGGATCACCCTTTATGCACAATTATTAATTAAACGAAAAGATAAAGAATAAAATCATACCCTTGAAGATCGAGCTTCCTCAGGTACAAGTTCACCTCCAAATCCTTTCGCGTTCAACTTGAATCCACCGGGGTTTTGTTCCTTCCTTTGATCAACGTTAGCCACCCATATGTTTGGCCTCTAGAGGTGATCCACCAAGGAAGAAGAAAATTCAAGAAGAAGGGGTATTGGCTCAAACCCTAGTTTTTCCTATCTCTATAGAAAAAGGGCGTACTCTCCAACAAATTGGAATTATTACGTAGTTGTCAAAGTCAACAACCCCCACCACCCATAATAAGACTCCTCTTATTTATAGATGTGGGCAACCCACCTTAACAATTAAGGAATTGGGATTTATTTAATTAATTAAATTCTTTTAATTAATTAAGCTCCCTAATCTTATTAGGGATAATTAATTAAACTCTTTTAACTAATTTTCATTCCTAATCCAATTAGGAATAAATGAGAGTACTTATATTAAATTAATTCCTAAACTCTTTTAGAAATTAAAATAATAATAATTGTAATAATATTAATAAGACTCCTCTTATTAATTTATATTTAATATTTCTAAAATATTAAATAATAATATTAAGCTATTTAATTTATTCTATCACCATAGATTAAATTAAATATACTTAACATATTATTACGATTATGCCATTAACTTATTAAATAATTATTCTTCCTTTTATGGTGTGACCCTTTAGGTTCTCCATAATAAACCTATTTGTGAATAAATCAATTAGAATAATTCTAATCTTATTTAAATAAATAAATTAAACAATTAATTTATTTAAATAAATAATATTTATTCTACAATAGGGATAAGCCTCCCTAATGATCAACGACTTTCCGGATAATATAGATTTCAACATTAATCATTAAAGAACCTTTGAGTAAATAGTTACCGCATAATTCAATCCTTCCACCATACAATGTCCCAATTAAATATAAGACATGGAATTACCACAAGTCTTATTTTATTTAATTATATGTATTTCGATCCTTAAATGCACAACTCCAAATAATGCAAATTAGAAACTCCTTTCTAATTTCATTCTCCTTGCCAAGGACTACCGGGTTGTCATTTATCGAATCACATAGGACATTTCTCTTCTTTTATTAGAAGTGGTAGATTCTTTATCGATCATACATTATCTCCATGTATAACTTATTATACCCAAGCATACCCTTTGATATACCCTAAGGGTCTTAAGGAATAAGTCAAAGTATAACTCATCATACATAAGATACTATGATGATCTCAAGTCCAAGGATTACTTGTACTACTATCACTACAAAGAATTCCTATTGACAGCAAATAAAACTCCATTAGGTATTCCTTAGCGAGCCACGCTCAAAGAACTTATTCTCTAATAAGCACCTACATACTTGCTTTAGTGTCTCCACAAATGATCATGAGATCAATCATCCTCATCCAATGAGCAAGCAACGTATGTACCAATCTATCCGGATTCACTAATCCCCAATTTAGTAATCCAATGATTGGGAACTATTTTAGTTTTAAGCTTTCTAAGAATTTAGATCTCATTAGAATGATCATCATCATTATTCTAAAAGCATTGGTTAAAACTATTGGTTTATCACATATTATAAAACAAAGATCATGTAGATAATTAAAAGCCTTTAATAAATTAATACTTTTTATTAATAAATGAATAAGATTGTTACAAAGTATATGATTTATCATCAAACATGATTGGCTTGTGTGCATACTACTTTCAATCTCCCACTTGCACTAAAAGCCAATCGTCATGGTATCTTATACTCTTCTTCTCTAAGTGACGATTATCCTACCGTTGGATAAGCTTTAGTTAATGGATATGTAATGTTGTTCATGAGAGTCCACTATCTCTATAGTGATTTCCCATCTTTCAATGATTCTAATAATCAAATGAAAGTGCCACAACACATGTTTAGATCCAAGATGAGATTTAGAACTATTCCTAGTTCTCAGAATGAACTTTTAATCCAAACAATCAACTTGCAGCCTTCATTTATAGCTATATACTTTGTCTTTATCACTAAACCAAGAACTCTTTCTTTGTTTGGAACCTTTCCAATTCAACGCACCACTGCTCAAGGTAGCCCTTTACCTTAAAGTGGATTTTTCTCGTCGTCTTGGTCCGTCTCGAAAACTTGAGTCTCATTAAGCCCTCTAGTTTTAATTTAGACCCACCATGAATATGATCACATCCTTAGTGCCTTAAGCACTTTAAGATATTTTCACCGACTCATAGTGAACTTCTCCATAATATGACCGATCAACATCGTCTCTCGTACATTTCATTGCATACATGATTGTCACTCATGCGACCTCTCTTTTCGTGAGTCTGTGGGGACTATTAAGAGAGATACACTCCATAGCTCATCGACATGAGACATCTCTTGAGTTTGCCATGCTAAACGACTTTAGCATCAAATGAATATACGCGTTCCTTGGGTTAAGTCGAGCATCCTCTTAAATCTATATACATAGATTTATATCCCCAATTAAGATACTCTTCCAAATCATTCATGGAGGAATGTTTGAACAACTTTATCTTTACCGATTGTAGCATTGGTATGTCATTCCTTATCCGTAGTATATCAACATGTAGTACTAGGAATGTCACGATGCTCCCAATCGACCCTTTTGTACACACTAGGTTCATTCTTATTTTGATAAAATCAAACTCTTTTGATTTGTTTCATCAAAACGAATGTTCCATTTTGAGAATATTGCTTCAATCAATTTCTCTCGAGTGTCTATAACTCTTAACTCATCGTATGTAATCGGGATCATCATCTTCTATGATGCGTACCTCATCATCATCATCTATGATGAATCCATACCTCCTAGGTATCTTCTGGTACTATTCCGCATTTACGATTCTATTTGTGATACAATAGGTCTATCTACAGGTTCCTCTTATTTGACTTATAGTGTTTTGTGGTTCTTGAACTTTTCAAGATCTATTATCCTCCCACTAGCCCCTTCAATAATAAACACATTTATCTTAGAAGGCAGCGTGTTTCGCAACAAACACCTTTTGCTAAGCAGGATTATAGAACATATACCCTAAACTTACTTTAGGATGTCCCACATATCGACACTTGTCAAATCTTATCCCAAGCTTATCCTTTTGAAACCTTTTTCACATAAGTTGGAACCCCTTATCTTAACAAACTTAAGATTAGGAATCCTCCCTGTCCATAACTTTTATGGAGTCTTGGGGCCGGATTTTGAGGTTACCATTTTCGTAGATATGCAGCCATTTCTAGGACATGACCCTGTAAGGATATCTTTGGAATGTCGGTAAAATCATTATGGATCGCACTGTGTTCAAATAGGTACGATTTTTCCTTTCGGATACATCAATCAATTATTATGTATCGAGAGGTCCATTATGAGAAAACCATTTGAGATGATCTAGAAACTTATTGCACAAGTATTCCTTCCTTGATCCGATCAAAGAATCCTAATACTTTGCCAATTTGTTTCACTTTTGAATTCTTTGAACCTTTCAAATAATTCACACTTGTATTTTCAACAAATACACACATTCAACTCTTTGAATGATCATCTCCTTTTCTTATACTAGTTTGTTCAATTTGCAAAATATATTTTCACGTAAGTCATGTATACAAAATTTATTAAGTAATATTCCAGCTTCTATACAAAACATTATTATTATAAATAGAACAACAATTGTTCTTAATTATAATACCAAAGATTTCATTGTCAACAACAATAAAATGGAAATAATATTTTAACAAGAACTGGAATACAATAACAACTTATTGACTTAATAGATTTGCCCGTAGGCATTGCTAAACTATAAGTTTCTATGGCTAATGTTGCAACCTTTTGCTTCATTTTCCACACATAGATTACTTATATTTGTTTAGCTTTCTACTTACTTTTGGTCCTTTCATAAATCTATATTTATGATAACCAAAGTCGGTATCCAATACCCAAGTAGAACCTCGACTTAAAGAAAATTGATTTCAATCATGAACAAAAACCGTATTATGAACCGAGACTTCACTAAGCTTTTTGGTTAGCCTTTGCAAGATGCTTCTCGCAGCTTTCTTTCCAAAGGTCCGTGCTTATTACAAAGGAAGCAAACTCCTTTTCTATCCGTATCAATTTTGTTCTTATTATCCTTTGTTTTGCCTTTCTATTTACCTTCTTTGAATCGTTCTTCTTTTGGAAGATCCTTTGGCCCTACCAAGAAGACTTGGTCTTTCTTGGTTGGAAAGTGACTCTCAACATTTTTCAATATATAGTTAAGCAAATCAATGAGGTGATATCTAGCTTGTTCATATGAAAAATTCACAACAATTGTGAAAGGAGTCCAGGAGTGAGTGCAAGATCAAATCTTGGCTCAACTCTCCATCCATGAGAAAACCAAATCCTAATTGATCAATCAAATTGATTATGTTAAGAACTTTTTGTCCATTATAGTGCCATTGGCCATTCTAGATCTAAGAGCTCCTTAGATATCCGATATCTATCGGGTCCCACTTTCCTCACCATCAACTACTTGATGTGCGTGAATATAGTAAAAGCATCCATAGTTTCAGTGTCGACGCTGAAGCTCGTTACTCTCATAGATGCGAGCATGATGCATTGAGCCAATCAGCATCATCTTGCCACTTTCTAAAAGTAGCAATCTCTTCCTCGAGGCATTATTCGCAACCATTGCGGGATAGGCGATTAAGGACATAAGATAGCTTTTCACTATGAGAACTATTCTTAAATTCCTTAACCAATCCGTTTAATTCGGTCTGGATTAATTTAGCATCTAATATGCTTCGCAGTGATAGTAATTAAGACATTGTAAAATTTTGTAAATGAATTTGTATTTAACAACATTTTAACATACATTCTTTTATTAATTACCAAAATAATTTAGGTCTTGTTTTAAATTGGTATCTCCCACTATTTTCTTCAAACTATATTACCCTCACTTATATAGTTCGGCAAAATCTAATTAAAGATTTGCTAGTGAGAATAAGGATCTCATTTCAAATGTATATAGCCTTGTGGTGACACAACAAACTATATATAAATAAATAGGTAGACAACTTTTGTCAATTACATCAACTATGCAATCCCTTTTCTTTTGCCTCTTAGATTATTTTGATCAAGTGGTGGCACATCCGAATCAAAATTATCCAAGTTAAGTCCGACCTAGCACTCCATATATTCAAAAAAGATAAATATCATCCTTGTGGTGACACAACAAAACAATATTGTTCAATTTTCTTTATAAGCATCAAATGTGATAAATTAACATCTTAAATACTTAATACTTGCCTTGTGGTGACACAACAAACTCATATTAAATATTTAATACTCTATTAATTTTATCATGCTGAAGGCTAACGCTCGATATTCCAAATATCTTTGAACGCTTAGGACTTAATATAAAAATTGAGGGGTTTGTTATTAATTTGTCTCATCTTGTTTTTAGCGTATTTATATATATATATATAAAAAATACGCGTCATATTAATAAACATGCGAAGCATGTTTGCATAATATATAATATATATATAGTATAAGCATGCATATATAGAATACTATATTCTACCCGAATTGATTATGGACTTTTATTCTAGTTTGGTTCACTAGAGCCACCAAGCGAACCAAAAGGTCAAACCCTAGGGGTGCAAGAAATAATATTTAAATATAAATATTACATTTAAACCCGGGCTCTATTACAAACGGGTCTTCAAGCGCTTCTTGTCCCTTGATCTCTAATTCTTCAAAATTAATTCTAAATATTCCTATTACAAAACTATTTTAAAATAAATAGAAACCTTGATCGTGATCGAGGGAAGTACATAGGAGGAGATAGAATTTACATTCTAAAAAATTAGAGAAGACGAGTCTGCAGTACCCCATTTAATAAAACTCATACATTCATGCATCCAACTAAAATAAAATCCAATCACATTGGTCAATAGTCCATAATCAATCCCATTTATTATCATACACATCATCATATGCATCAATAAATAACATTCATCCTATGAATAATAAACATTTAATATATATATTGATATCATTTAATGGGCAAATTTAGTTAGTATAAAATCTATTTTTGAATCAAAATAAACTCCTTTATTTTAATCCAAATTTAAATCAAAATAAAACTATTTTATTTTAATTTATCCTATTTTGAATAAAATAAACTATTTTATTTTAATCAAAATCTTTAATCAAAATAAACTCCTTTATTTTAATTAATTATGGAATCCAATTCCATGTAAAAAAAAAATATTAAAGGAAACACTTGATTATCTTTCCTATTCACAAATAAACTCCTTTATTTTGAATAATATGAAATCTTATTTCATATTTAAATAAACTCCTTTATTTAAGGAAACATGGATTCTCTTTCCTATTCACAAATAAACTCTTTTATTTTGAATAATATGAAATCTTATTTCATATCTAAACAAACTCCTTTATTTAAGGAAAGATGGATTTACTTCCCTATTCACAAATAAACTCCTTTATTTTAGGAAAAAAAAAATCCAATTTCAACTCCAATTAGTTAGCATGGAATCCAATTCCAACTCTAATTAGTTAGCATGAAATCTAATTTTAAAATTAAAATAAACCTTTTATTTTAATATTAAAATAAACTTTTATTTTAATTATATAATAATTAAGAATATATATATGTATATATATATTATATAATATATATATATATATATATATATAACCATAATATATATATATATATATATATATATATCCGTTCCTTTTTTTTTAAACCGTACATGCATTTTTTTTTTTTTAAAAAAAACTCATTAGGTTTAAAAATTATTAAATGATGATCCGCCAATCATCAGCCAATCATCAGCCAATCATCAGCCAACATTAGCCATGATTTCCGCTCCCTGTAATCATCAGCCAATCATGCACGGAATTTTGTTATACACGGAAAACAAGGAAATGGCTGGTAATGCACGGAAATCAAGGGGAAACATTAGCAGGATCTACTTTTTTAAAAAAATTGACCGGACTTCAAGGCTTGAAGGCTGTTCCGGTTTTCGAGGCCTTGATTTCTTAATATTGCCGAGTCCCTTGTATAAAAAAATAAAATAAAAAATAAACAGTTTCGTTTTTTTTTTTATTTAATAAATTTTATACAATTAAATTATACCCAATTAAATTGTTCTAAACACATATCAATATACATATCAAATTAAAACAATTAATAATTCGCATAAAGGTTTGGCTCTGATGCCACTGTTAGGTTTGTAATATTCATGGACGCAATCAAATTGCAAAATAATGCGGAAGCGTGTAACAATCAGAGTTTAAAAATTTACAAACCATATACCCGGATCACCCTTTATGCACAATTATTAATTAAACGAAAAGATAAAGAATAAAATCATACCCTTGAAGATCGAGCTTCCTCAGGTACAAGTTCACCTCCAAATCCTTTCGCGTCAACTTGAATCCACCGGGGTTTGTTCCTTCCTTTTGATCAACGTTAGCCACCCATATGTTTGGCCTCTGAGGTGATCCACCAAGGAAGAAGAAAATTCAAGAAGAAGGGTATTAGCTCAAACCCTAGTTTTTCCTATCTCTATAGAAAAAGGGCGTACTCTCCAACAAATTGGAATTATTACGTAGTTGTCAAAGTCAACAACCCCACCACCCATAATAAGACTCCTCTTATTTATAGATGTGGCAACCCACCTTAACAATTAAGGAATTGGGATTTATTTAATTAATTAAATTCTTTTAATTAATTAAGCTCCCTAATCTTATTAGGATAATTAATTAAACTCTTTTAACTAATTTTCCTTCCTAATCCAATTAGGAATAAATGAGAGTACTTATATTAAATTAATTCCTAAACTCTTTTAGAAATTAAAATAATAATAATTGTAATAATATTAATAAGACTCCTCTTATTAATTTATATTTAATATTTCTAAAATATTAAATAATAAATATTAAGCTATTTAATTTATTCTATCACCATAGATTAAATTAAATATACTTAACATATTATTACGATTATGCCATTAACTTCTTAAATAATTATTCTTCCTGTTATGGTGTGACCCTTTAGGTTCTCCATATTAAACCTATTGTGAATAAATCAATTAGAACAATTCTAATCTTATTTAAATAAATAAATTAAACAATTAATTTATTTAAATAAATAATATTTATTCTACAATAGGATAAGCCTCCCCTAGCGATCAACGACTTTCCGTATAATATAGATTTCAACATTAATCATTAAAGAACCTTTGAGTAAATAGTTACCGTATAATTTAATCCTTCCACCATACAATGTCCCAATTAAATATAAGACATGGAATTACTGTCAAGTCTTATTTTATTTAATTATATGTATTTCGATCCTTAAATGCACAACTCCAAATAATGCAAATTAGAAACTCCTTTCTAATTTCATTCCGCGCCGCCAAGGACTCACCGGGTTGTCATTTATCGAATCACATAGGACATTTCTCTTTTTTATTAGAAGTGGTAGATTCTTTATTGATCATACATTATCTCCATGTATAACTTATTATACCCAAGCATACCCTTTGATATACCCTAAGGGTCTTAAGGAATAAGTCAAAGTATAACTCATCATACATAAGATACTATGATGATCTCAAGTCCAAGAATTACTTGTACTACTATCACTACAAAGAATTCCTATTGACAGCAAATAAAAAAACTCCATTAGGTATTCCTTAGCGAGCCACATTCAAAGTGAACTTATTCTAATAATAAGCACCTACATACTTGCTTTAGTGTCTCCACACAAATGATCATTAGATCAATCATCCTCATCCAATGAGCAAGCAACGTATGTACCAATCTATCCGGATTCACTAATCCCCAATTTAGTAATCCAATGATTGGGAACTATTTTAGTTTTAAGCTTTCTAAGAATTTAGATTTCATTAGAATGATCATCATCATTATTCTAAAAGCATTGCTTAAAACTATAGGTTTATCACATATTATAAAACAGCATCATGTAGATAATTAAAAGCCTTTAATAAATTAATACTTTTTATTAATAAATGAATAAGATTGTTACAAAGTATATGCTTTATCATCAAACATGATTGGCTTGTGTGCATACTACTTTCATAATTGTAATGAGGACTTATTTGAGTGTTGATATTGTCTAGAAGACAATATTTATATTTAAACTCACAGTATGTGTTGTCGTATTTTGCGCGACTCAGAATGGGTGTTGTATACCTATTTTGGGGGCATCACAGTTGGTATCAAAGCTTAGGGATATGGTCTCTGGCGGAGATCGGGGAATAGAACTAGGAGGGGAGAGATGAGTAAATTCTTCGCTAGTGTGTCCTATCTAAGCTTATTTGTTGGTCGGTCATAATATAGGGATATTATATGATATGTTAATTTGTTTAATTAACCCTTGTTTTATGGCAGTATTTAAGAATGGCTACTGAGAACATTAACAATAGAGTTTATGAGACTGTGGAACAACCTTTAGTCACAAACCAGGAGAACGTGCAACAGGAAGACAATATTCCTCCTGTAAACAACGCTACCGAGCAAACGATGAATGATGGAATGTTTAGGAGCATTTTGCAAATCATGCAAAATCAGACGAGGGAGACTCGTGTACAAAATACGGGTGGAAATGATGGCAATGCGCGGTCTATCATAGCCAAGCACTTCAAGGAGCTGGGACCACCAGATTTCTTGGGAAAGCCCGATCCGATTAAGGCGGAAATGTGGGTCAAGAAAATTACCAAGATATTCGATGTCTTGGGATGCACGGAGGAACAGAAGGTTCCATTCGCCACCTTTATGTTCCGTGGAGAGGCGATTCATCGGTGGGAATCTGTGAAGCGTACTTGACCAAATTTTCACTATATGTCTTGGGAAAGATTTTAGAAATTGTTCAATGACAAGTACTTTCTAGAATGTATTCGTCATATGAAAGAGGTAGAGTTTATTAGTCAAAAATAGAATAACATGACGGTGTCTTAGTACGAGGCGAAGTTCGCGGAGTTATCCAGGTTTGCACCTCATTTGGTAGAGAATGAGGAACGTATGACGCGAATGTTTCTGAGAGGTCTAAAACCCGAGATTCGTCAATACCTTATCTCTCATAAATTTTCTCTATATTCAGATGTTGTCAACAGGGCTCAATTATTAGAGCGAGATAGTGAGTATGTTCAACCGAGGGACCACAACCAGGGTCATACCAGTGACAGAAGTCATCAGAGCGATGATAACTAGCGAGGAGGGAAAAATACGGACAAAGGCGGTAACCACTCGGGGGGTAATCGTGGCCATGATAATAGGAGAAGTGAGTCAAGTGGAAATTTTAGAAAGAGGAGATTCAACAATGACGGGAAGACATCAACAGCAGCACCAGCACCAACAACCAATTCTAGGGGAGGAGAACGACCGCCAGTTAGATGTTACAAATGTGGGAAAGAGGGACACATCAGCCCAAACTGCCCACAATAATCCAAGGTATGTTATAACTATGGAAAGGAGGGTCATATATCCCGAGAGTGTTTTGTAGCAAAACCAAGTTCAGCGGGATGGTGACTCAAAAAGCTGTCCCGGATAAGTCGAAATCAACGGTTCCTGGAAGAGCGTTTGTCGTGACTGGCCAAAATGTGAGAAACCCGAACGAGGTGATCACGGGTAAGCTAATCTTGAATTCTTGCGAAGTTTATACCTTACTAGATACCGGTTCTACCCATTCTTTTATCTCTCCTGCTTGTGCACAACGTTTAAACTTGACTCCGGAGAAATTGGACTTTAACTTATCTGTTGAAACTCCGTTAGGTGAAACCTTCGTTACATCTACAGTTTATAAATCTTGCTTGATCCAAGTTGGCACTATCACATTACCTGTCGATCTTATCTCTGTAAAGATACTTGCTTTTGATGTGATTTTAGGAATTGATTGGTTAACCACTCATCATGCTAAAATTGATTGTTTTCGTAAAGTTGTTAGTTTTCATATTCCTACCTAATCTGTTATACGAATTCAAACAACTAAACCACTAAAATTAGTCACTGTCATATCAAGCCACAAAGCTATTCGTTTATTGAAAAATAGATGTCAAGCTTTCTTAGCCCATGTTATGGATTTGAATAAAGACAAGTCAGATTTGGATAATATTTCTATTGTTAGAGAATTTCCTGATGTATTTCCTGAAGAACTTCCCGGTCTACCCCCAGAATGTGATGTTGAATTCATTATTGACCTTGAATCGGGTACAAAACCCATTTCTAAAACCCCATATCGAATTACTCCTATTGAACTTCAGGAGTTAAAAGTCCAACTACAGGAGTTATTAGACATCGGTTTCATTCATCCTAGTACATCTCATTGGGGTGCTCCTGTTTTATTCGTAAAGAAGAAAGACAGGAGTATGCGACTTTGTATTGACCACCGAGAATTGAACCATGTCACCATCAAGAATAGGTATCCGCTACCTCGCATTGATGACCTGTTCGACCAGTTACAAGGAGCACAATTCTTTTCAAAGATTGATCTTCATTCTGCATATCATCAACTGAAGATTAAAACTGAGGATATTCCAAAGACGCCTTGTAACTCGATGCGGCATTATGAATTCTTAGTCATGTCTTTTGGATTGACTAATGCTCCTGCCACTTTCATGGATATGATGAACCGTGTATTCAAGGAATATTTGGATCAATTCGTTGTTGTCTTTATTGATGACATCCTCATCTATTCCAAAAGTCGTGAAGATCATGAGCACCATTTGAAGCTGATACTTGAAAGGCTTCGTGAAAACAAGCTTTATGCCAAGCTGAAGAAATGCGAGTTCTGTCTTGAGGAAGTAGCATTCCTTAGGCACGTGGTGTCAAAACATGGAGTATCTGTTGACCGGGCAAAGATTGAAGCAATACAAAGTTGGGAGCAACCGAAGTCGGTGACTGAAGTGCGTAGCTTTCTGGGCTTAGCTGGTTATTATCAGAGATTCGTGGAAGGATTTTATCGAATCGCTACTTTGTTAACTCAACTGACTCGGAAAAATACAAAATTTGTATGGAACGAAGAATGTGAGAAAAGTTTACAAGAGCTCAAGAGGAGACTCATTTCGGCACCTGTTCTGGCAATACCATCTGGTTCAGATGGATTTGTCATATACAGCGATGCTTCAGGCAAAGGGTTAGGATGTGTTCTCATGCAACATGGGAAAATCATAGCCTATGCCTCACGACAACTCAAAGAATATGAGAGGAATTATCCTACTCATGATCTAGAGTTGGCAGCAGTCATTTTCGCGTTTAAAATCTGGAGACACTACCTGTATGGAGAGAAAGTGGAGATCTATACGGATCATAAAAGCCTCAAATATTTCTTCACCCAAAAAGAACTCAACATACGGCAATGACGTTGGCTCGAGCTGTTGAAATACGATTATACCATTCAATACCATCTTGGAAAAGCAAATGTAGTAGCTAATGCATTGAGTAGAAGATCGTATGCAGGTATGAGTGCGATGTTGTTAACACAAAGACCCATTTTATACGATTTACAAAGGATGGAGATTGAGTTAAAGACTCCAGGGACCCACGTGATGATGACGAATATACGAGTAGAACTGACTTTAATCGATAAAGTTAAAGCTGCTCAAGCTACTGGACACAAGGCGATGCGTCGTGAAGAAGAAAAGTGCAAGAAGGTGCTATTCCAGAAGCAAGAATCGATGAAGAAAGAATACTTCGAGTTAACTCTAGACTTTGCGTTCCTAACGATTCAGACTTGAAGCATAGAATCATGATGGAGTCACACAATACACCATTTGTAATCCATCCTGGGAGTACCAAAATGTATCATGATATTCGACACACATTTTGGTGGAACAATATGAAGAGAGAGATCGCGGAGTTTATCTCAAGGTGTTTAACTTGTCAACGAGTAAAGGCGGAGCATCAAGTACCAAAAGGTCCATTACAACCACTTGAGATTCTGGAATGGAAGTGGGAACACATTACCATGGATTTCGTTACATGTCTTCCCAAAGTTTCTCAAGGCATAGATTCGATTTGGGTTATTGTTGATAGATTAACCAAGTCTGCTCATTTCTTGCCGATACGTGAGACTTATTCCCTTGAACTTCTTGCTCGTTTATACGTGAATGAGATTGTGAGATTGCATGGCATGCCAATATACATAGTTTTGGATCGTGACCCAAGATTTACTTCCAGATTTTGGGTTAGCCTGCAGAAATCTATGGGCACGGATTTACGATTCTGTTCAGCATACCATCCTTAAACGGACGGGCAATCGGAAAGGACTATTCAAACCCTTAACGATCTATTAAGACTCTGTGTCCTAGATTTCAAAGGAAGTTGGGATAAGTACTTACCACTGGTAGAATTCTCCTACAACAACAGTTATCCAACAAGTATAGGCATGGCTCCATTCGAGGTGTTGTATAGACAAAAGTGTCGTTCTCCAGTATGCTGGGATGAGGTGGGAGAAGCAACGTTGTTGGGACCAAAATTAGTATGCATGACTATAGAAAAGATCCAAATAATTCGACAACTTATTCAAACCTCACAAGATCGACAAAAGAGTTATGCTGATCTTTATCGGAAGGACGTGGAATTTAATATTGGGGATCATGTATTGTTACGTGTTGCTCCATGGAAGGGAGTTACAAGATTTGAAAAGAGAGGAAAGCTCAATCCAAGATTTGTTAGTCCATTTGAGATTCTTGACCGAATAGAAAATGTGGCCTATAGACTCGCATTACCTCCAAACATGTCTCGTGTTCATAATGTTTTTCACATATATATGCTTCGTAAATATGTGAAAGACCCGAACCACATTATTGAGTTAGAACCAGACAAGATAGCCGAAGATTTAATGTACGAGGAGGTACCTATTAAGATCTTGGATAGAAAAGAGCATGTCCTACGCACCAAGGTTATACCACAAGTTAAGGTTTTGTGGAGGAACCATGTTATTGAAGAAATAACATGGGAGTTAGAATCAAAAATGAAAGCGAGGTACCTCACACTTTTCAAACACCGTGTGCGTCACGTCAATTTTGAGGACGAAATTTTTATAAGGAGGGAGGTTGTAAGACCCCAACTTATTATAAATAAAATTGAATTTTCTCTATTCATTATTCTAAATTAATAAGGTGTTAATTTGATATAATGCTTTGGTTATAGGTGAAATGTGCAAATTTTACAAAATAAGCAACCGGTTATAAAATATTCATTTTTGTTTGAGAATATTCTTTTGGTCGTGGAATATTCTTTTTGTCTGGGAATATTCGTATGACTGCCGCAAGCGACCATTCGTGGGGCTCATAATAGAATAATTGTCGGATGAAGAAAATGACAAAGTATGAGTTTTTATAACTAACTAACGAATTATTACCGTTAACACCGTTGGAATACACGGTGGTTAAAATACGATGTCTGGCGTGTGGTTGCATAGTAGCACTACGGTATTGCAAAGATATTATTGAATTATTGATTCGTACGTAAGAAGGCGCTACTCAATAATTGTTACAGTAGTTACTGTTCAATTTTTTATTTTATTGATTCAATAATTGCTACGTTGATATTTAATATTATTGTTGTTTTAATAATTGTCACTGCACAGTATTTTCCATTATCAGATCAATAATTCATATTATTTGAATAATATTTAATGGTAATGTCTAGAAAGTTTTTTCTAAGGAGAGGTTTGGTCACCTAATTGCACGCCAGTAAGGAGAAATCCTTATTGGAAAGCCCCCTCTTTCCTGGGAACGACCTGGTTGTTATAATTGTGATTCTGTAATATTATTTGTGAATAATTAATTATTGATTTATATGATAAGAAAATATTTACTTGAGGTGGATATAAATGATGGATTTATTTATTTTATGTGGTTATTAATGAAGGAATTAATGCTGAGGTGTTTTATCAGTATTTTGTCGGAGTGGAGTTATTAAAAATCATCCGTTTGTGGATTTCGGATATTCTCTGTTTGGAATTTGGAAAAACTCAAAGCTACAAAGTTGTAGAGAATTTGATTTCGTGTGGAATGGACATAAAATTCGTATTTTTCTGATAAACGGGCTATTTTCTATGAATTACTGAAGTTTCAGAAAATAAAATAATTTTTATTAAAATTATGGGTGGGACCCACTCTTATTTGAAAACATGTGGGCTACTGATTTTTGGTTCAAAGATGGCTGGTCTTGAGTCTTGATTAGCATGCGTAGAAGAAAAGTAATGAATTAATAATATTTTATTATTTTAGTCTCCTATGACGTTCTAGCATTTTCCTATAAATAGACGCTTATGTTAGAATTTAAAATCACACTAGAAACAAGTTTTCTTTCTCTCTATATTGTTAAGCGTATTTTTATGAGTATTTAGATACTTTGAGAGTTGCTGTTCGGTACAAGCTTCCTTCGACTTTATATCCTAAATTCCGATCATAAGTACCGTTATTTTGAGGTAAGAGATGTTATTTTCTTCTTAAATGATATTAATTTCTTCGATATCATTATGCCGAAATATTGGTTTGAAGGATAACGATATTTTATTATGTATTATCTTAGTCATAATAATTCTTACTGGGCTAGTTGAGATCACCCTTTTGCTTTCATTGTTCTCTTCAGGAAATGAGAACGTTGGCAGGACTAGTCGTGGAATGGAGTGATGGTCCAAGATTGTGGCTATAGTAGTCCTCACTATTCAATGAAATAGTGTGATAATATTGTAATAAGGACTCCATTTGAGTTTGGATATTGTCTAGAAGATAATATTCGTGTAAAAACTCTCAGCTACGCTTTTGTCATATTGTATAAAAGAAGTTTGTATTTGATTTCTGTACCATGTATTTGGCGACTCAGAATGGGTGATGTATACCTATTTTGGGGGCATCATAGTTGTTATCAAAGCTTAGGGATATGATCCCTAGCTAAGATGTGAGACTAGAACTAAGAGGGGATATACGGGTTAATCCTTCGCTAGTATGACCTACCTAAGTTATTTTTTATTTAATTAGTCGGTCAGAGTATAGGGATAATATGTGGTATGTCAATTAACCCTTGTTTTCTGGCAGTATTTGAAAATGGCATCTGAAAATGTCGAGTTAAGCAATGGAGCACATGAGATTGTTCAGTCACTAACGATCAATAACCAGGATAACGTGCATCAAGAAGGCAATAATCCTTAGGTAAACAACAACACCGACCAGATGATGAATGATTGGATGTTCAGAGGCTTCATGCAATTCATGCATCATCAGGAGAGAGAGACTCCTGTTCAAAATATAGGTGGAAACATTAGCAACTCTCGGATGGTCACCGCTAAGCAGTTCAAAGAGCTGGGACCACTGGAGTTTTTTGGAAAGATAGAACAACTTAAGGTAGAGACATGAATAAAGTAGATCACCAAGATATTTGATGTCTTGGGATGCTCCGAGGAGCAAAAAGTTCCCTTTGCCACCTTTATGTTGAGAGGAGAGGCAGATTACTGGTGGTAATCTGTAGAACATACTCAACCTGCCGCACTAAAGATGTCTTGGGAGAAGTTCCAAGAATTGTTCAACGACAAGTACTTTTCCAAAAGTATTTGTCACATGAAGAAGGTGGAGTTCATCAAGCTGAAGCAAAACATTATGACCGTATCGCAGTACGAGGCTAAATTTGTGGAGTTATTCCGGTTTGCATCCCATTTGGTAGATAATGAGGAGAGAATGACGCAAATGTTTCTACGAGGTTTGAAACCCGAAATACGTCAATACCTTATTTCTCACAAACTTTGCTTATATTCAGATGTTGTGAATATGGCTCAGTTATTAGAGCACGATAATGAGTCAACCCAACCAAGATAGAGCAACTAGCAAAACAATAATACCAGTGGTAGCAGTCATCGAAGTGGTGACAACAAACATGGAGGGAATCAATATGCCAGAAATGGTAACCACTTCGGCGGTAATCATGGCCAAGACAATAGAAGTGGAAAATTTAAAAAGAGAAGGTTCAACAATGATGGAAAGACAGCAGCACTAGCACCCATTTTTATAGAAGAGAACGACCACCGATCACATGCTTCAAATGCAGAGGGGAGGGACACATAAATCCAAACTACACGATGCAGTCCAAAGCGTGTTACAATTGTGGAATCGAAGGTCATCTAGCCAGATTTTATCGTGCAACAAAGTCAAGTCCAGCTGGGATGGAGGCACCAAAGGTCTCCTAAACAAGATAAAACCAGTAGTTCAAGGGAGAGCGTTTGTCGTGACCTCCCAAAAAGTGAGGAACCCGAACGAGGTTATCACGGGTAAGCTAATCATAAACTCCTGCGAAGTCTATACCTTATTTGATACCAGTTCTACCCATTCTTTTATTTCTCTTACTTGAACTCAACGTTTAAATTTAACTCCGACGAAATTAGACTTTGACTTATCTGTTGAAACTTCGTTAGTAGAAACCTTCATTACATCCACTTTTTATAAGTCTTGTTTGATTCAAATCGGCAACCGCACATTACCTGTCAATCTTATCTCTTTGAAAATACTTGAATTTGATGTGATTTTAGGGATTGATTGGTTAACTACTCATTATGCTAAAATTAATTATTTTCGTAAGGTTGTTAGCTTTCATATTCCTAACCAACCTATTATGCGAATTCAAGCAACAAAACCACTAAAGTCAATCACTATCATATCAAGCCGTAAAGCTATTCGTTTATTGAAAAATAGATGTCAAGCTTTCTTAGCCCATGTCATAGATTTAAACAAAAAAACATCAGATTTGAATGATATTTCTATTGTTAATAAATTTCCTAACATATTTCTTGAAAAACTTCCTGGCCTACCCCCAGAGCGTGAAATTGAATTTTGTATCGATTTTAAACCCAGTATAAAACCCATTTTTAAAGCCCCATATAGAATGACTCCTATTGAACTTCAGGAGTTAAAAATCCAACTGTAGGAATTGTTAGAAATCAGTTTCATTCGTCCTAGTATGTCTCCTTGGGGTGCTCCTGTTCTATTCGTAAAGAAGAAAGATGAAAGTATGCGACTTTGTATTGATTATTGGGAGTTGAATCATGTCACCATCAAAAATAAGTACCCATTGATGATCTGTTTAACCAGTTGCAAGGCACTAAATTCTTTTCAAAGATCGATCTTCATTCCGGATATCATCAATTAAAGATTAAAATTGATGACATTCCAAACACTGCTTTCAAAGCTCCTGCTGCCTTCATGGATATGATGAACCAAGTATTCAAAGAATATTTAGATCATTTTGTGGTCGTCTTTATTGATGACATCCTCATATACTCCAAAAGTCGTGAAGATTATGAGCAACACTTGAGGCTGATACTCCAAAAGCTTCATGAAAACAAGCTATTTGTCATGTTGAAGAAATGCGAGTTCTGGCTTGAGGAAGTAGCATTCCCTGGGCACTTGATATCAAATCAGGGAATATCTGTTGACCCGACAAAGATTGAATCAATTCAAAGCTAGGAGAAACCTAAGTAAGTGACTGAAGTATACAAATTTATGGGCTTAGTTGGTTATTATCGGAGATTCATGAAAGGATTTTCTCAAATTTCTACTCCATTAACTCAGCTAACTCGAAAAGATACAAAATTCGGTAAGAGCGAGGATTATGAGAAGAGATTTCAAGAACTCAAGAGGAGACTCATTTCAACACTTGTTCTGACAATACCATCTGGTTCAGAGGGATTTGTCATCTACAGTGATGCTTCAGGCAGAGGGTTAGGAAGTGTTCTCATGCAAAATGGGAAAGTCATAGCCTATGCCTCACGACAACTCAAAGAATATGAGAGAAATTATCCTACTCATGATCTAGAATTGGCAGCAGTTATTTTCGCACTAAAGATCTGGAGACATTATATGTATGGGGAGAAAGTGGATATCTATACGGATCATAAAAGCCTCAAATATTTCTTCACCCAAAAGGAACTCAACATGCGATAACGACGTTGGCTCGAGCTGTTGAAAGATTATGATCATACCATTCAATACAATCCTGGAAAAACGAACGTGGTAGCTGACGCATTGAGTAGAAGATCATATGCGGGTACAAGCGTGATATTGTCAATGCAAAGGCCTATTTTATATAAATTACAAAGGATGGAGATAGAGATAAAGACTCCAGGGACCCACGTTATGATGGCAAATATAAAAGTAGAACCTACTTTAATCGATAAAGTTAAAGTTGCTCAAGCTACAGACATGGAGCTGATGCTTATGAGGAAGAAAGTACAAGTAGGTGCTATTTCGAAAGTAAGAATCGATGAAGAAGGAATACTTCGATTAAACTCCAGACTTTGTGTTCCTAACGACTCTGACTTGAAGTATAAAATCATTATGGAGGCGCACAACACACCATTTTCAATCCATCCTGGGAGTACCAAAATGTATTGTGATCTTCGACATACATTTTGGTGGAGCAATATGAAGAGAGAGATAGCGGAGTTTATCTTAAGGTGTTTAACTTGTTAACGTGTCAAGGCAGAGCATCAAGTGCCAAAAGGTCCATTGCAACCACTTAAAATTCCAAAATGGAAGTGGGAGCACATTACCATGGATATCATTACTGGTTTTTTTAAGGTTTCTCAAGGCATAGATGCAATTTGGGTCATTGTCGATAGATTAACCAAATCTGCTCATTTCTTACCTATATGAGAAACTTATTCACTTGAACATCTTTCTTGTATATACATAAACAAGATTGTAAGACTGCATGGTATGCCAGTATCCATAGTTTCTGATCGAGACCCAAGATTCACTTCACGATTTTGGGTTAGTTTGCAAAAAGCTCTGGGCATGGATTTATGATTCAGTTCGGCATACCATCCTTAAACGGACAGGCAGTCGGAGAGGACTAATCAAACTCTTGAAGATCTATTATGACTCTGTGTCCTTAACTTCAAAGGAAGTTGGGACAAGTTCTTGCCATATGCTTAGCTCCATTTTTACCAAAAGAGTTCCTATTTATGACACTACAAAAGAAAGCACAAATGCATGAAAAGCTACACAATCAACTAAGTTTAAATAACAAATTAAGTCAGTTGATATCTAAATAAATGGTTGTAAAACCACTTATCAATTTAAAGTATGAAGAGGTACCTGTTAAAATCTTGGATAAGAAGGAACATATTATACGCTCCAAGGTTATACCTCAAGTCAAAGTTTTATGGAGAAACAACGATGTGGAGTAAATGACCTGGGAGTTAAAATCTGAAATAAAATCAAGGTATTCTCACCTCTTCGACATACCAGGTACGTACCCCAATTTCGAGGACGAAATTTCATAAGAAGTGGAGGTTGTAAGACCCCAACTTTTATGAATAAAGATTAATTTTTCTCAAAATATATTTTTGAATATTATGGTGTGGATTTGATATAATGTTATAGTTGTGGGTAATATTTCTAAATTTTGCAAAGTTAGCAAGTTGTTATTAAATATTCTATTGGTCGGGGAATATTCGTTTTAACATGAAATATTCGTACGATGGCACAATCATTGGTGGACCCCACAACGGAAGTATTGTCGAAGTTAGAAAATGATAGAAATATCTTTTTATAAATATAACGGCAAAAGTTTTACCGTTAAACTGTTGAAATACCCGGTGGTAAAAGTACAGTAATACACATGGTTGCATAGTAGCACACGGTATTGTACAGTATCTTTGATTATTGATGCTTACGTGAGAAGTCACTCAGTTTTATTTAATTATTGCCACAGTAATTGCTGCATAATATCTCTCATATTATTGATTCAATTATTGTCACCGTATCATCTGCACAATATTTTATATTATTAAATCAATAATTGAGACAAAAAAGTTATTCATATTATTATTTATATTATTGACGATGTCTAGAAAGTTCTGTCGAGGAAAAGGGTTTGGTCACATAATTGCGCGCCAATAGGGAGAAATCCTGTTAATATTGGGAATGATCTAGTTGTTAATATTGTGAGTTATAATATTAATGATGAATAGTTTGTGTTGATTAAAGATGTTGTTCATTTAATTTTCATTAATTCTTCTGTGACCCAATTACCCTCAAAGGCGGTAATTCTGTGATTGACTGGTTTTGTTATAATTGACCAAATGGGCAATTAATTGGATAAATGAGCAATTAATTGCTATTGGTTCACATACAAATTATTGTTGGTTCACATGCATGAAGCTATTGGTTCATATGCATGTACTATTAGGGGAGATTGTGCAAGATTGATAATACTTGAAGGACTAAATTAAAAATGGAGATAAAGATGAAGGTATTATAATATAATAATTTGAGCCCCTAAACGTCTAATTATCGAAACTATATTTTTGTAACGCCCCGAAATTTGGTCTATCTTCATACCTGGATTTCATACGTCACGGTCCCACTTCTTTCCTAACATATATCATTATATACTAAAATATAACAACATACATTCTCAATTTCCCAGGTTCTAATATCTTATAACCCCGTTCATTACAAATAATGATAATTAAATTATTCTTTACATCTTACAAGAGTGACTTTCATCTGCCACCAAGGATACATGACTGTTCATTAAACTTGTTTATAGTTTAATTTTATCATTCTACATTACAAGTCTTCGCTTGATCTTTTTGTTCATTCATCTAATGAATGACACTTCTTCTGGATACCGATCAGCTTGATCTTTACGGGATCCTTAGGTTCATCTACTCGTACGTTGAAAATGTTTTTCATTTAAAGCAAGTGTGAGCATTCAATTGCTCAGCAAGTCATAGCAGTTGAATAAACAACTTCAAGAGTTTAAACATTCCTTTAGAACTTTGATAACCAAATAAAGGTTATGAAGCAGCTTGAATAATAGGAATAACCTTGATTCCTATCATTTTAAAATATTAATCACATTCACTTTGAAATACTTTCATTCTTCTACATTTTCCATACACATTCTGTCTGGCTAGAATCATTAGCACAGACTTAACAATAACGGATCATGTATAAACAGAACATTCTCATTTTGAACTGTTCAATCACAGAACAATTCATCTCACAGAAACACCTAAGTGTTCAAATTGTGGCACAAGGCCTCATACGTTCTACCACCTTGTACAAATATCACACATTTGCACATATACATAACTTCTAAAGTTCAACATCTGAGAAGTTTTAGAAACTAGCAGTCATTTAGAATATGAATGAAGTTAGGAAACTTACCTTAAGCACAGTTACAACTTACGCTGAACTGTTCATTACAATCCATATAAAACACATAAGGAAATAACACATACACCAATTACTCATATACTTGACTTACACATTGGTTTACTTAACTTTACTTCTTATTGTTTGTGTTCTTCTAACCTAAGTTTATGTGACAACTTCCTTTACCGCTTTACGGCTTCATGACATACGGAGATGTCGTACTCAATACGTTCATCATCTTTGATGATTTACATTCTTAACTTCTTCTTATAACTCTTCTAGGACTCAGCACACATCGCTTCTCTGTTAGTAGTCCATATGGTACTCTGAGTGGTTTCCCACAAATAACCAACAAACAAGTTCCCATCTCATCTACACTGTAAAAACCCAAAACCCTAATAAGACTCGTAAGTGTAAAATCCCATTATATAAATAAAATTTCTCTGTTCTGAATGTGTTATGTGTTAATATATACTTGGTTTTAAAAATTTGACCAAATAAATTTTTGTCCAAAAAATGTCGTGTTTGACACCTCGTGCTTAATTTTTTTTTCTATATTCGGACTTTTCGGTAAAATTATTTTGACAGGTTGCTTTGTCGTGCTTACACTGACAAAACGCTTTGTCGTACTTGTTAGAATTAGCAAGAAATTTAGGTTAACAATCCTAGATTAACAAACTCTAACCCTAATTAGCAAAACCCTAACCCTAAATTATAAATTAATCCCTAATTAGCTAATCTAACCCTAATTAGCTTATCTTAACACCTAATCATGGTTAATAAACTTCAATTAGGTACTAATTGATATTAATTAACATTCCTAATCATTAGAAACAAAATCCTAATCAAGATTAGTGAAGATTTAAACCTAATTAAGCTACTAATTTGATCAACTAGCTCACAAGTAGGTTGGGAGTCACCATTTCAAGTTCCAAAACATCACATGACATGCTTTCAAACTCCCAAGCAGCAGAAGAGTCACAAATCAGATCTTTATAGAGGCAAGTAGGTGGAAAAATGACCAAAAAACCAAGTTGAAGAATTCTACAAATAGGAACCTTAGGGCTGAGTAAACTCACGAATTCTCAAAGCCTAGATACACTTATAAACCTACCAAATCAAGCCTGGGTGATAGCAACAACAACATCAGAAGCTAGAATCACAAATTGCTCAAGAAAAGGTACAAACACTAGTTCATAATTTGCTCTTTGATCTTATGTTAGATTTGTTGTTTAGATGTTTAGAATTATGTATTAGGATGTTAGAAAGTATGTTAGATTGGTAGAACACGTTTTCATAACATCTAGATGACTTGATTAAGTGTTTTATGAAATCTGGAAATTTTGTAAAACATGGTCCGGCAATGAGAATGTCGTATTTGTAGATTCGTGTGTGTTTATGTTTTGGTCTGTTAATCGATTGGTATTTGTAGCCTGTTACTAGGTCTTTAATCTGGAAAAGATAACAGGTTCAGTTGAACCATAGATTTCAAGTTATAAGCAGTCAAAGTGGGTTGACCGTTCACGAATGTTAGTTTTCTGGGTTTGCCCAGAAAACTCAAGAACAGTCGAAAATTACTTTAATTTAATTCGCTTAATCGCCTTCTGATTGTTAATTTTTTAAGTTTTGTTATAGATTAGTACCCTGTTATACATACTACATATCTATGATCTTTAATTAAACAAACAACGTATAGGTTTACTGGAATTATTGGTCAAAATCCGTTGACAGAGCATGACCGAGTTTTCTGGGTTTTCCAGAAAACTGAAGAACATGAAGAACAACATCTAGCTGTACTTTGACCAGCCAATTTAGAGACCTTAGAGTTATGATCTGTTCCTGGTATATATATGTACCCTGAAATATATACTACATATTACAACAAGTAAAATACACATCTAATACACAGAATCGAAGATATTTAAGCCACAAAACCGTTGACCGGTCATGACTTCTGTTCTGGGTTACCCATAAACCCAAGAACAACTCTGACAATGACTTTGAGCTTTTATAACTTCTTGTTATGTGTAAGTTAGAGTCTATGATTTGTTTCATGTTGTACTATTGTATGAGTACTATAACATCTATGCTTGACCAAACTGAAAAATCATTACCAGTAGCTAGTTATTTAATGGTCAAAGTGATCACTCGACCCACGACCAAATCACGCCCTGTAAACTCAAGAACACCTCTGAATGACACTTTCTCGTCATTGTAGGGCTTTAGCGACAGATGAAAATTATTTTCTTTAAAAATAAATTATAAAAATTAGAAATAATTAATAAATAAATATAAATAATTATAAAAATAGTTTTAAAATTATATTAAATTATTATAAATAAATTACGATATTTTTACATAAATTTAATAATTATTTTATATTATTTTGATATTATTAATAATTAACTTATTAATAAAGAAATTAGAATAATTATTTATAAATACTAAATAATTATGGAAAAATATTATTAATGATATAAAAATTATAATAAATGAATATAGATTATTTAATAATAATAATCAATGTTTTTGTAAAATTTTAGGTAAATATTAGTTACTTATAAATAGAAATAAATGATTTAAAAATTATTTAAGGGATAAATAAATATTTTAAATATTTTAAAATTTATTATAATGGATAAATAAATGTTATAAATAAAATTTAGTCCATATAACAAAGGTATTAAATACTAAACCCTATTAAATCTAACCCGATATTATATAAATATTATGATTGGATATTGTTATCAATATTAACGTGTTAGATTTATATATATGAATATTGTAGGTACTTATTAACGTTTGAATAGCATAACATGACTGATCTACGCTCAGGCAAGTTCTCTATCCTTAAATCTCTTATAAAGCAAATTTCTTAAACCCTGTGTATTCATTGGACAAGATCTTTATCTTGATATGTTGTTGATATAATATACTACACCTAAAATTGAATTACCAATTATGGTTGAAATTAGAGAAATCCAGAAATGGTAACAACTATCAATTGAAATTTGAATTGTTATATTTCTTCAAATCCTATATTGTTATAAATACACAACTTGCTGAGCATGTCATAGCTCACCCTTACAAATTATTCCCTTTGCAGTTTTAGATGGTAATCCTGGAACTTCTGGATTAGATAAAGGGAAGCGTCCCTACATAGATTAGATTATATTCTTGTTTTTTTGAATACCTTGTAATAAGAACTCGTTATGAGAATCATGTAATCGAATCTTAATATTATGATATATATATAACATCTTTTATTTCTGCAACCGTGTGTTCTTACATATATAGATGTAAAATTAGACTTCTTCGAATCTAGTTGAGATCCTTGGGAACTATTTAGCTGAGTGAGGGTATTAATAGCATGGACTGTTTATGTTGTTATTAATACTCTGGATTTTAGATAAGTAATTACTATCGATACGATAATATAAATTCGTTGGCTTAAGCCATACATCTGGGTGAGGGTATTAGTAATATGGATTGTTCATGTTATTACTGATACTCTGAATTTCGGATAGATGGACTCTAATCACAGATATAGTTCATATATTCAAGTGAGGGTATCCAAACACAATAATAGTTCTCTTGAGAATTACAAATTTTTATGGGATACTCTGAATCTTGAATCTATGAGAATTGTATCTGATAGTCCCTCTATTTAATGTAATCTTATAATCAGATACCATGGGTGTATAGATTTAAAAGCATTATGTTGATTTTCTGTAAACACCATATCAGATACTGTGGGAGTATAGATATGGGGGCGTTACATACACTGCCATCATAGTGAGTTAGATCGGTTGCCTGTTTCGTATATACCTTCGCTCTCTGAAGGAATTATTTAGCCCAACTCCCATATGTCAACCATCAAAGGTTAGGATTGTACTACAACCTAAATTCCTCTAACTTATCCAAACTATTAAACTATAATGTTCGTTAAGTTAATTTCTTATTCCTTATGGCTTTCTGGAAACTAAATGACATACCTCAAGATTCATTCATTATCGTCTAAGTTACATAGTCTTTTGTATACTCAGAACGATCATTCAAGTTAATCATTAACTTCGCTTCTTTACGTTATGCGTACTTGTCTTTAATTCAGCTTCTTCACCGTTCATTACGGCTTTCTTGATAATTTATATCTTACTTAATACTTTCGTTATCCATTACATGAACCCCATGTTCATTACTCATTCTTAATGTCGAAGCCATACCGTTTGTTTTATGCTAAGACCGGTCGTCCTTCGCAACTGCCTTGCGTTCACAGCGTCTATACGCTTTAGACTTATCTCCCAATATCATGACATAACATCAAAATGTTATTCATTACCCTCGTCACTCAACGTCTAAGGAATCACAATCATAGCAATCCCCCACGTTCATTTATCGCGACTACGGTCCCCGGATATCTGTTCCGTAACCTGTATTCACATTCTTTGTCTTTTAATCTCATTTAATCTTTCCATTCAACCTTTACTAAAGGTTTAAAACACTTGATTAAGTGTTCATTTGATTAACTACATGTTCATTAGCTTTTATTACACTTTCCCAAAAGATTTTGGCGCTTAAAAGCTCATCATTGGGCTCTTGACTACTACTGCCAGTGACAAGACCTGGGTTTCCTTTATAATCCTCGTGTTGTAGCTCCACCCTCTACGTTGTAGCTCGTGCTGTGGCATGAGTTTCCAGTGTTCGACTCCCTGGTCTGGCGCTGCAGTGCCACCTTACAAAGCATGGCTGGTGCTACGGCGCCAAGCCCTAATTCTTGAAAAAAATTTCTAAGTGTTAACTTGTTTTGAGACGCTTTCTTCCCGATCTCATAACTTATTTGTGATAACTTGTAACAAGGTCGTTCCAAATCCATTCTCTTCCTTAGCTTACATACTTAAATCCCCCTTGGACAGAACTTTGTTCTGAATCTGTTAACATGCCATTCTATTGGATTAATCTTCATCCTTCGTTCATTTTACGTTATTAACGTTCTTCATTCGTTTGTCTGTAATTCGGTCATCCGAACTCGGAACTCATCCGTTCTTGAGTCCACGACTCATGTTTTCTATATTCTCTTACATTCTTATGAAACCCTACACGTTCAGTATCATTTACTGACTTTCTAATTCTCGTTCGTCTTTTTATGAAACTTTCGCCATAACTTTATTATAGCTCTGTTTTAATCAGTTCTTCATGAACGTTTCTACCATTCCTAACCAAGCAATAAGCATCTAACTTATACGTGATGGTTTTAAACTTTTCCATCAACAACAATTACACTACGATGGTTTTAAATTTGTCCATCAACAACGTTCTTCGTGTTCTTCGCGCGTTCTTTGCGTTCTTCGTTTGTTCTTCGTTTTTAATTGATATTTTGATTATGATTTCACTTTTTCTTGGAATTTAATGTTATAAAACACCATTCCTTACTTATTTCACTAAATCATTTATATGATTCATTCGGATCGCTCAAATTCATTATGAATCTTATACTTCCTTAAGAAATTTATAAAATAAACTTCCAATTCTTATTTCTTCATTTTCTCATGATTTCTACCATATGAAATCATTCCTAACATCTTTTACTTCTTATTATCATTAAGTTATATTTTTAAAATATAAAACTTGAAGAAAATTATATAGAAGTTAGGCTTCGGATTACCTTCCTTCTTCAATCTCCTTCCATCGGACAAAGTTTGCTCACGAGCAAATATTTCCTCTTTCTTTTCCTCTTCTTTCTCATCCGAACTCTCTCTCTCTTTCAAAGTATTGATTGATTTTGAAAAAAAAATCAATTAACACATTTCTTATATAGATTTTTAAAGCTAGGGGCAAAATAGTCATTTTGCCCCTATAATTACTATTCACACCTCCTTACTCCACCTCCTTACTATTCATGAAACTTCCCTTGAGAGTTTTTTGGTTTCGTCTTTCGGGATTCGTCTAACAGTTTTAAAAATTGTGATTCTCAGAATACAAATATTTTTAGTTATTTCGTCTTTCGTTTACAGTTTAACTATTACGCATTCTTCGGATCTCCGAAAAACTGAAAAACACTTTTTTGGTGTTAAGTGTTTTCCTTCACGTTTTCCCCTAACGTAGTTAAACGAATGAAAATTACATAATAGTACTTTTCATAGTTTTTATTATGTCCGATTTCTACACGTTTTTCGAGAAAACTTTTATCGGCTTACTTAGTTTTCACGATATATTATCGTCAAATTTTTCGACGGAATGTTATTTCGACATACCGAACTCTCGAAAAGGCTTAAGTTATTCAAACCCTAACCCTTAGGATTTTATCTGGTGAATAGTGCCTATTTCGTCTTTTTTCCCAGAAAAATTTTATTTTCGTCTTGAAAATTCTTACTCGCTCAATCTAGCTCGTAGCCAGAATCCTCCCGTATTATAATCATCATTGGTTCTAGAATGATTAATAAACACATTGCACATAATATTATTAATAAAAATGCATTTTATTAATAATTAATTCTTTAAATCTTAATTTTTGAACAATCTGGATTCTCCGGGTTATTACAGTTTTTCTATAAATAGAAGCTCATTTCTTCTTTCATTCTCCCCAATTCACTAAGATTCACAAGAGCAACTATAGAGAGAGAAACTATAAAGAGCAAGAAGAAGTGTATTTTGCTACTTCACTATTGCAGTATCCAGTATTCTATTAAGGTAAGGGATATTATTTTTTTAAATATTCGTATGAAATAATATTTTCTTCCATACTCTGTAGTATGTAAGTAATATTATTTTATTTTGTATTCCTAATTCTACACTCATTGTGTTAAAGTATTACTTCTATAGTCCGTGAAATTAGTAGAATATCCTTGAAATTTGTGTTTCATCTAGTATCGTTTCACAAGGATATTTTTTGGAACATTCTTGTTAAATTTTAAGCTTTTCATGCCGGAGTACTATTCACAGGGTACTATTCACAAAGTACTATTCATGGGGTACTATTCATGAAGTACTATTCATGGGATACTATTCACCCGGGGGTACTATTCATGACAAAAATTGATTTCTTTTCTGTCCAAATCATTTTTAATACAACATTATTCTTGAATTTTACTCCACAAAGCAGTATCATGTTGACAATTTGAACATTATTGAATTCTGGATAAAGTAAATTATAAATCTTTAAAAATTTATCCTTTGTTTTCTTTTAATTGAATTCTTATATCATTGTCATCATTATCATGCTTATATTGTGATAAAAGTCATCTTTGACCCGTAGTGCATAGATGGACTATTGATTGGTATGATTATAACCAGGGATTATTCGGCATAATCATGACTCATAATGTTACAAATGATGTGGTAAAAGTCCTCATTGGCCCGTAGTGCATTGATAGACAGTTGTTGGCATGATCATAACCATTGGTGATTACACGAATATCCTTGGCCTATAGTGCACGGATAATTTGTGGACATGATTCTAATGAATATCCTTGGCCCGTAGTGCATGGATAATTCAGTGATGTGGATTATTTATTGAGCTGAGTCTCGGCGATAAAATTGATGATAAACTTTTTAAATCATAGAAGATAGTAGATATCATGCTCTACTTGACTCTTCTAATGGATTGCTTGTTCCGTTGTAATTAAACTTGTTGTTTATTATCAGTTTAACACTATTGAAGGCTAACAATAATTTATTTTGCATTATCTTAGTCATAATATTCTTTACTGGGCTAGTTGAGCTCGCCCATTTGCTTTTATTGTTCTCTTCAGGAAATGGGAATGTAGCTGGGACTAGTCGGGGAACGGAGTGATGGTCCGAGATGGTGGCTATAGTAGTCCTTACTATTCTATAAAATTGTATGATAATAATTATAATAAGGACTCCATTTGAGTTTGGATATTGTCTAGAAGATAATATTCGTGTAAAAACACTCAGCTACACTTTTGTCGTATTGAATAAAAGAAGTTTGTATTTGATTTCCATACCATATATTTGGTGACTAAGATTGGGTAATGTATACCTATTTTGGGGGACATCGCATAGCTTATTTTGGAATCAAATTTATGTCCAATTCATGTTATAATGAGTAAATTGATTTCTGATTATGAAAATACACGAAGAAACGAAAGCAAAGTGATTTAAACGGGTTATTTTGGTGTAGTAATGAATATTCAGTGATTATTTTTGCTAAGGATGTCTAAAAAAAGAATTTTTTCAAAAATATGGAATTTAATTGATTTAGTTTGATTGTTGTTGCTGTTATGATGTTTTTAATCGATGTATACATGCTGGGTAATGTTTATATGAAGTTTATGTGATTTGGGTGTGTTCAATTTGTTGCTGAAATAGTGAAATTCGTGAGTTTGGGTTTGAACAGAGCCGAAAAATAATCTGCGTAATTTCGTTTCAGATACTAAGCGCAATTGCTACCGGTGTCAAAAGCAAAAATTATGTGATTCGCTCCCAAGGTCAAGGCGGTGTAGTAGCTTGCACCTAGAAACATACACAAATGATGAGATGTTATTTGTTCAATCACTTAAACTTAGTCTAATATAGTTTCAAGTTCATGACAATATGTTAGGCTTATATCAAGATATTATATCAGATTGTTCATGTGTAATTGATGATTTTAAGTTGTGAAAAATTATAAATTAAACTTTAAGCTATTATTGTAAAGCTTTATTATGTGATTAATGAAATCGTTGGCTAAGAAAGAACTTTAGATTAGTTAAGTTTATCGATTTAAGAAATCAGAATTCAAATTAGGTTGACAAGTTATATAAAAGTGGAAGTTGAATCTATGAGATTAATATTATGTGGCTAAAGTTATGTTACGATTTTAATGGATTGTTTAGGGTGTTTGGGAAGCATAAGTTATAATTATGTAGCTAACGCACGAGGCAAGTCTCTTATCCCTACTCTTACATTTCGCAAGTTTCTTGAAACTATTATTTCAGTGGAGCTAGTTCTCTAACCTTATCATATCTTGATTATAATTATGCAAGTTTGTTATTCTGTCTTGTTACAAAATTACGCAAGTTCTTGAATTCTATTGAGCAAAGTTCGTAATTATGTTTCCTTATTAGAAAATGTAACCTTAGCTTACCATTTTATTCAAGCAAGGTTTATTATATCTTTTCGAAGCTTTGAACTTTATTCTTAAAGCATGACTTAGATGCATTGCATTATTCATTTATGGTTCATAACCACTCTGTGATACGTCGTTGTTGAACCCTTTTATTGTTATTAAACTTTTGATTCAACTAATCTTTAGTTGATGTACGTTGAACTCTAAATTACCCTTAAAACTTATCCAAACCAAACTTTATGTGGTACGGACTCATATGTTAAAACTGAGATTAATAACCCTATTACAAGGATTATTTTTGCGAAAGCGTTAAGATGTTTGTGCATAATACATGGTACGAAGGACTTGTGACACCCCAAAATCTGGGTACTTCATTCCCCTAAGACTTGGTGTTCACTTTCCATACATTCGTACTATCTACCCAAATAAAATAACATTTAAACCATAAATCCTCCCTATAAAAGGTTTACATCGTTAAATCCAAAATATCCCAGGTTTTCTAACCATAACATCAATCAAGTGCGGAAATAAAATAATTATTTCACATCATTAAATATGAAGTCTATTAACATAAAAGTCATTAAATTACAAGTCTTCATCACTTGTACATTTTTCCCTTTCCTTCGCTAGTTGTAGGTTCATTGACCTTCTCAACTTTAGCTGCAATGAGTGTATATATGCAAGAGTGAACAAACAAAGCTCACTTAAACAATAATGAATAAACATCATATCAACTGCCAAATGAATAGGCTCAATAGAAATGAATAAATTACTTCATCAATAATAATCGGGATCAGAACTTGAAATATATAACTGAGAGTCAAAAGACCACAAACTATGTCCATAGTTATAAGTATTCTTTCAACTTAAACTTTAACAGTCATAAGACTATAAGAACTCCTCGTACTTAGGGGGATTAGCCCTTCGTACAATGTATTGTGCACAAACATTTTAACGCTATGTGTAAGTTATCCCCTATAATAGGTTTGTTCATCTCAGCATATAGAATACGAGTCCGCAGCAAAGTAAGTTTGGTTTGGATAAGTTTCAAGGTAATTTAGAGTTTACGAACATCAACTAAGGATTAGTTGAATAAAACTGTAATAACATTATGCTATGGAATAATTCATAAGTGAATCAACATTGTGTACTAAGGTCATGCTTTAGGAATAATCTAAGAGCATAAGTATTGAATAATGAACAATATTAAGCTAAGGTTAAAACCTTATTTAGAGTTCAGTCTTAAGCATGCATAACAAATAGTAAGTTGAATGATAAAACTTGTTCAACATTAGTGTGTTAGAATGTAGAAATTTGCATGCTAATTAACAAGTTAAAGATTGGCTCAAAATGAAGAGATAAGGTTTAGGAGCTTGCACGATATAATTAGGGTTAAGAAACTTGCACAAAGAAAACTTGGAGTTAGAAAAACTTGCTCAAAGAAAGTTTAAGCACTTGCACAATTATAAAAGTAGAGTTAGAGAACTTGCCTCGCAAGTGTAGTTAAAAATCATCACTACTCACGTTCACCAAAAGTCCTACACATACCATATGTATTGACAATATACATTAGTTACACTAACATTAGCTTCATGAGTTGCTTTCACACTTTTATTATAGCTACTAACTAAGTTTAAGTTTTTACAACATCATATCTTTTCACGAACATTACTTTTTAGCTTTATTACAACTACTTAAGTGATCATGTCATTGCATCACATACACATTAATAACTTGATACAACATCCTATTACATGTCCAACATGTTATCATTAGGTTATACTAATACACAAAGGATTGCGCTTGCATTCGCGCATCCCGACGCCCTCCGATTGCCTCCAAATACACAACAGTCCTAAAGATAGCCATTTTGACCCTTCATAAAGATTTCAAATTGAAAAACTTAAAGAATAAAAGTTATAGGCATATTCGTCCTAGTTCTAAATCATCTTGAATCATATCAATCGGAGTTCGTATGAAAACTTTATGCTCATTTTAGTAAACTATGTTCTGTCAGTTTTTTTTCAAAATTCGGCTTAGCAGACTACCCCCCTCCCCACCCCCCATCGGGGCAGGGGTTTTTACACTGGGGGGGCCCATTGGGGCGGGGGTCCCTTCTGCGATATGCAATTTTGTGCTCTATAACACTACGGAAAGCGAAATTAGGCCTCCAAACTCCATTCTAACAACCATACCAACCTACCCAAGGTGTAATAGGTTTACAGAAACATAATCTAATGTTTTCTAACGCGTTTCTAGCCATCTAAACAACATAAACATCCAAATTACAACCATTAATTTTTACCATTTTGCTAAAACTTCACTTTTTGGAAGTTTCAGTGAAAATCATCACTGTGATTTTGTTTTTCAACCAAAACAGTTAATTTAACATATTATGCTTATGTTTATTCATCCTCTTTCGAATTCAATAGTCAATTTACATATTATACAACTAATTAAACCTTAATTTTACTTTAAACTAAGCCATATTCATATATGTTCATACCAATTCATTGTAATATATGATTTCCTTCACAAAATACATACTTAACATGAATTCATTCACTATACTCATATATAAACTTATGAAAACAATTTTATAACAAATAATTTATCATATAAAGCTATATACAATAAACAATTCAACCTTCATAAAGTTTTTACAGAGAATTTTAGAAGAGAATATAACTACAACTTTTTGAAAAATACATGCAAAGAGGATACCTTAATTTTAGAAGATGATGGCTATTCTTTTGATTATGAAGCTTTCATTTTCCCCAATTCCTCTCTCTAGACTTCTCCCAATTATCTCTTACTTTTCTTTGTAATTTTCTTCTTCTCTTCTTTTTCTTCCTCTGAATCTTTCTCCCTATTCTATACTCTAACTTACGTTCTAAACCAAATATAACGTATAAGATATAATATATGTATTAAGTATATAATATAATTATAACTTTAACTGACATCAGTTTTTTTTTAAACTCAAAAGTCATAAGGCTTGTTTAGCTAACTAACTAAAAATTAACCCATTAAATCTTACACCTTGTTCGGTAAAACAGATTTAAATTAAAGACTTAACATTCATTAAGTCTTGTTTGGCAAAAAATGAATTAGCCTCCCTTAACTTATTTTAATAACTCCTTTATAATATAATTTATGGTCGCACTTTAATTAATTAAATTTTAATATTCAATTTAATTAATTCTAATAACAATTTATTAAATTAATTCACCACATAAATCAATACGGCATAATTATAATTTTCTTTATAATTATAATTTCATTTAATCAACTAAATATTAAAATATTATCTCATGATGATCAATTTCCTTAACTCGTTAATTATTTATTCAACAAATAAATAATCAAATCAAATCAAATTAAAAAAAATATTTATTCTATAATAAACACATTAATTAAATATTTATATAATTCCATAAATATTTAAAATTACAATTTAAATTTTTGGATTGTAACATCCTTCCCTCCTTACAAGGATTCTATCCCTAGAATCACAACTCAAACAAATTATTCGTCACATTCTTCCCTCCTTACAAAGATTATGTCCCCAGAATCGAAGACACAGATTAAACAAATAACTCAGGGTAATTTTTCATCATTTCAGCTTCGAGTTCTCACGTAGCCTCTTCGGCATTGTGGTTTCTCCATATTACCTTCACGAAAGGTATCACCTTATTCCTGAGCACTTGTTCTTTCCCGTCGACTATCTGGATAGGAACCTCTTCATAAGACAAGTTTTATCGAACTGTAAAGGTTCGTACTCTATCACATGCTTGTAATCGGGTTTATACGGCCGTAATACTGAAACATGAAAAACATTATGAACATGTTCCAACTCTGGAGGTAGAGCTACCTCATAAGCCATTTCTCCTACTTTTCGTAGCACTTCGAAGGGTCTAATAAACCTCGGGCTTAGCTTTCCCTTTTTACCAAAATGAAGTTTCCCCTTCCAAGGAGAAACTTTTAAGAACACAAAATTTCTTACATTGATTTCACGATCTTGTCTGTGTTGATCAACATACTTCTTTTCCGCTTCTATCTTGAAAGCTAGCTACCAACCTTGTCTCGATGAGTTTAACAACCTCAACAGCTTCTTTGCATCAGATTTCCGGTCCCTAACGATTGACGTTCACCAACTTCATCCCAGCACAGTGGAGTTCTGCACTTTCTGCCATACAATGCTTCGTAAGGCGGCATGCCGATGCTTGCGTGGTAACTGTTGTTGTAGGCAAATTCCACCAATGGTAAATGTTCATCCCAGCTCCCTTTGAAATCCATGATGCATGCTCTAAGCATATCTTCCAACGTCTAGATTATTCGTTCGCTTTGGCCATCTGTTAGTGGATGATAAGCCGTACTCATTCTCAACTGTGTTCCCATGCATTCTTGTAGTTTCTTCTAGAAGTTTGATGTGAACCGCAGATCTTTATCTGACACAATTGACACTAAAACTCCATGTCTCGAAACGATTTCTTTAACGTATTACTTTGCTAACTGATTAAGATTGAATCTAATCTTTATTGGCAAAAAGTGTGCTGATTTCGTTAGTCTGTCCACTATCACCCAAATCGTATCGTATCCTCTCTGAGTAGTTGGAAGACCCACCACAAAATCCATTGTGATATGCTTCCACTTCCATTCCTGTATTTCCAACGGTTGACGTAATCCGCTTGGTCGTTGATGCCCGACCTTGACTCTTTGACATGTCAAGCATTTCGCAACACATTCTGCAACATCTCTTTTCTTGTTTGGCCACCAAAAGTGTCGTCGTAAATCTTGATACATCTTCGTACTTCCCGGGTGTATCGAATATCTTGAGTTATGAGCTTCAGTCAAGATTTATTCTTTAATATCTGGTACCGCTAGAACCTAGATTCTTCCCTCGCATCTTAGTAACCCTTCAGTATCGATCTTGTATTTCACTTCACCACTCTCAACCACTTTCTCTTTGATCTTTCCACATTCTTCAACTTGTAGTTGAGCATTCTTCGCCTTGTTAACCAAAGTTGAACTAGCTTCCATCTGAAACAATCTTTCATCATTTCTTTTGGAAATTTGATTTCCAACTCTAGTTTTGCCATTGCTGAAATGAGTTCTTCCTGGTTGGTTAACATCATCAACTTCTCCCGACCTTTCTTGCTAAGAACATTTGCAACCACATTCGCTTTGCCTTGATGATAATAGATCTCAAAATCGTAATCTTTTATCAATTCCATCCATCTCTTTTGACGCATGTTCAGGTCATTCTGAGTGAAAATATACTTTAGACTCTTATGGTCTGTGTATATCTCACATTTTTCTCCATAGAGATAGTGCCTCCATATCTTTAGAACAAATACCACTGCAGCCACTCTAAATCATGAGTCGGATATCCTTTCTCATAGTCCTTCAATTGTCTTGATGCATAAGCAATAACTTTGTTGTTCTGCATAAAAACACAACCAAATCCTTTATGTGAGCCATCATTATACACCACAAAATTTCCAGTATTATCTGGTAATGACAACACAGGTGCCACACTTAACTTCTTTTTCAAGTCTTGAAAACTTTCCTCACACTTCTCCGTCCAAACAAATTTTACAGCTTTCCTTGTCAAATTTGTTAACGGAGTGGCAATCTTGGAAAAATCCTGGACAAACCGTCTATAATAACCGGCCAGTCCCAAGAAACTCCTCACCTCTGAAGGTGTTCTTGGTTGTTCCCAATTGATTACAGCTTCAACTTTTGATGGATCCACTGAAATCCCATCTTTGTCAATCACATGTCCAAGAAATTGTACACGTTCTAGCCAAAACTCACACTTAGAGAATTTCGCATACAGTTTTTCCTTTCTTAGTGTCTCCAGCGTCAAACGTAAATGTTCCACGTGTTCTTCTTGAGATTTTGAATACATCAAAATATCATCAGTGATACCACCACAAACTTATCTAGGAATGGTTTAAACACCCTGTTCATTAAATCCATGAACGCTGCAGGGGCGTTTATCAAACCAAAAGACATCACCAAAAATTTGTAATGTCCATAACGATTTCGGAATGCCGTTTACGTTACATCCTCCATCCTTACTTTCAGTTGATAATACCCATTTCTCAAATCTATTTTCGAAAAAAGTCTAGCACCCTTCAACTGATCAAACAAGTCATCTATTCTTGGCAATGGATATTTATTCTTAACAGTGACTTTGTTTAATTCCCTATAATCAATGCAAAGACGCATTGACCTATCCTTCTTCTTCACGAATAACACAAGCACTCCCCACGGTGACACACTCGGCTAAATGTACTTCTTATCTAACAGCTCTTACAATTGTACCATCAGTTCCTTTATCTCTACTGGAGCCGTTCTGTACGGGGCCTTCGATATTGGAGCGGTTCCTAACGCTAAGTCGATCACGAACTCAATCTCTCGGTCAGGCAAAAGTCCTGGCAAATCCTCCGGAAACACATCTACAAATTCCCTAATCACTGGTATCTCTTCCAGTTTCACCCCCCTTCCTCTAAGTATCGACTATGTAAGCTAAATAACCCATACAGCCTTAACTCAACAACTTCTTGGCCTGCATAATCATCAGACATCTCGCATGGCTAGGCGATCTGCTACCAAAGAAATCTACCTTTGACGGAGTAATAAGGTTTACACATTTCTTTTGGCAATCAATTATCGCTCCATAATTAAACAGCCAATCCATTCCAAAAATAACATCAAACTCTCCCAGTTTTATTGGAATTAAATCTACCATCATAACACTTCCCTTAATGTTCACTCTACAATTCTTGTATACGAACCTAACAGGAATCACTTCCTTATTCGCAATTTCTATGTTTAAAGGGAAATTCAATTCTTCACTAGGTAATCCTAACATCTTAGCAAATTCATCAGATATAAATGAGCAAGTAACACCTGAATCAAATAATACATAAGCATCAATATCATTGATTGGGATAATACCTGACACAACATCTTTTGATTGCACGACATCCTGCACAGTCATGTTGAAGGTTCTGACTATGGGTCTGTTGGATGAAGTTGGTCCCCCAATGGTCAATGTACCTCCACTGCTACCTCCCTTGTTTCCCGTCGTCTCTTCAGCTTTCTTCTTAGGGCACTCATGAGTAAAATGATCCTTTAACCCGCACGTGTAGCAAACATTCTTCTTAGGTTGACTGCAATTTGGGGCAATGTGACCCTCCCGGCCACAGTTAAAGCATACACGCTTCCCCCTTAAGCACACACCTACATGAAACTTCCCGCGCGTAGCACATGCTTCAAACTTCTTCTTCTGCTGATTACCTTACTGGCTTCCTAAACCCACATTTCCATTCCATTTCCTCTTCAGGTTATTGCTACCATTTCACCGTTACCACCACCATTCTTAACTTCGCCCTCATTCTTCTTCTTTCTCTGCTCTTGGTTGTGCTTTGTTATCGCCTCGCCTCCACTCTCAGCGAGAATTGCCTTCTCAAGCACCGCTGCGAATGTCTTCAGCTGGAATAGGGAGACCCTACTGTACAACCAGGGTTTCAGTCCCTGTTCAAATCTCCTAGCCTTGTGCTCATCCGTGTTGACTTGATACAGCGCAAACCTCGCTAATTCGTTAAATTTTGCAGCATATTCCGACACCGTCATTGATCCTTGCTTTAGTTCTAGAAATTGCACCTCCATCTGATTCTTCGAACTCTCCGGGAAATAGGTCTCGAAGAATATCTCCTTAAACCTATCCCATGTCATCGCCACTTGTCCTCCACGAGTTTTATTGGCTTGCCACCAATAACTAGCCTCTACTTTCAACATAAATGTTGAAAAAGTAGTCTTCTAATTCTCACCTACTCTAGCTACATCAAATACTTTCTCTATCTCCATGATCCAGGTCTGTGCCTCAACTGAATTCATTGTAATAACCCAGGATTTCGAATAATCCAAATTTTATGAATAATTTTTTTTATTTAATATTAATATTGACTGCTAATATTGTACCGTGTATCTGTGTTACGAGTCTTAGGAATTAGTCAATTGTGTATTGACTGAGAAATTAGAGTAGAGTTGTGCTTAATAGCTTTAGAAACCCTAACCCTAAATTAGGATATGGATTCGATAGAAAATAAAATTTGAATAATTGTGTTGATGAGTACGTGTTTGTACTGTGATGAGTAATGACCAACGATTGACTGGATAGGGTTTAAACTTTGTAAACCCTAATAAGGGATTATAACCCATAATCTCATTTTTAGAAACCCTAACGCACAGTTAAGAACCCTAATTATATACCGGGAAACCCTAATTTAAATTTGGGAATCCTAAACCCTAATCCGAATTAGTAAGTCTTAATGTGATTGATAATATTTAATGTAATTAGTAATTATTAATTATATTTTTATCATCTTAATTTTCTATTTAGAAACCCTAATTTGAAAGTTATGGAAACTATAGTTTTAAAACCTAAGGGTTAGAACCTTAGGGTTAAACCCTAAGGGTTTGGACAATTACCTATAAGCCATTAAAATTACAAGAACAATGACCAAAATACCCTTTTTATATTTTCAATAAGCTAACTTGCAAAAGTTGCCAAAACCTTTAGTTGTTTACCTGCTATTGTTGGCAATGTGACTTATATCTCAGCTATGAACTGATCTAGCATGCCACCTTGCATTGTATAGATACATTGTATCATATTATAATACATTAAGTGTGACGCCCCCAAAATTAGGTATACGTCACCCATCTTGGGTTGCCACTTACATGGTACATAAATTCAAATACAACTTACTAATATAACTGTCGTGTACAATACAACATAAACTGTGAGTTTGAATACAAATATTGTCTACTAGATATTATACAAACTCAAAAGGAGTCCTCATTACAACTATTATCACACTATTTCACGTAATAGTGAGGACTACTAATGCTATCCTCTCGGACCATTACTCTGCTTCCCGACTTCGTCCCAAATATGTTCTCATTTCAAGAAAATGGTGAAAGAAAGGGTGAGCTCAACTAGCCCAATAAGAAATATTATGACTAAGATAATGCGTAATAAATTATCAATAGTCTTCAACAATGTTAAACTGATAAAATACAATAGACAACCAGTTTAATCTGCGGTGAATATGCAATCCATTAAAAGAGTCAAGTAGAAAATAAAGTCTACTATCTTTTAGGTTTTAAAAGGTTTTCATCAATTTTTATCACTAAGACTCAGTTTAATGAATAAACCACAATATCTAATCATCCTTGTACCACGGTCAAGGATTTTCATCAAATTATCAATGGTTATGACTATACCGAATCACCCATGGTCATAATCATACCAAAAACTATCCATCACTGCATTACAGGCCACTGAGGACTTTTGTCACATCATTTATATCAAGCCATGATTATACCGAATGATCCCTGGTCATAATCATACTAAGTTCATTTATGCACGTAAGCCAAAGATAACATAATATAACGTGAGGATGATGACAATGACATAACAATTCAATAAAACAAGTTCAAGAATTATCTAATCCAGGAATTATTAACGTCCAAATTGTCAACATGATACTGTTTTGTAGAGTAAACTTCAAGAATAATCGGAAGAATATTTCCATGAAAGATCTTTGGATGAAACGCAAATATCAAAGATATTCTACTAATTTCATGGAGTATAGAAGTCAAAGTTTTAACCAACTGGGTATAATAAAGAATGGAATAACAAAAGAAATCACCATGCATGCGGTACTTCGCATAGACAGGTTATTCCAATAGAATAATAATAACGGAACTAGGTCAGGTGAAATTCACACCAATGCGGGATGTTCCAATGAATAAATAAATGCGAATAATAATAAATGATGGAACCAGTCCTATAGATACCATGCGATGATATTCCGGCGAGAATAATAAAGACGGAATAATAAAAATGGAACCATGTCTGGTGTAAAACACACAGACGTGATATTCCAACGAATAATAAAGAATGGAATAATGTAAGAAGATCACCAAGTATAGGGGATTCCACATTATCAAAGTTATTCCAACAGAATAAATAAGAATGGAATAATATAAGGATTTCACCAAGTATAGGATATGCCGCGTATACAGGTTATGTATAGGGTATGCCACTTTTATAGGTTATTCCAACAGAATAATAATGAATGGAATAATGAAGTTCTCTTCATGAATAAGAAAGAATAACACCCTTACTAGTACAACAAATAATATCCCTTACCTTAGAAGAACTGAATATTGGAAAAGTGAAGTAGCAGAATACTTTTCTTCTTTCTCTCTATAGATTTTCTCTCTATAGCCTCTCTCTATAGAGTTTCAGTGAATTCGTAAGAAAATAATGAAGGAATGAGCTTCTATTTATAGGAAAATAGAATGCATAGTAATTAATCCATGAACGGTCCAGATTGATTTAATTTAATCTGACGGTCCATATTTAAAGCAAAATCTTTTAAATAAAATATCATATATTCTATTTATATAAAAACATTTTACTATCAAACACTATGCAAAACACTATGCAAAACACTATGCAACACTATGCATAATAAAATATAATATATTCTATTTATAGAATAACTTTAATAAAGTATTACATTTTTATAAAAAGATGTTTACATTTTATTACGTTAATAATACGAATAAAACAAAACGTCATTATCGCTATAATAATTCATATTATTAATCGACAATAATGGAATCAAACCGAGTGACTTCTCACATAAGCATCAATAATCAATACTGTAGTGCTACTTATGCAACCACACGTATTCATCGTACTTTTACTACCGAGGTAGTTCAACATTATTAACGGTAAAACTTCCGCCGTTATTTCAATAAAATAATTTTTGTCGTTTTCTCAATCCGACAATAATTACGCTAGGGTCCACCAATGATTGAGTAGTTATGCGAATATTCTCTGCTAAACCTAATATTCCCCACCCAATCGAATATAATATAACCACTTGCATACTTTGCAAAATTTATAAATACCCTGAACTATAATATTATCTCAAATTCACACCATAATATTAAAAATTATTTCGACAAAATTTAAATCTTTATTGATAAAATCTGGGGTCTCACAATCTCCCTCCTTATGAAATTTAAGCCCTCGAAATTAGGGTGCGTACTGGTATGATAAAGAGGTGAGGATACCTTGAATACCTTTATCGTTAAAAAAATATTAAATTCATCTTCTAATCCTACCAAAGATATTCATTAACAATTCATCTTTGCACTTTCTGGGCCAAAGATATACAACCGTAAAACCAATAATCTTTGAGACGTAGCTTAATAGTATCACGACCACGAATCATCTATGCACCAATCGCCAAGGATATTCGTGTTTTCAATTACTGATCATGATTATACTTAAGAATAATCCTTGGTCATAATCATACCAAGTCTAGTCTATCAATGCACTACTACCGAAGATGACTTTTATCACATCCATGAATTAATATTTCATTCTTTGAGACTCAAATTTCAATAATTAATCCATATCATCGAATCATCCCCGCACTCACAAGCCAAGGATATTCATTAGTATCACGACCACGAATTATCCATGCACTACTGACCAAAGATAATCGTGTATTCATTAAAGATCATGACCACAAAATATCCATGCACTACTGACCAAAGATAATCGTGTATTCATTAGTATCACGACCACAAATTATCCATGCACTACTGGCCAAAGATAATCGTGTATTCATTAGTATCACGACCACAAATTATCCATGCACTACTGACGAAAGATAATCGTGTATTCATTAGTATCACGACCACAAATTATCCATGCACTACTACCAAAGATAATCGTGTATTCATTAGTATCACGACCACAAATTATCCATGCACTACGACCAAAGATAATCTTGTTTTCAATTACGGTTATGATTATACTTAAACAATCCACAGTCATAATCATACCAAGTCAATCTATGCACTACAGAATACGATGACTTTCAACATAATATAAACATGAGGATAATGACATAAAGAATCAATCAAATGAGATAAAGGATAAATATTAAACATTTATAATATAATTTATCCGAGGATTCAAGAATATCCCCATGTTATCAATCACTTAATAATCTCATAATCTAATATCATTAATATTATAACAATATTTTAATCACTTCTTAAATTTATAAACAATTTATCTCAATTGTTTACGCTTTTACCATATAATGCATTTAATCATTCAAAATGCCATACTCATAAGATATCATCACCAATTATCAAATCCTCATCAAAAAAATATGCATATACTCTATATAGGATTCTCTAGCCATAAAATCCTATTTTCAACTTTGTTACTTCACATAACATATTTAACTCATATGTTCAGTAATTAAACTATTTTCATGAAAAATACCAAATCAGTCCCAAAAATATTTCTTTTCTGGGATTTAGCATAATATAGTCCCATAATGAAAATATATTTTTCTCGAATTTTAAAATTCATTTACTATTTTTACAAATCAATTTCTAATTAATTCCTTGAAATTAGCTACCTCAAGTTTAACTCCAAAATTCCCCAAATCTTGGCAGGACCTTACACATGTTAATGTGAGCCTCCAGTTTAAATTTCATGGTCATCGGAGTTATAGAACTCCGATTATAGCATTTTTCGTCGGAAAAACCTAAATATTGAAATAGTCATAACTTGCTCATTTTAAGTCAAAATGAGCTCATTTTTGGACAGGAGGTACTTTATACCATATACTTTCATGTCCCAAAATTCCAGAATTTTTCTCATAATTTAAGTGGCCGAAACAGCCCCTCTAAAATCATGGCGTTTTTTTTCGGTTTTACAGCTTTGCACTCCTTTGCTAAAATCAGTCCACATAAAAATCTACAACACCTTTTCCAGTAATTCCACTTGGATTAATTAGGTAACTCATAGATCTAACTCTAGGACTTGACCACACTCAAAAATTCAAAATATAATAGGAGATATGGTCAATTGAATTTCCTGTTACGTTTTTCACCAAAATCTGGTTTTTAACTCCTTGTGATTTCTAAGAAACTTTCATGTTTTCACATAATAACCAACATAACTCATCATAACACTTACTAATACTTCATATACCCATGATTTTCATTAGTCCAACGCTTTTATTATGACTTTCATCATAATCCTCGTAAACAGATCCTTTTAGTTGAAGAAATATTTGAGGGTTTAAGAAATGGGTTTTTGTACTGGGGTCAATACAAAATTCGATTTCACGCTCTAGGGTAGGCTAGGAAATCTTCAAGAATACGTCAAGAAATTTATTAATGATAGAAATATCATTCAAAACTGTTACTCTCGTCCAAGACTTGAATAGTACGTCACATTAATACCAACTGTGACTTCTATCCCTTAACCTAGATAGCACCTCACAATGATACCTATAAACTTGCCATCTTCATTCACGATGTAAGCCTACGAAAAGTCCGGCTTTGCAGCATTCCACACAAGGAAGTCAACAACGAAAGGTTCGGGGCTCTTTACTTATGGCTTGATATGACAATAATTGACTTTAGTAGTTTGGTTACTTGAATTCGCACAACAAGTTGGTTATGAATATAAAAGCTAACAACCTTACGAAAAGCATGATGAGTAGTTAACCAATTGATTCCTAAAATCACATCAAAGGCAAGTATTTTCAAAAAGATAAGATCGACGAGTAACGTGAAAGTGTTTATTTGAATCAAACAAGATTTAAAAATAGTTGCGAGAATGAGGGCTCCTACTAACGAAGTTTCAACCAATAAGTCAAAGTCTAACTTCTCCGGAGTCAAATTTAAACGTTGAACGCAAGCAAGAGAGATAAAATAATGGGTAGAACCGGTATCTTATAAGGTATAGACTTTGCAATTTATAATTAACTAACTTTCGTAACTTAACCCGTTCGGTTTACTCGCTTTTTGAGAAGTCATGAAAATGCACTTCCTAAAACCAACGACTTTGTTTTGTCCATATCCACCTTTGGTGCCACCGTCCCACTAGACTTGACTTTGGTGCACAACAAAATTGGGCTAAATGACCTTCTCTTCTTGCAATTTCCACTTCTATTATCTTTGCCATGATTACCACCAAAGTGGTTACCATTCTTAGCATGATAATTTCCCCGATGGTTATCATTATTACGATGGCCGTTGCCACCAAAGATATGATTATTATCGTGTTGTTGGTCGTTACCTTTTGTTTGAGCTAAATCAACACTCTCATGTGCTTCATTGCTTATCTCAAAGATTTTCGGATGTCATTCTCAAACACCGCCACAAAATAAGGGTTAATTAACATATCACATATTATCCTATATACTCGTGACCAATTAAATACCAAATAAATTTAGGTAGGTCATACTTAGCGAAGGAATTCCCGTCTCTCCCCTCCTAGTTCTTATCTCACACCTCGGCCGGGGATCATATCCTAAGCTCGATACCAACCGTGGCGCCCCCCAAAATTAGGTATCGTCCACCCATCTTTGGTCGCCACTTACATGGTATATAAATTCAAATACAACTTACTAATATAACTGCCGTGGTATAATACGACATAAACCGTGAGTTTGAATACAAATATTGTCTACTAGATATTATACAAACTCAAAAAGTGTCCTCATTACTACTATTATCACACTATTTCACGAAATAGTGAGGACTACTAATGCTATCCTCTCGGACCATTACTCTGTTCCCAGGCTCGTCCCAAATTATGTTCTCATTTCACAGAGAAAACGGTGAAAGAAAGGGTGAGCTCAACTAGCCCAATGAAGAAATATTATGACAAAGATAATGCGAATAAATTATCAATAGTCTTCAACAATGTTAAACCGATAAAATACAATAGACAACCCGGTTTAAGCTGCGCGTGAATATCTGATCCATTAAAAGAGTCAAGTAGAAAATAAAGTCTACTATCTTTTAGGTTTTAAAAGGTTTTCATCAATTTTTATAACTAAGACTCGGTTTAATGAATAAACCACAATATCTAATCATCCACATACCACGGTCCAAGGATTTTCATCAAATTATCAATGGTCATGAATATACCGAATCACCCCCGATCATAATCATACCAAAAACTATCCATCAACGCATTACTGACGACCCACCGAGGACTTTTGTCACATCATTTATATCAAGCCATGATTATACTTAGAATGATCCTGGTCATAATCATACTAAGTTCATTTATGCACGTAAGCCAAAGATAACATAATATAACGTGAGGATGATGACAATGACATAATAATTCAATAAAACAAGTTCAAGAATTATTTAATCCGAGAATTATTAACGTCCAAATTGTCAACATGATCTTTTTTTTGAGTAAACTTCAAGAATAATCGAAAGAATATTTCCATGAAAAGATATCTTTGGATGAACGCAAATATCAAAGATATTCTACTAATTTCATGGAGTATAGAAGTCAAAGTTTTAACCAACCGGGTATAATAAAGAATGGAATAACAAAAGAAATCACCATGCATGCGGTATTGCGCAGGCATAAAGTTATTCCATAGAATAATAATAACGGAACCGGTCGTGAAATTCACACCGCAAGGGATGTTCCAACGTAATAATAAATGCGAGAATAATAAATGATGGAACCAGTCCCACAGATAGCATGCATGCAGGATATTCCGGCGAAATAATAAAGACGGAATAATAAAAATGGAACCATGTCTGGTGTAAAACACATAGACAGGATATTCCAACAGAATAATAAAGAATGGAATAACAGAAGAAGATCACCAAGTATAGGGGATTCCAGCAGTATCTGAGTTATTCCAATGAATAAATAAGAATGGAATAATATAAGGATTTCACCAAGTATAGGATATCTGGCGTATACAGGGTTATGTATAGGGTATGCCACTTTTCTTGGTTATTCAAATGAATAATAATGAATGGAATAACGTAAGTTCTCTTTATGAATAAGAAAGAATAACACCCTTTACGAATACAACAAATAATATCCCTTACCTTAGAAGAACTGAATATTGGAAAAGTGAAGTAGCGAAATACTTTTCTTCTTTCTCTCTATAGATTTTCTCTCTATAGCTTCTCTCTATAGAGTTTCAATTGAATTCGTAAGAAAATAATGAAGGAATGAGCTTCTATTTATAGGAAAATAGAATGCATAGTAATTAATCCATGAACGGTCCGTTGATTTAATTTAATCGACGGTCCATATTTAAAGCAAAATCTTTTAAATAAAATATCATATATTCTATTTATATAAAAATATTTTACTATCAAACACTATGCAAAACACTATGCAAAAACACTATGCAACACTATGCATAATAAAATATAATATATTCTATTTATAGAATAACTTTAATAAAGTATTACATTTTTATATAAAAGATGTTTCGCTTTTATTACGTTAATAATACTGAATAAAACAAAAGCGTCATTATCGCTATAATAATTCATATTATTAATCGACAATAATGGAATCAAACCGAGTGACTTCTCACATAAGCATCAATAATCAATACTGGTGTATTTACTATGCAACCACACGTATTCTTGTACTTTTTACTACCGAGTAGTTCAACAATGATCAACGGTAAAACTTCCGCCGTTATTTCAATAAAATAATTTTTGTCGTTTTCTCGATCCGATAATAATTACATTGTGGGATCCACCAATGATTGAGTAGTTGTATTTAATATTCCCCTCGCTAAACCGAATATTCCCCGACCAATCGAATATAATATAACCACTTGCATACTTTGCAAAATTTATAAATACTACCCACAACTATAATATTATCTAAAATTCACACCATAATATTAAAAATTATTTCGACAAAATTTAAATCTTTATTGATAAAATCTGGGGTCTCACATTAAGAGAGAGGAAGTTCATAAAGTTGCTCATTTTTCACTCTAGCTCTTAACAACTCCCCCTCTCTCCCAAACCTCCGAATTTGATAAGAAATTCAGTCCCTAAAACACCTCTTAGAACACCAAGGTCAGATATGGAGAGTTGAGATCAAACATTGGACAAGAAAGGTATAAAGCCTTAAGCCCTTTTGATCTTAAATGCTAAGATAGAATATTTGTTTATGTGTTTAAATTGGTGCTAGGTGATGTTTTATGATGATCTATGTTGATATAACATAATCCATAGCATCAAAATGCTTTAAAATTGAAGATTTACAAAACTACCAAGAACATAAGTTCTTCTTTGTTTATGTTTTGTGTTGTTTTATGTTTTGAATCGGTAGTCTGGTATGAGTACTTTGTTCTGCAAGTGAAATCGGGGTCGTTAAATGTCAAGATTACATGTTATAATTGGTCAAAGTCGATTGACCGACCATGACCGAGTATAAATCTGGGCAACCCAGAAATTTGAAAACAGCGTCTGACAACACTTTCAAATGCTTTGATCTGTCAGTAATAATATGGTTTGTTGATGTTTTTGTAACCTGTTTATAACCTGGTATATGTACTGTATATTGGTGACTTTAGATCCTTTAAACAAGTAACTTATTGATCATAGTGAACGGTGAAACTAGGCTTGTCGATCATGATGGCGCTTCGAAAACCCGTAAAGCAGTATAAGCCTTTATTTCTGACGGACTTTGACCGAGTGATAAATTGTAATTCTGTTGTTGTTGGAATGATCTGGTGATGTATATATGTTCCTTGACATATGTACTACAGGTTTGGACCAATAACACACCTAATTAATGAACCGAACTAAGCTAAAATTGAACCACAAAGTGGTACCTTGCGACTGTCTAGGTTTCTAGGTTACCCAACAAACCCAGATTAAGTCTGACAGTGACTTTGCATGACCTGATCTTCATGATATGGTGTAGTATTACCCAACTAAGTATTGTAATTTGTAGAGTGACATAAACACTACAAGATCTGACTTTTATGTTGGACAAAACATGCAAGAACAAAGATTAATCTGTGGTCAAATCGAGTACCTTGAGAACAGGTCTGACAGTGTTCTTGAGCTCAAGAACACCTAAGACGACAGACAAGTTTCGCTATAGGCTTTAGCGACGGTTTCTATTTATTTTATTTTCTGATTTTCCGGAAAATACTTAAAAATAGAAAATAAATTATAAAAAATTTTAAAAATGGTTTTAAAAATTATTTTAAATTATGAAAAATATTTTTTGACCAATTGAAATATTTTTCTTTACTATTTATAATTATTTAAATATTAAAGATATTTAATTTATTTAATTAGAAGAAAATGATTTAATATTATGAAAAATCATTTTAAATAAGAATAATGTATTTAAAAAAATTTGAGTTATAAACTTTTAATATTTTTGGAGAATTCATTAATAATTTAATATTAATGATATTAGAGTTATTTAATTATTGTATTAAATAAATAAGATAAAAATGATTTTAATATTATAAAAATTATTTTAAATGAGAATAAAGTGTAAAAAATATTTTGAATTATAAAATATAATTTTCCATATTTTTGGAGAATTCTTATTAATAAATTAATATTAGTGATATTGGATTTATTTAAGTATAATATTAAATAAATGAATTAAAAATGATTTTATTGATTTAAAAATCATTTAAACCTGAGAAAATAATTTAAAAATATTTTAAGTTATAATTAATGACTTTTAATATTTGGAAGATAATTTAATATTTAAATATTAATGGTGATAATTTAAAAATGATTTTAATTACTTTAAAAATTATTTAAGTAGAATATTGATGATTTAAAAAAAATATTAAGTTATTAATAATAACTTTAATATTTTGACAAGTGTGTTATTAATATTTTTATAGTATTAAATATTAATGATGATAAGATTATTTGATAATTAAATCATTTAAAAATGATTCCGATATTTGAAAAATTATTATAAATTATAATAAATGCTTAGATATTATTAAAAGCTTTCGCAAAGTATTATAAACGATAATTGACTTATCTAATGTAATACTGAAGCTTTGAAACAAAATTTTAATTGACAATCAATGTGTTAATTGTCGGGTAGGGTGACCAGAACACCGAGAATGGACCGAAATCCAACCAGACCGAAATAGTTAGACTTGTTAAGTGTTTATATAGGTTATAAACACTGATATAACTATGTGGTAATGTGTCTAGGAGAAGATTAACTGTGAATTACAGTGTTATGTGTTATAAAACTTGTGCTAATTGTGAGACCGATATTACTGGTTATAGGTCTTACGAACGCAGATAAGTTTATTGTGTAGCTATAATCAACGGAAGAGGCAAGTTTCCTAACTCAACCTTGAGTTAATATTGTTTAATTATTATGGTGGTTAATTATTATTAATTAGACCACGTCCAAGAATTTATTGTTGATTATTCGCAGTTAGTGCATGTTTAATAATTTAAATTGAATTACTGATTCAGAAAATATATATTCATAGAATAACTGTTGTTGGATATTCATATCCGTAGAAGATAGAATTGACCGTACAGATAATTCCTATTTATTATCGAATTATGTTGAGAAATGTCTTAGCCAATTATTCTGGCTAGACAAACATTTGTTAGAACTTGATAGGTTTGAGAAGAGAATTCAATTATTATTGACAGATCGATGCCAATTATTTCGGCTAGATCGAGAAGTAATTAGAAATTGAAATCACATTATTTCGTTGTTGAATCAAAATCTTGATTCTGAGAATGAGAAGAACAACCTTTTATATAAAAGGAATATTTTATTGGTCGTATATTCGGCCTTTGCGCGCGATTAAGTATTATGCATAACATAGGATACAAGGAGTTGGCTGGCTCTAAGTACTTGCAGAGGGGTATGATTTTATCTTTATGGTTATCTGATACACTTGAGTATATATCAAAGTAAATCTTTGATAGATACTCGAGAAGAGAAGTTCAAGATCCAATGGATCGCTCAGCATAAATCTAGAAAACATTCCACTTTGCTATTTCGTAGAATTAATTCTTGATTATTCATTTGAATATCGTAGAAGACCTTGAAAGCGTTGTACTCTTTCATTATCAGATTATTGTTGCATAGAAGGCGAGAAGACTTGTTATTGATTCTTATACATTTATTGTATGACTTAACTTGCGGGGCAAACTTGTTGCTCACCCTTGCTAAATAAAACTTTTCAGCTAGGGACGAAGTTGCAGAAGGTGTTGTGAAGAAGAACAAAGGAAAAGGCATAATGATAAACTAATATAATGAACATTATTATTATTATGTTGTATTATAAACCCTTTTTGTATATCTAAGGGGTATGTTTATAATGTTAAGGTTAGCAGACCTAGGACTTATGTATTAACAACATATGTTAATGAGTTATGTATTCCTATTTCTATATGAATGGGTAGTTAGATGGTATTATATTGTGGATCGTGAACACCAGACTCGGGGGTCAGGTAACCCGGATTTGGGGGTGTCACAAGTTGGTATCAAAGCTGTAGGTTATAAAATTTAAGTGGGGTGTGGAAAAACCCTAGGATTATAACCATAAGTGAGATAAAGAATACTCATTTAGAGTACTAAGTGAGAGATTTCTGAAGCGTATCGAGAGTTAGATATGTTGACACATAGTGTGAGAAGTTTGTACTGATGAAGTACTAATTAAGTTGTTTAAATTGATTGTAGGATGTCAGGAGAAGATAAGATGAGTACGGAGATGCCAGCGGCTGTTGCACCAGTGCCAGTAGTTGAGGTGCCAGCACAAAGTGAGTCGGTGGAAGAAGTGGGGAAAGATGAACCTATGGTTAATCTCGGGAGTGATCATGATGATTATCACGAGATTTATCTGAGTAGTGATGAGGAGGCGGAGTCTAAAGAAGCTAAGGTGGAGTTAAAGAATAAGATCAAAGTTGGAGAACAAGATCAGCTATTTGCAGAAGTCTAGGAACTCTAGAGTAAAGTATTTCTCTTGGAGGAGCTGTGGAAGATAGAGCGAGCGTTATGCGAAATGACTGAAGAACCGAATGAGCTGAAGGCGTAGGTGGAGAGAATGAAGACTGAAGGTGATGGATCGTCTGAAGGTGCTAGCAAGAAAGACAAAAAGAAGAGAAAGAGGGACAAAGACAGCGACAACTCTGAAAATTCAAACCCGAAGAAGAGGCAAGCCTGTAGCAAGTGTGGAAAGACTCGCGCGGGAGAATGCATGGTGTGGAAGAATGTGTGTTTCAATTGTAAGCAGGAAGGGCATATTTCCCTACATTGTCCTAAACCGAATATGAGGAAGTGTTTCTCATGTGGTAGAACGGGTCATGGATTCAACAAGTGTCCCAACAAGAAGAAGACTGGAGAAGGGAGCGGACGGTAGATAGCTTAAGTTTGAGCGTTTATATCTTTTGGTAAAGGGTTATGATATTAAGTGTTGTAATATCGAGAACGATGTTTAAGCATATGTAAATATATATGTTTGTATGAATAAAATCTTTATTTTCTATATGAATATAAGATTAAGATTAATTTGTGAGTTCTTAAAACTCATACTTATGGTAAGTTCATGACTCATGATTATATGAAATGTTTTGAACCCCTCAGCGAATGGACGCTAAAGGTCTAACTAGGATAAGTTCATACACTCATATAATTATGGCAACTTACTGAACTCATAATTGTGGTAAGTTTGATAAATTGGGAATAGTTATATGAGAATGATAAATGACAACTTTTTGTGTAAAGTTGGAGAATTGAAACTTTTTGTGTAAAGTTGTGTATGTTAACCCTAAATTTTTTTAAAAGGGATAGTAATATGTGTTAAGTACTATATGTACTATGTGCTATTTGAATAAATATGAGATTATATGAGAACTATGTGTTGAATTCTTATTGTGTTAAGAATTTGTATAAAGAAAGAGAATTAATATAAGATTTTTATTTATATCAAATCATGCCGCCTAGACGACAGAATCGAAATCAAAGAGAAGAACAATCAGTGAATAATAAAGGAGGTCAAGCTGTCCCAATACAAAACTTTGCAAATATGATAACCGAAGCTATGGAGAATAGAGCTCCTTCTGCAAGAGGAAGAGCGAGAAATCAGCCAGCTGATAGGTTGGCAAATTTCAAGGACTTTAAAGTGGTAGGACCGCCTGAATTCAAAGGGACCACAGATCCGATTGAAGCTCAAACTTGGGTGAAGGAGATGGAGAAAGCATTCATTATTGCGAGAGTGGCAGAAGAGCAAAAAATGGCTTTTGCAACATATCTGATAAAGGGAGAAGCCAATTACTGGTGGGAGATGAATCAGGCGCAAGCTGGAACAACTATAGTGCCTTGGACCAGATTCAAGGAATTATTCTTTGAGAACTACTTCTCATCGAGTATGCAAGCTCGGATGGAAGTTAAATTTTTAGAACTAAAGTAGGAGAACATGTCGGTTTCGGAATACGCTGCTAAATTCAATGAATTAGCGAGATTTGCACCTCATAAGGTGGACACAGAAGAAAGAAAGGGAAGAAGGTTTGAGAATGGATTGAAGTCGGGAATATACAACAATGTAGCCGTATTATAGATTAGCACGTTCGCGACTTTGTTGGAGAAAGCGTTAATTGCCAAGGCGGGAGTGAAGCTGCATCTCGATTTCATCAGGAGAAGAAGAAGATCAATGATGGTGGAAGCAGTGGTGGTAGTAATTTTAATAAGAGAAAATGGAGTGAGTATACCCAATCGGGTAGAAAGACTGAAGGGAATAAGAAAGGAGGAGAGCCTTGTCCGAACTGTGGAAAAAATCATCCAGCAGTTTGTCTGAAGAAGAAAAGAGTCTACTATAACTGCGGGAAAGAGGGGCACATGTCACCCAATTGCCCCAGTCTGAAGAAAATACAAGGTTGTTATGCCTGTGGATCAACGGATCATCTGGTTCGGAATTGTCCTAAGAAGAATGCGAAAAAGGAAAGTGTCAACAAGGGACCCGGTAGTGGAAGCTTGGCAATTCGAGGACCTGCACTGCCAGGAAGATCAACCGCTCGTACATTCAATATGACGGCGTAAGATGCAGTGGCTACTCAGGAGGTGGCAGCAGGTAACGATTTCATTTAGAAATTTAATTACGCGAGTAATCTTGGTTAGATATTGTTATGAATTGTTTTCTTTTATAGATTCAAGTCACAGGTTAGAATTTGAAACACAAATTAATATTGTGTTGATAAAAAATGAATTGATGCTACAACTTTAAAAGATTGTAGAGAATTAGAAAGCGGTGATTACGAGGACGGAATCCTTTTAAGGAGGGGTGAATGTAATAACTCGGGATTTCGAATAATCCAAATTTTATGAATAATTTTTTATTATTATTTAATATTAATATTGACTGTTAATATTGCACTGTGTATCTGTGTTACGAGTCTCAGGAATTAGTCAATTTGTGTATTGACTGAGAAATTAGAGTAGAGTTGTGCTTAACAGCTTTAAAAACCCTAACCCTAAATTAGGACAAGGATTCGGTAGAAAATAAAATTTGAATAATTATGTTGATGAGTACGTGTTTGTACTATGTTGAGTAATGACCAACGATTGACTGGATAGGATTTAAACTTTGTAAACCCTAATAAGGGATTAGAAACCATAATCTCAGATTTAGAAACCCTAACGCACAGTTAGGAACCCTAATTGTATGTCGGGAAACTCTAATTTAAATTTGGGAATCCTAAACCCTAATTAGGAAACCCTAATTTGAATTAGTAAGTCTTAATGTGATTGATAATATTTAATGTAATTAGTAATCACTAATTATATTTTTATCATCTTAATTTTCTATTTTGGAAACCCTAATTTGAAAATTATAGAAACTGTAGTTTTTAAACCTAAGGGTTAAAACCTTAGGGTTAAACTCTAAGGGTTTGGAAAATTACTTATAAGCCATTAAAATTACAATAACAAAGACCAAAATACCCTTTTTATATTTTTATTAAGCTAACTTGCAAAAGTTGCCAAAACCTTTAGTTGTTTACCAACTATTGTTGACAATGTGACTTATATCTCAGCTATGAACTGATCTAGCATGCCACCTTGCGTTGTATAGATACATTGTATCATATTATAAGAGATTAAGAGAAAGGAATGTCATAAAGTTCCTCATTTTGCACTCTAGCTTTTAACAACTCCCCCTCTCTCCCAAACCTTCGAATTTGATAAGAAATTCAGTCCCTAAAACACCTCTTAGAACACCAAGGTCAGATATGGAGAGTTGAGATCAAACATTGGACAAGAAAGGTATAAAGCCTTAAGCCCTTTTGATCTTAAATGCTAAGATATAATACTTGTTTATGTGTTTAAATTGGTGCTAGGTGATGTTTTATGATGATCTATGTTGATATAACATAGATCCATAACATCAAAATGATTTAAAATTGAAGATTTACAAAACTGCCAAGAACATAAGTTCTTCTTTGTTTATGTTTTGTGTTGTTTTATGTTTTGAATCGGTAGTCTAGTATGAGTACTTTGTTCTGCAAGTGAAATCATGGTCGTTAAATGTCAAGATTACATGTTATAATCGGTCAAAGTCGGTTGATGAAGACCATAATAGAAATATAAATCTGAAGCAACCTGTAAATTTGAAAACAAATTTGACAACACTTTCAAATGCTTTGATCTGTCAGTAATACTATGGTTTGTTGATGTTTTTGTAACCTGTTTATAACCTAGTATATGTACTGTATATTGGTGACTTTAGATCCTTTAAACAAGTAACTTATTGATCATAGTGAACGGTCAAACTAGGCTTGTCGATCATGATGGCAGTTTCTGGAAAACCCAGAAACGGTATAAGCCTTATTTCTGACGGACTTTTACCGAGTGATAAATTGTAATTCTGTTGTTGTTGGAATGATCTGGTGATGTATATATGTTCCTTGACATATGTACTACAGGTTTGGACCAATAACACACCTAATTAATGAACCAAACTAAGCTAAAATTGAACCACAAAGTGGTACCTCGCGACTGTCTAGGTTTCTGCTTTACCCAGAAAACCCAGATTAAGTCCGATAGTGACTTTGCATGACCTGATCTTCATGATATGGTGTATTATTACCCAACTAAGTATTGTAATTTGTAGAGTGACATAAACACTACAAGATCTGACTTTTATGTTGGACAAAACATGCATGAACAAAGATTAATCTGTGGTCAAATCGAGTACCTTGAGAACAGGTCTGACAGTGTTCTTGAGCTCAAGAACACCTAAGACGACAGACAAGTTTCGCTATAGGCTTTAGCGACGGTTTCTATTTATTTTATTTTCTGATTTTCCGGAAAATACTTAAAAATAGAAAATAGATTATAAAAAATTTTTAAAATGGTTTTAAAAATTATTTTAAATTATGAAAAATAATTTTTGACCAATTGAAATATTTTTCTTTAATATTTATAATTATTTAAATATTAAAGATATTTAATTTATTTAATTAGAGGAAAATGATTTAATATTATGAAAAATCATTTTAAATAAGAATAATGTATTTAAAAATATTTTGAGTTATAAAATATAACTTTTAATATTTTTGGAGAATTTTCATTAATAATTTAATATTAATGATATTAGAGTTATTTAATTATTGTATTAAATAAATAAGATAAAAATGATTTTAATATTATAAAAATCATTTTAAATGAGAATAAAGTGTTAGAAAATATTTTGAATTATAAAATAAAAATTTTCATATTTTTGGAGACTTCTCATTAACAAATTAATATTAGTGATATTGGATTTATTTAATAATAATTTTAAATAAATAAATTAAAAATTATTTTATTGATTTAAAAATCATTTAAATATGAGAAAAATGATTTTAAAATATTTTAAGTTATAATTAATGACTTTTAATATTTGGATGATAATTTCATTTGGTTTAGCTTTACTTCTGCCAAGTAGCATTCACACTAGTTAGCGTAATCTAGAATCTGCAGCCTGTTCACATGACCTACTACAAACCAAACTCCCAAAACCACATACAACCAACAATTTAAGCTTACCCAAATGATATAAACTTCATACAATCTCAACCCAACAAGTATTTAATCATTTTAAACACATAATCACTTCAAACCACCAATTTAGAATATTTGATTCCAATGTTCATACTCTATTTCACATTTTCACATCTCAAGCGAAATCGAACACGAATTCATTTCTTAACAAATTTCATTCATTTATCTTGCATTGTTTTCGTATTTTCACTTACTATAATAATACATTATCAATTTAAAGTTTACAACAATGACTCGTTGCCAATTTCTATTCCAAAACAGACCACACCATATATATTTCATCAAGAATTCCAATTCATCTTCTCTATCATATTTCCATGAGTTTAGCTATTGAAAACTCGATTCTAGACAACATACAACGAATTATACATGCTCTAAAACACATATTATAAACTCCTAAGCAAATTAATCACCAAAAATAAATTTTTTGATGAAAAACTCTAGAGAACATAAACTAGAGTCAGGGCTAGATTATTACCTCCTGATTAGCTAGATAACTTGGATAATCTTGTTCCTGCTTCCTTATTTGATTCTCACAATCACCTCCTTTTCAATTTCTCAAAGAATATGTCTCTCTCAAATTCTTTCTTCCTCTCTTCTTTTCTATTTTCTTAGACTTAGGAATAATAGATGTAAGCCAAATAAACTAAAAAGAACATAACATGTTTTTACGTGGGTCTTCAGTTAAAAAGGTTTCATCAGTTTAAAATATCTGGGCTCACTATGCCTTGTTTGGAAAACCCCATTTCCATTTTGTTTCATTATTCCTTTATATTACATGATGCACATGTCACGCCCCATTTAATTAAATTCTAATATTTTAAATTGAATTAAATTAAACTCAATTCCTTAAGGAATAAAATTAACCTTATCAATATAATTATAATTTATATTCAACCATTATAAATATAACCTTATTTAACAAATCCTCAATTCTCTAATTAATTATTTAATTAAATTAGAATATTACACTTCCATTAAGCGTAATAAAATAAGCGTAGAATATAAAATCACTTAACATAAATCTTATCAATATTATCACACTTAAACAAATTATTTAATGATCATTTCCAATCAAATATTTGTTTTATTCTACAATATCCCAATTAAAATATTTATCTTATTCAATAAATATTTACTATTTACAAAATTCACAATCGTGTTACTTTTTACGTATTACAATAACACGTAATATATTACCTCTCATTTATTAAAATAATCAGTATTTACATTAATTCACTATATTAATTAAGTGAAACACTTACTTTATTTATGAGATTAACTCATAACAATCCTAATCGCCAAGAAGGCTTAATAATCAAATTATATTATTTTATAATATAACTTTCAACTTAATTAAATTAATTAATACTATTAGGTTATTTTCCTTTTCGTAACAATTTTATTTAATTTCTTCAATAGTTTAATTAATTATTACACCTCATTTCCCAATATATTAATATGTATTTCTCTTTACACCAAATCACATATTTCAAAATATATAACACATATATCAAAATATATAACACATATATACATACTCAAAATCAAAATATCTTATAAATAGAATTTTATTTATTACATTCTTATTTAATAATTTCTAAAAATTTTGGTTGTCACAGAGAGCGTAGTTTGCTAGGACCAGAATTGGTACAACAAATGGCAGAAATTGTGAAATTAATACGAATGTGACTAGTAACGGCTCAAGATCATCAGAAGTATGCATTTCTAAAAGTATCTCCTTGGAAAGGAAATCTACATATCAAAAATAAAAGGAAGTTGTGTCCTCGTTCTGTAAGACCATTTGAGGTTTAAAGAAAAGTCAGAGAAGTAGCCTATGAAGTAGCCTTACCTCTAGAATTAGAACATGTTCATAACGTATTTCACGTGTCAGTCTTACGACCATATAACCCAGACTATAAACTATAATAGAGTATGAGTTTATCCAATTCGAGAAGTATTTAATTAATGAAGAGGTCATTATGCAAATATTGGATAGGAAAGAACACGTTTTGAGGAATATGATAATACCTTCAGTGAAAGTGTTTTGGAGAAACCACAGTGTCGAGGAGGCCACGTGGGAGTTAGAAGAAAGAATGAGAAAGAATTATCCGCATTTGTTCGGGTAATTTTATTTTGTGATTCTGAGGACCGAATCTTTATAAGGGGAAGAATGTAGAGATTGCATTTTTTCTAGAAAATAAAATAGAAGTTTAATAAAATAAATTGTTGTTTTATTTTATTGTGTTGTATGATACTACATATATTATATGTGTGCTGTGTAAATTGTGCATATATGTGTAATATACAATGTGATAAATATATTAGAATATGTATTTATTGCTTAAATAATTTCTGAAGGCATTTTAGTGCGATGGACGTGCTGTGGTGAATATTAAGGTAACTTATGGAAAATAAATTATTTTAATATAAATAAAATTTATTTATTAAACAAAATATTTTTATTTAATAAAGAGTTTCTGTTTTAATGAAAATGATTTATGGATATTTTATCCGGATTTTTGAAATGCATTATGTATATTTAAAATGCATTATTTGTAATGTGATAGGTACTAAAAGGAATAAAAAGATTTGTAAATGTATTAAAAGAGTTGAGTTATATAAAGTAAGCATGAGTTGTGCTCTAAAGCATGAGTTGGGTTGCTATGCATTCCTCAAGTAAAATCATTTGGAGTTGGCAAGCAGAGAAAAAAATAGGTTGATAAATCAACAAGGCTACTAAACGTAAAAAGCAAGAATATTAACCCTATAAAACTCAGTTCAAGCATCCTTTTTCCATTTTCTGCTAAGACCATTGTTTTTTGTTCTCCTTCATCTTCAATTCTTATATGCTGGAAATTAAGCTCTCGTAAGAATCCTCAGCCGCTCTCTTGGCGGACACTTCTCTCTGATCATCCTTCAGTTTCGTAACCTCTGCCATCAGCTGCTCTTTGTCAATCTATGTGTGAACCAGCTTCCATTCCATATTACAGAGAGGTTCGTCAAGATCCTGAATCTCATCATCCTTCTATGCCATCGCGATCTAAAGTTCATCTGCCAGCTCCCCTAATTCCCCGACTTTATCCTGAAGCTTAATGTTACGGTCGTACACCTCGCCATACATCTGAGCTGCAATAGAGTTCAGCGAAAACTCTTCCTCTTCCCCCTCCTCATCTATATGTGGTAACTCCACAGGATCCTCTTCATCCGGTAACCCCTCATGCTCAAACTTAGGGGCATAACCAACAACTGTGACCTACGGAGATGACTCCCTTGGCACTAGCTATTCCCAGACTATCTGAATATGTCAAGGCTCCTCTTCTCTAGGCATCTGAGGTCCCTCCTCCCTAGCCTAACTGGGTCCTCCAACATTAACCATCTTGACAATAATGTTTTTAAATTTTTAATTACTAATCGTCATTACTCAATACTCACGAGCACATAGGTTATAAACACATAAGCACATAGAGTCTTTTATTATCTATCTTCTATCACCACTATTTTTTCGATCTCTTATAAGGCTACTTCCAAAGGTTCCCCACTTAAGGTTCATAACCTAAAGTGATGATACCAACTTGTGACACCCCTAAATTTGGGTACTTCATTCCCACAGGATTTGGTGTTCACTGATCAAATATTCACATTCTAACTACCCAAAAAATAGGATAACATAAAACGTAAACTTGATAAACTTAAATAAAATCTTCTCTGTTAAAGGGTTACAACTCTTTAAAAATAATCCCAGGTAATCTCTAACCTTAACATCATTAATTAAAAGTGGAACACTAAATAATGTAGTCACGACATATATAATGAATAAAACAATATAAACAAGTCTTCAACACTTGTTGATCTTGCCCTTGCCCTTTCTCGTGGATGGCTTGTCGACTTTCTCGACCTTAGCTGCAATGTTATTATATGCAAGAGTGAGGAAAACAAGGCTCACTGGAATATTCATAAACAATGACAATATAAAATCTATAGTGAATAACTTCAGGAATGACAATTTGTAACTTTACTGTCAATGATAAACGAGAATAGAAAGCTCAATAAAAACTCAACCTTTGAACCAGGAATAAAATTCAAGTTCAAAAGTATGTCTGAAGGTCATAAGACCATGAACTATGTCCTAGGTTGCCAAGTATCTCTACTTTGAACCTTTAACAGTCATAAGACTATATGGACCATTCTTCTCGTACTTAGGGGAATCAGCCCTTCGCACCTTGTATTGTGCGCAAACATCTTAATGCTAACGCGTAAATAATCCCATATAATAGGGTTGTTTATCTTAGTTTTTGATATTCGAGTCCGCACCAAAGAAAATTTGGTTTGGATTACTTTTAAAGTAGTTCTAGAATTTTATAATGTTTCATCAACCATGGACTAGTTAAGTCAATAAGGTTTACTAGCTATATAGATGTTTATACAACATTAAAGAATTAAGCAGTGATATATACAATCAAAGATTAAAAAATGGCTATGTATAATAGAGAAAATATTGTACAATCAATGTGTTACTTCAAAGAATTAGGAATTCATGTTAGGAACAACGAACTTGAGGAATTTAAGCCTTGAAGACAAGAATCAATTAAGAAACATGCGTAGATAATAAGTCAGGAATAGGAAAACTTGTACATTTTAAAAGTAAGGTTTAGGAACTTGTTTCGTACGTAGATTAATAATTACTACTCACGTTCCCCTATACATCATTTAGTATCACAACACCAATTAATTACTAATTTAAAGTCATCACACTTAACATTATAAGGTGATTACAATCTGTTTTGATAACATATATTATGATTAATCATCTTTTATACTCATAAAATCAAGTTACAGTAACATTCACTGGACTACATATTAAGAATCACATTTTTCTGGGCCAAACTGGAAAGTGGTGCTCTGACCTTGATTTGAATCGGGAACCTGGCGGCTGCTGTTCGACCTCAATCGCTGCAGCGTGCTGCTTACTCACGTATCAGAATTGCGGTGCTTAGTGACACATCACCAGATTCATTGTTGTAGTCTTTAACAACGCTTATTTATTAACAAAACAAGCATAGTGGCGCTGTGACACAGTAGCACGCAGATAAGTTCGCGAAGAACACAGAGCAAAGCCAAATAGGCCTAAAACTTAGCTCAAACAATAATCTTCGCATACCCAAACCATATAGACTTCACAGAAATATTATTAAACATATAAAACATGATTATAACAAGTAAAATCACACAAACAACCAAATTAAAACCTTTAAATTCAATGTTTTTACCAAAAACACCATTTTAGTCATTGTTAACAAAAAAATCACTGTGAATTCATTTTTCAACCTAATTACTTCATTCAAGTCACATTCTTTTCCTTTCTTCATGTATTTACATAATCAGAAATCAATTTACACATTATAATATGAATTGAACATCAATTTTGATTCTAAATAAGTCATATATATATATATATATATATATATATACCACTACAAACTCACTGTGAACATGATTTCTTCACATTAATCATGTTTTCATGGATTAATCAAAACTAAATTATATATAATCCACATAAAACAGATTATATGAACAAATTAACATGTATAACCCATATCTTCAACTAATTGTTCATGAACTCAAACACAGAGAATTTTTTTTAAAACAAAACAAAAACTTTAAAAACTAAGATTATACCTTGGTCGCTAGTTTAGCTAGAGAAGATGATAGAATCCTTCTTTGTTTGCTCAAACTCACAAAGAAAGATTTTCTCACTTCTCTTCTTCTTTCTCTCTATAAACTCTCTCATCTAAACTTAAGGTAAATAATATAATCTGACATATACATATAATACATACAATACGTAAAATATAAACTAACAATTTAGTATCTACATAAATATATCAGTTATGTTTTTTTTAAATCAAAAGCCACTAAGACTTGTTTGGAAAAAACTAAATTAAAATAGGAATTCAAAAAGCCTTAAGCTTTGTTTGGTAAAACTAAATTAAACCACTTTAATTTATTTTAATAACTCGCTTTCTATATAGTTTATTTGTCACACTGTCAACGTCGGGATTTTTATTTATCCTTTTTTGTTTCTTGTTCCTTGGTGTTCTCATGTTAAGTGAGATTTATTTGAAAAAACAAGTGAAAAAGGTCTGACATGTATAATGTCGATGATTTGACTGTAAGAGTCGTCAGTTGGTATTTTTAACTGGTTGCATCAACGCAACTGAGAAAAGGTTTGCACATTGACCCAGTGATGTGATACTGTTAAACGGTTCTGTGAAATCGAGATTCATTTAGGTTTGGGGGTTTGATTATGCGGGGGGAAGGTGTTAGGCACCCCCCGACATCAGTGTTGCCACAGTGACTGCCACTTTTCAAGAAACTATTATATGAATGTGTGTGTGTGTGTGTGTGTGGATCAATGTGCAATTTATTTGGAAGTAGTGCGAGGCCTCGTTCGTGCCTATATACAGAGGGTTTGAATTTATAGAAAAATTCAGTTTTAAACATGATATAGCAGTGAAGTTTTGTAAAAAGAAGTTTTTCAAACCCTATGCTCAATAGTAATTGAGACCTTTTCATACTTGCATTTTATTATTAAATGTTCAGCTTTTTTGCTTTTATTTTTGAGATACGAAGCATCTTCGAGAAAATAATATACAGCGATGTTGAACTCCTCATGGGCATGACAGCCATCTAAAGAAATTCGAGACAATCAGAATAATGTACAAGTCATTTACGACAATTTGAAAATGTCCATCACGGGAACCGAATCTAGATTCAGTAGACTGAATCTGTGATGACATGATTCCTAGGCTCACATGATGTCGTAGTTTATATGAAAAGCAGTAAGCAGTTATATACATAAAAGCTATAAATATATATATATGCAGGCATGATCAACCACCACGAAGCACCTCCATGGGGGATCAATAATGTAAATATATAAAAGCGGTAAATATATATATGGACATGATCAACCACCACAAAGCACCTCCATGGGGGATCAGAAAAGTAAATAAAGCTGTAAATGACAATCAACCTCCACGAAGTAAACTCTAGGCGGGACTAAATGTAAAGAAAGCAGTAAAGACGGTCAACTGCCACGAAGCAAACTCCAGGCGGGACTAAATATAAATAAACTAGTAAAAGGCCTCAAAGTAAACTCCAGGCCTGATAGAAATGTAAGTGTGTGTGTATATATATATATATAAGTGGTAAACGCACAAGATGTTTCTCAATCTTGGCTCAGTTTATCAATTTAGCGATTTGTCGCTATATATATATAAAAAAACAGTAAACGCATCGGATATAAAATCCAGGCTCATGGAACAGAGTTCAACAACAGTTCATATATATAAGTATATACATACATTTATATATATATATATATATAAAAGCAGTAAATGCTCCGGATGTAAAATCCAGGCTCATCAGATAGAGTCTGACAACAGTTTATATATATAAGTATATATATATATATATATATATATATATATATATATATATATAAAATAAACGCTCCAGACATAAGTCTAGGCTCAATCGAAGTATAACTCGATAATGTTAGTCCATATATAAATATATACATATAAGTATATATATACAGACAGAAATGAAAACCACGGACTGAAGTCTGGGCATACACACACAACACGACTCTCAATGTGAAGAATAGTGTGTGAAAAGATGAAGAGAAAGGCTTTATAGAGTGTGAAAAGGCTTGAAGTGGGCTACCAAAGTAGGCTTCTATGACTCTATATAGATAAACACTCAGCTCCTACCGGTAAAATATAGCTATATGTAAGCTAACAGCTGTTAAAAATGAGAAAGCACTCAATATGGGGTGTGTATAGAGCAAATTGGACAGGGCTTCCTCGCCTCTATTTCTCTTACAAATGGCCACCCCAAGCTCTTTATTTATAGATCTGGGAGCCGCAGGTGTAGCTGCGATAGCCGTAGATGCACCTGCGGCTGACCGGGGTGCCCCAGACTCCGCGGGTCTAGCCGTCTCGAAGTATGTGCACTTGTGCACAGTGATGTCCGCTCGAATTTACAAAACTTCAATCCGAGCATCTGAACAAGGTGTACAAGACCTTCTTCAGACCACTTTTGTCGAGAGTTACGCAATGACATGGGATTAGAGGTTGTACGAAGTCAGGAAGAGGGGACCATGCCCATAGTCTTCAAGCTTCAAATTCTATCTGGTGTGCTGCCACGCATAATAGTCACTCGGGATTGGAACTCCTTGGCTCTTGTAGGACATTGTTGTGTAGAAATATATGTATGAAATGTTGACACGGTGCGCAGGGGTTGAGGTGGCAAGATGACAATTTGACTCCTCACCGGGGTTATCTCCAATTTGGGATGATAGCAGACGTTGCTCAGGGTTATATCTGAGATTTGACTGCTATAAGTGTTTAAATTCTGCAAGGTCATCTGTAAGTGTGCCTGTCTTCCCGGTGTTATCTCTGAGTCTTTGTAATGAGGGCCTCGGTAGTAGGTCTGAGATTGAAGCTGATCGCATGCATTTGAAATAAGCATTTTCGGAGTTATCGCCGGAACTGCAACAACATTCCTTGGGGTTATCTCCAAGGACGAAACTCAGGGTTATCTCCGAGGTTAGAATTGATACTCCCGGTGTCTGTTTCGGGGTTGAGACTGAAATTCTGGTAGTATCCGAAATTGATGTGAGCTATCTTCCAAGGTTATCTCTGAAAGGCGAATCTGCCCTCCTGCAATTTTAGTAACAGGTGTGCAGAAAATTTCGAGTGTCTACAGATGCCCATCTTTATCATATTCATGCAATGAAAGGCATGGATAGGATAAAGAATCCTAGACACTTGAAATACAACAAGATAAGCATGATGCTTTGTGCAGCAACATGATGCCAATGTTTGATGCATGAATGAATGATTGTCAGTTCCTTGTTAATCTTGTCGGGGATGATAATCAGTAATGTCTTGGACATACGATCCAAGTCTTCAAGGATGTTGACGTTAGGGCTATCACCAAAGTCCTGGATCCTTGATACAGACCTTTACTCCATAGAGGTGCCTCTCATGTAAAAGGGATTTATGGGGATAAAGATTTGTCTATTTGAGGATGTGTATAACATATTCCACCATCGGTCCCCTCCGATGAGAATGGTCTTCTCTGGTTTTTGTCACCAGTATATACCATGATCTTGTCAGAGTTACTACCAACAGTATGTATTATCAGGGCTGCCTAACCTTCGCTGATGTGTGTACCACCGAATAGGTCCCTGTTGGGCAAACTGTTAAGGCTGCTTGACATTCATTGATGTGTGTATCAATGATTGCATTATGTTGTGACCCTTGATGCGGAGTATATCAAGGCTGCTTGACCTTCATTGACGCGTATATCAATGGTTGAATCGCGTTGTGACCCTCGTCGGGGAGTATTTCAAGGCTGCTTGACCTTTATTGATGTGTATATCAATGATTGAATCGCGTTGTGACCCCCGCTGGGGATACATTATCAATGTCTGACTTTGGCATTGTGACCCCCACCGGGGATACTTTATCAATGTTTGACTTCGGCATTGTGACCCCCGCCGGTGATACTTTATCAATGTTTAACTTTGGCGTTGTGACCCCTGCTGGGGATACTTCTTTTAGGGTTACAACCCTGTGTTTGGCGGCATCAGACCTGTGTAAGATATTGCCAAACATGATTTGCAAAAGCTGAGCTCATCGGTATAGTGTACCTTGTATTCAGGTGAATACCAATGAGTGATATGCAGAGCCAGAGGTTGGCCCGTGAAAACCAGGATACCAGGCTATTTCGCTCAATCGCATAATGTTTTTATTCCTGATTTAACCTTTTCAGCTTGTAAGAACTCCTTTGCAACTTGAACTTGACCGAGCCAGAGGGGTGGGCCCCATTCTCTCTATGTCTTTTGATAGGCCTCTGTTAGTTGTAGGGAAGTTTTGCCCTATTTCCCTAGATTTTAGCTGTACAGAGATGTATTAGATGATGATATACTTAGGAATGTATGTATAGTTTTCCATTCCTTATATCATATTGACATCTATTGTATCATGCATGTTATTATGTTATGCATATGTATGTATGTCCAGAGATATTCAGTATTGACCTCTGGATGGTCTTCTGACATGGCCCGTACAGATGTCTTCTTCGACAGTAAGCCGTATTGATCATACCCCACCATTTTTGGTGGCATCTGATATGCGATCGTGGTATGATAGCATGTCACCATCAGACAGGGTGACTGTAGATCATCTATTGTAGCATACTATGACCCTGTTGATGTTTCAGGTTCCCACAAGATTCGTGGAGTGCATACTGGAGCTTTGGGTATCGGATAGGTAGGTTTTTCAATTTGGGACCCAGGAGTTGACTCCTACTTTGGAGGAGTATGCACGTTTGACGATGTTGCCGCTAGACAAACCTTGCGTACATATGGCGATTGGAGATATGAGTAGGCAGTTCATGACCCTCACTGGATTGAGGAGTAGGGTAGTGCAAGATGAGCTCACATATGGCCACGTTATATCCCAGCATTTTTTGTTTAACAGATTTGGCTCTGAGGATAGTTATACACGACATTCTGGAGATTTCACCACACCGGAGGATCATTGGCATCTGGCCAGAGTGGATGTACTGGTATTGTGTATATTGTCGTATGTCTGCATGCCATGATACATGGATGATTTGGACATTGGCGTCATTATGGCTGTGAGAGCTCTCAGGGAGGGTCACACCATCATACCGATGATTATAGCAGATACTCTAAGGTCTGCTACATACTGCTACACTTATCCGACAGGAGTGTTTACAGGCAGCTTGGTCATGTTGTACGTGTGGTTTATGTCACACTTGAGACCAATTGGCACTTTCAGACAGCATGGGTACTGTTTCACCCATGATATAGCCATGTCATACTCTTTTTAGCTTGCAGAGTGTACAGATGCTGCATCTTGGTCAGCTTTCCTGGTAGGGATTGGAGATCAGTTCGCTATATTGCCGTGTAAAAGGCTTAGTTCACCCTATAGCTTCATTACTCATGCTCCGGGCATGAATTATCTTCCTCTGGCTGGTTTGAGAGGCATGATTACTTACCACTCGCTGGCCATGATGTGTCAGTTTGACCGGTTTTAGGATTTTTATCCTTTTAAGGGTGCATCGAGTCAGCACTTTACTTCTCGGCACTTATCAGCAGAGGATAGATCCAGGTTGTATGCCTGTTGGGATCAACGAGAGCTAGCATCATTTTCTATCAGCCATCCGGGTTGTTCTGCAGAGTATTCCACATTGATGGAGACAGAGACTACATCAGCTGTGGTAGTATCCACAGTGCAGAGGATTGATTTCGACGATGAGGAGCCTATGGAGGAGGCTGATATTCCCATCGAGGAGGATTTGACTACTGGGTTGCCAGCATTTGTGATGGATTCTACCACTATGAGTGTTATTGTCATTCAGCATTCAACACAGTATCTGGAGTAGAGTCTACATCTGATGACCTTTGAGAGAGATCAGGCTAGGGCCTTGATGTTGACAACTCTTGATGGGAGAGATGCAACTCTATTAGAGAGAGACGAGGCTAGATCAGCCAGAGATGCATTAATTGTAGAGCGGGATGCTGCCTGAGATGTGGCCGTCACAGAAAGTACTTCAGTGAGATCCCTTAGGACTAGCATCCTTGCTGATATGAGTGCATATATTGATGATCATCGTGCCACCATGCAGTTAGCTTCGGATCTGCTAGCTCGTGTAGATACCATTGGGCAGGAGCTTGCAGCATTACCTCCTTCTTCAGAGAGGGATGCTATGTTTGATTTGATAGTCCACATACACATAGATCCGTAGATAGACTTGTATTTTTCCTGTACAGACTAGCTTAGCCATTTTGTCATGTAAAACACATATTGTATATATCAAACAGTATTATATATAGCAGGGAAATATATTTTGATTCAATTCCCTTTCAGTTGTGCCTTGATATTTGCTTGATATTTTCCTGCTTCTTCAGGACTTATGATCTTGATGCGTTCTGACCTCATCCTTGATGTATGGACATTGAGACGTCGCAGGATCTTTCAGAATGAATCATTGATATGTGTGTATCCCTACCATCTTTAGTGTCTTGGGACTGGTTTCTATATGTAGATGTGGAGAGGAGTGTGGCTTTTCCTCTCTGAGATTGACCGCACCATAGATGGTTGCCAGTACTTCTATTTGTGAGAAGCCTAGTTAATTCAATCTCTTATGGATTGGTGTTGCTCTTTGAGGCACAACCGCAACTTAGATGGTCGCCGAATCTCCTATTTGTGAGGAGAGGTTAGGTAGTTCCATCCCTTTGGTCTGAAGCTGATGAAATGTGGTGGATTGAAGTTTGATCCCAGTACCGTGTGACAAGTATTTTTGTTCTGGTAGGGGGTTAGACCGAACCATAAATGGCTGCCTACGTACTCCTATTAAAGAGGAGATCAGGTCTGCGTAGTTCGAACTTGGTGTAAGAGGTTCAACGCTGAATGTGAAAGGCAGATGGGTGTGGAAGCTTTATTGATGAAGAAGGGTGTAGAAGTGTTTTTGTTGTTTTTGTTTTTGTAGAGAAAGGGTAGAAATGTTTTTGTTGTTTGTTTTTTGCGACTAGGCCATATAGAATATGGTTGCCTACGTACTCTCGGGTATAAGGGAGATCAGGTTAACGTAGTTTGCCCCTCAGGACACTGAAGAGAAGTATGAATCCCATGTGCAGGCTATACTGCAGGGAAAAGAAAGTTTGATCTCATGATTGGGACAAACTGCAGGTGTGGAAAAAGTTTCATCCCGTCTTCACGAAAAACTGCAAGCGTAGAAAAGTTTAATCCCTTCTTCAGGATAAACTGCAGGTGTTAATGGTTTAATCCCTAGTGGGATAACCAAAATTGTGTGAAAGGTTTGAAATAAGGTGAAACCAGGCTGCTGGTTTGATGTGTATGTTTCCCTAAGGGGCAGAAGAGTATGTAAAAAGGGTTAGAAAATTGGAATGACTGGTGATCTGATGATCCAAAGCCAAGATGTTTGCTTGATGGTAACCTCAGAAATAGTACCGTTTCACGGTGTCCGAGTTAATAAGCTGTGGAAATTCATCGCCGTCCATTTCTTGTAGTCAGAGAGCGCCTCCTATCAATACCTCCTTGACAACAAACGGGCCTTCCCAGTTAAGAGAAAATTTTCTCTTAGATTGATCTTGGTTGTCAATGATCTTCTTTAAAACTAAGTCGTGTTGTTTAAAATGTCATAGCCGTACTTTCTTGTTGTAGGATCTGGCGATCCTTTGCTGATATAACTGACCATGGAAGATAGCTGTGGTTCTCCTTTCGTCTATTAGAGACAATTGGTGATACCTATCTTGTACCCAATGGTAAGGGTCTGCTCATGTGGGGGGCTACATACTCCACCATGGACCTCATCCATGAGCCTCTGAGCTTGGTCTTTGTCCAGACATCTGAGGAGACCTAATCCTGCATCTCTTTTGTAGAGTGCATCTCCGCTCAGATAGAATTTCATAGCAAGTCGATGGATCCGCATCTTTTCAGTCAGGCTCGCCTCAGCGGGTGTAGATCCATCTCACAGATACTCCTTGATATGTTGATACCAAGAGTTTTGGATGGGAGGTAGCTCATCTGATACTTCTCCGACATATTTCCCATAAGTTGGGGCCTTTTGTAGGCAAATGTGATGTTTGGCATGTTTTTCGTGTCAGGTATGTGAATAAAGGAGGCCAATGTTGCTAGTGCATCCGCAAAATCATTCCTATTATGAGGAATGTGTGAAAAGGAGATTTCTTCGAACTCCAAAGCCATCTGTAAAACTTATCGATGGTAAGGCAACAAATGTAGTTCTTTAGTTTGATAGATTCATGTGGATTGTTTGATTACCAATTTGGAATCTCCAAAGACAGTTAACTGCCAGATGCTCATTAAATGGGCAAGTTTTAGCCCCATAATACTGCCTTCATACTCAGCTGTGTTGTTGGTGCTGACAAACTACAATTTGACGGTGACAGATATCGCTCCCCGTATTGATACTAGAATCGCTTGACTCCGAACCTTCGTGTTAATGACTCCATCAAAATACATTTTCCATGTGGGCATGCATCATACTGATGGTGTTGCAGAACTGCCATTACCCCTTCATCGGGGAAATATGTTTCCAAGGGTTTGTAATACCCTGCAGGTGTAGTGGCCAGTTGATCCGCAATTCCTTGACCTATGACAGACTTTTCCATCACGTAGACGATGTCAAATTACTGTAGGATCAACTGCCATCTGGACATCCGACAATTAAGTATAGGCTTACTGAACACATACTTGAGAGGATCCACGTGGTATATGAGATGGGTTATGTGACTATGGAGGTAATGTTGTAACCTCATGGAAGCCCATGCTAAAGCACAAAAAGTCTTCTCAATTAGAGTGTACTTGTGTTCACTGATGCTGAATCTTTTACTAAGGTAATAGATAGCTCGTTCTTGGCCTCTATCATCTTTTTGCCCCAGCATGCAGCCCATGGCATTGTCATTAATGGATAGGTACATTAATAGGGGAACATCATCCCTGGGTGGTACTAAAATAGAAGTGTTAATCAGTTGCTCTTTAATGGTAAAGAAGGCTTTCTGACACTCATCGTTCCATTTCATGGAGGAGTTCTTCCTTAACAATTTAAAGATGGGCTCACAGTTTGCTGTGAGTTGAGAAATAAATCTGCTAATGAAGTTGATTCTTCCCAAAAATCCCCGTATTTGCTTCCCTGTCTGAAAAATGGGCATTTCCTTGATGGCCTGGATTTTGGTGGGATCCAGCTCAATCCCTTTGTGGCTGACTAGGAAACCTAACAACTTGCCTGATTTAACGCCAAAGGCGCACTTGGATGGATTCAACTTCAAGTTGTAGTTACACAACCAGTTGAAGAGCTTTTTGAGATGGTCCAAATGGTCTTCTTCCCTTCAGGACTTGACAATGATGTCATCCACGTAGATCTCTATCTCTTTATGCATTAAATCATGGAAAAGAGCCATCATGGCTCGTTGGTAGGTTTCCCCGGCATTGATGAGGCCGAATGACAATCGTCTATAGCAGAATGTTCCCCAAGGAATGAAGAAAGCAGTTTTCTCACGATCTTCCTCAGCGACTATAATTTGATGGTACCCCATGAAGCAATCAATAAAGGAGTATATGCCGTATTGAGCAGTATTGTCAATAAGAATGTGGATAAAGGGCACAAGAAAGCTATCTTTAAGGTAAGCTTTGTTCAGATCCCGCTAATCCACACAAACTCGCACCTTTCCTCCTGGGTTAGGTATGGGAACAATGTTGGATATCCATTCCAGATATGTGCACACCATGATAATGCCAGCTTGAAATTATTTCACAATTTCTTCTTTCACATTTAAACTCCACTCAGGTTTCAATCGCCTGAGCTTCTACCTGACTGGCTTAAATCCATCCTTAATGGGAAGGTGATGAAGGACAATGTCAATGGACAAACCCACCATGTCTTCGTGAGACCATGCAAATACATCCTGAAATTGGGTTAATAGCGCAACCAAGTCATTCCGTTGGTTTGGAGTTAGGTCTGAACCAAACTGGATTAGCTTAGGGCTTTCTAATGTTCCAAGATTGAAAGAAGTGGTTTAGTCAAGGTTGGGTTGAGGTTTGTCTGCGACCCATTCCTTAATCTCCTGAGGTGTCTCAATGTCCTCTTGGATTTCCATCAAGTCTAAGTCTAACATTAAATCAAAGTTACAGTCCTTGTGGAGAAAAGGAACCTCATCAGCAAGTACAGGCACATCTAAATTCATAGTCATGAAACAAAATATGCTTTCACTTAATATATGTGTCTATTTAATCATACAAAAGTGTTAGCATGTACTGATAAAATAACTGCTAATACTGTATAGAAAAGTAAGCAATTAAAGTTATCTACAGGGCAAAGGGATTTCTTCCCATTTTACCCTCATCGAACAATGCATGGAGTGCTTCTCTAATTGTCGAGGGTAAAGTACTAATGGACTGCAGTGATGGAGGGGTTGTCATCGTCCTCCTTTTCCTGAATGATAACCATAACATCTGGGCAATCATCGTCTGGGGTATATTTATTTGTATGTTCATCATGGAAAATGATGCGTATGTCTGACATCATCAAGGCGATGTCATGTTTATGTTTCCGTTCCCTCTCTTCCATTTTGGGATCAGGAATCAGGACCTCTTTTGCTTTAAATGGTACTAGTTTGGGAAACAGCATGGCCATAACATGGGTTGGCACCTTTACCGGAGACTATATCAGCTCATGGGGTGTAGATGGAGAAAATCGTCGTGTGGTAGAAGCTTGAGGAACCTGCTTGTGCTTATGAGGATTCCTGTGACTGGAACTTGAAGAATAGCCTAGTTTGGATGTCCCAGTTTGACTGCACACTTGAATTGGGTGCTTAATACCCTGCTAATTTTTACCAAGCCCTTGTCCAAGCTGATGACCCAATGACATCATTTATTGAGTGGCCGACATAACCTCGGCAGAAATATTGGGTACGGGAAGTGGCACTCCAATAGGATGGTATTGTGTGTTACTCACTCCCAAAGTATGAAAACTGGCCGGCTCAACTTCTGAATTGAAGCTGATGAGTGGTAGGTCTCTTTGTTTAAAACATTCTGGCTCAGCGTTGACAGTGACTAGGCTATTGTTGACAATGTATTTGAGTTGTTGATGTTGTGTAGAAGGAACGGCTCCAGCCATGTAGATCCATGGTCTCCTTAATAGCAGGTTGTATCTTGAATCTATCTTGAGGACGTGGAAGGATACATTGAATTTATTTGGACCAATCTCAATTGTCAGCTCAATCTCTCCGACAGAATTTTGTCGGGATCCATCAAAAGCTTTGATAACCGTATGGCTACTTCGGATCTGTTTGAGATTGATGTTCATCTTTATCAAGGTGGCATGAGGATAGATATTCAGAGAAGAACCTCCATCTATCAAAACTCCAACTAACATATACCCGGAGGACAAAACTGCGATGTGTAATGGCTTGCAATGACCGGACCCTTCAGGCGGTATGTCGTCATCAGTGAAGGATATCACATTGTTGTTAAAAATGTGATCAACCAGATGTTGAAATTTTTCCGCATCCACTGATTTTGGTAAGTAGGCTTCTTCCAAAACCTTTAATAAGATCTTCCTGTGATCCTCGGAAGAGAAAACCAAGTCTAGTATTGAGATCTGATGTGAAGCTTCTCTTAAGCTTAGAACCACCTTGGCTTCATTATGGCCCATAGTGCAGAGGAATTTTTCAATTTTCTCCATGGGAATCTTCCCCTTTGCTTTTATGGCGGGCTTCATCACCCTCTGAGGAAGATACAATGGATTTTCCTTCGATACTGTAGCAGCAGTATGAGATGTGGATCCTTCAGCTTCTCCATAATTCCATGGGACTTTGTGTGTGACAACAGGGATACCTTGTGTGCGAAGGGTAAAGAAATTGGCTCTGGTGCAGCCACTTTCAAAGGATTGTCATCTCCTTTGAGTTGAATTGCTTGTATGGGAAATGGTTTGACAGTGTCATCAGTCTCAACGGATATAACTGCTACTAACCCCTTCCATTTGGTAGGACAGGTTTTCCCACTCTCTAGTAGCACAGTCTCATCGTCTACCAGTTGCAGGACACCGCTATCAATTAGATTCTAAATAAGATGGTAGAGTGCCCAACATTCTTCTGTGATGTGAGCGCGAGAATGTGAATGATATTGACAAACTCCATCAGAGTTGAACCGTCTTGAACGGGGATTAATTAGAGGTAGAAGGGATGTAATTCTTCCTTTGTTGATTAGCATCTGAAATATCTCCTCCATAGGTTGGCCCAGGTATATAAATTCCCTTTGATTGGCAAAATCTTGACGGGCTTTAGCATTTTCTCTCTTCGCAACCTTATCCCCCATAGCTTGGCTTTTTGAAGGTGATGGTGGAGCATTCATAACAAAAGGAAGGAGATAGGCATGCTCCTGGCTGACTAACTGACGTGTGACTTGATGCTGATGAGTCACTAGTTCTGCCAATAGTTCAATTTTCTTACAAAGAGCTTTCATCTTTTGTTCCATAGAAAATTGAAACTTTGCATAATCCCATCTGTCAACACCGTCTTTGATGGTTTGGGATGATTCACCATTAAAATTGGAACACTGCCCAGCGCTCCAACTAATCATGTTGACCTCTTCTTCTTTATGTTGAGGAAGTGGGTTGTCTTGCACATGAGATTGATCTGGTTTGGTAACCACGATCTCACAGTTGTCTATTAAATCTTGGATCGTATGTTTCAAGGCCCAGCAATCTTGAGTATCATGCCCAGGTGCCCCGGCATGATAAACACACTTCTGAGTAGCATTGAAACCCCTCCCATTAGGGTTGGCCGGTGGAAGAAGATGTGTGATCTTCTTTTGAGTAGTCAGAAGAGCAAGAATATTCTTGAGCTAGTCCCCTAAGGGTGTGAACGTTGGAAGGCGCTTTGCATCTCCACCTTTAGGCAATGGAGGGTTTGAAGATTGTGCTTGAAAAGGGGAGTAGTTTCTCCTCCGTATAGGCATGTTCTAACTGCCTTTTTGACTTTGTAGTATCAAGGAAACATCTTCCTCTTTCTTTTTATGGACCCTCCGGGGGTTGTTTCCATAAGATCCAGATTGGATGTGCTCAGCAACTGCTTTAAGAGCGGCTTGGTCTTGAATCTTTCATGACTTCAATCCAATCCAGCCATCACTCCGTGTTTGATCATTTCAGAAAATGGTTTGCCAATACCAGCTAAAACTCTTTTATAGAAAGGAGCTTCTTTTATGTCTATGAAAGTCATGACCATTTCTGACTCTATCATATGATGAGTGTATTTTATATATCCGATTTAATATCCAATTCATGCTTATTTGTTGCTAAATAGAAAAGCTGAGTGTCCTATTTTGTTTGCAATACCTCTTGGGCATGAATTTTAGCTATTTGCATGGCAATATAACTCTATTTGATAGAGAATTCAGCTGGGACTTATGTGTTGGACATGATATACTAAAATAATAACAACTTCAAGAGGGAGAGAGAGAGATTACGAAGATCTACGTTCAGTTTTTTATAGCAAGTGTGGAGGAGTATTTTGAGGAGTTTTTCAAGATAATTGCAACTATAGACTACGTGAAGGGTGTTTTTAGATATTCTTCGTGTTAGATTATTATTTGTAATTAGAAGAATGATTTCTATGATTTATTCAGTGTTTATTTCATTTATTATGAAGTAATTCACTTTTTATGCTTGTGATGGATCCTTAAGTGAATCGATGGTTTTGTAAACTTTGATTTCCAATTTAATAAGCTATTTCCAGTTTATCTATATTGATTTGTGCTTTAATCTATGAATTGCCTGATCAACAATTATTTGTGGAGTTGGATGGAATCGAGAGAGGATATTCAAATCTAAACCTAGTTGATATAGCATGTGTTCAGGATTTTGTTAGTAGCTTAAACTTGATGAGTGTTGAGGTAGAGATATGCTTGACAGCGCATGTAATCGGATAGAGAACTTATTCTTCAACCTTCTTCAATTGTAATTCACATAGAGATATAGTGGGTTAGTTGATTAAGGTGTTTAACGGATTTCTATCTTAATTGTGGATTGATGTTAATACGGTATTAGTGCATCGAGAGATGGTTAATACTACGTTCGTGTTCTTGATTATTAAACTGGGATAGTGCGTTGAATTAGGATAAATGTGTTCAAATCAAAGTGAAGCTTAGGGTGAAATCATAAGTCTAAGTCTCCAGTAATTGTTTGAAATTTCAGATTTTGATATTCGTGGTTGTTTTGTGTTAGATTAATTATTCTTAATTTTAGTTTCGTTAATTTAAATTATTGATTTGATTCGTTTAATAAAATTAGGGTTAATAGAAGACTGGTAATTGTAAGTTAAGGTTACTGCTAATTAGTCTATGTGGGAACGATACTCTACTCATCACTCTATTACTTGTTGACCACGTATACTTGCGTGTTGTGCATATATAGATTTTACCCAACAAGTTTTTGGCGCCGTTGCCGGGGACTATAGTATAATTCTTAATATTTTTACAATATCAGTTTAATTAATCCAGTTTTACTTAGACATTTTTATTTTTTTTTGTTCTGTGCTTCTTATTTCAGGTGTGGAAGTAGTTTATGCAAACTCGGTCTAAAAATCTAGACTTGCTGCCTTTTGAGGACGACATTGAGAAGATGTTTCAGAGGTTGAGTAAGTGGATCAAGGAAATGAGGAAAGAATTCGAAACATCTGAAAATGAAGAGATAACAGTAATGGCAGCCGAAGATCGGAAAGCGTTAAGGGACTTCGCAACACCCAAGGTGACTGAACTGCAATCAAGCATCACCAAAGCCAAAGAATAGCAAAGAAATCGTTTGAAATTAAGCCTGAGATGATACAAATGATTCAAAATTCAGTTCAGTTTGGGGGATTTGCAAATGACGATCCGAACGAGCATCTAGTCAGCTTTCTGGAAATGTGTGACACTTTTAGGTTCAATGGGGTTTCGGATGAAGTGGTGAGACTTCGATTGTTCCCATTCCCTTTACGGGACAAGGGGAAGAATTGGTTACATTCTTTACCATCTGGTTCGATAACTACATGGGAGGATTTAGCTCAGAAATTCCTTGCAAAATTCTTCCCACCGACGAAAACTGCGAAGATGAGGAACGAGATTACGATGTTTGAATAACAGCATGGGGAGTCGTTATATGAGGCATGGGAGAAATACAAAGAACTGCTCAGAAAATGCCCACATCATGGATTGCCCCAGTGGCTACAAATGAACACCTTTTACAATGGACTACATGGGAATCTTAGGACAAGTATTGATGCAGCATCGGGCGGAGCGTTCATGGCTAAGAGTTACGAGGAAGCCTACGAGTTGATTGAAACTATGTCAGCTAATAACTACCAGTGGCCCATAGCAAGAATGACACAGGCAAAGGCAGCTGGGGTATTAGAAGTAGATAATATGACAGCGATGCAGACACAGATAACTGCACTTTCAAAGAAGTTGGAGTCGATGGCGCAAGACACAAACACAACAAACACAAAGAAGTACAAAGAAGTGGCAATAATATGCGAGTTGTGTGCGGGAGAGCACCCAACGGAGCAATTAATCCAGCAACTGTGCAATTCATTGGCAATTAGAATAGAATTCCTCAAAACACGTATTAGAACACATACAATCAAGGAAATAGGAATCATCAGAATTTCTCATGGAGCAACAACCAGCAAAATCAAGCTTCGTGACAATCATATCCACCAGGATTTCAGAACCAGCAACAACCCGTTCAATATCAAGAAAGAAAACCTGATATGGAGGAAGTGTTGGCAAAATTCATGACTACTACCGAGTTGGCTATAAAAAATCACACCATGGCTATGAAATCACAAGAGATGGCGATCAAGAATCTAGAGAATAAGATGGGTCAAATGGCGTTGGCATTGAATAATAAACCACAAGGGACACTACCAAGTGACACCGAGAAAAATCCTAAGGGTAATCACGAGCAGTGTCAAGCCATTATGTTGAGAAGTGGAAAACAGCTTGTTGGTCAAGAGCCAAAAATTTCGGTTACAAAGGAGGTTGAGCCAGAGACAGAAAATACAGTAAGTGAGGTAAAGCAAAGGAACGAAAAACAAATGGAAACGAACAAACCAGTTAACAAACCAGCTGTTTATCCTCCCCCACCATTCCAGCAAAGAATTCAAAAACAAAAAGTAGACAAGCAATTTTCAAAATTTTTAGAAGTTTTCAAGAAAGTTCAAATCAACATACCATTTGCAGAAGCCCTAGAATAAATGCCAAGCTACGCAAAATTTATGAAAGGGATTTTGTCAAGAAAGAAGAAATGGGAAGATTTTTAGACTGTGGCACTAACAGAGGAGTGTAGTGCGGTATTACAGCAGAAATTACCACAAGAACTCAAAGACCAGGGGAGCTTTACTATTCCATGCACTATTGGGGAGATGCATTTCAGCAAGTGTTTATGTGATTTGGGGGCAAGTGTAAACCTTATGCCATTGTCAATATACTTAGAACTGGGCTTGCCTGCACCAAGTCCTACAAACATCTCCTTACAGTTGGCGGACAGGTTAGTCACATATCCGAGAGGCAGAGTAGAGGACATCTTAGTGAAAGTGGATAAGTTTATATTCCCCGCGGACTTTATCATTCTAGATTTTGAGGAAGATAAGAACATCCCAGTTATCCTAGGGAGACCATTTTTGGCTACAGAGAGAACACTCATAGATGTACAAAAGGGAGAACTCACTATGAGGGTTCAAGATCAAGAAGTGAAATTCAATGTGTTTAAGGCCATGAAGTTCCCTAAGGATGAGGAAGAATATTTTCGAATGGATTTAATTGAGCAAATCATTAGTGAAGACATGAGCAAAAGTTTAGTGAATGATCCGTTAGAAGTAACGTTATTGGGAGATGATGAGATCGACGATCCAGAATCGGTGGATTACCTTCAATTGCTAGACTCATTACCACGAGTACCAAGATTTTGAACACCATTTGAACCACTGCACACAGAGGAGGTAACCGCAGAAAAACTTAAACCATCATTGGAAGAGCCACCAAAGCTCGAACTTAAGCCACTTCCTAAGCACCTCAGGTATGCGTATTTAGGCAATTTAGATTCTTTACCTGTTATTATTTCAGCTGCATTAACGAATTGTAGGAAGAAAAGTTGCTGAGAGTGCTTCGGGAACAAAAATTAGCTATTGGGTGGACAATCGCCGACATAAAGGGAATCAGCCCTTCATTTTGCATGCATAAAATTTTGATGGAAGATGAGGCAAAACCAACGGTGGAACAACAGCGGCGGCTCAATCCAATTATGAAGGAAGTGGTAAAGAAGGAAATTTTGAAATGGTTAGACGCCAGCATCATCTACCTTATTTCTGATAGCAAATGGGTTAGTCCATCCGGTCGCGTCATCAAAAAAAAGGAGGAATAGCGATGGTGCGTGAATGACGACAACGAGTTAATCCCAACTAGAACAGTGATAGGTTGGCGGGTTTGCATGGATTACAGAAAATTGAACAAGGCAACCCGAAAAGATCATTTCCCGCTGCCCTTTATTGACCAAATGTTAGATAGATTAGTGGGACACCAATATTACTGTTTGTTGGATGGGTATTCAGGCTACAACCAAATAGTCATCGCTCCGGAGGATCAAGAAAAGACCACATTCATGTGCCCTTATAGCACATTTTCATTCAGGAGGATGTCATTCGGGCTATGCAACACACCTGCAACTTTTCAACGGTGTATGATGGCCATTTTTTCAGATATGGTGGAGAAAAATGTTGAGGTCTTCATGGATGACTTTTCGGTCTATGGGGACAGCTTTGATAATTTCTTGAAGAATCTGGTCAGGGTTTTGCAAGGATGTAAGGACACGAATCTCGTACTAAATTGGGAGAAATGCCACTTCATGGTTGAAGAGGGCATAATTTTGGGCCATAAGGTATCGGCTCAAGGATTGGAAGTTGATAAAGTGAAGTTGGAAACTATTGAAAAATTGCCTCCACCAACCTCAGTAAGGGTATTAGGAGTTTCTTGGGACATGTTGGGTTCTACAGGAGATTTATAAAGGACTTCTCTAAAATTGTGAAACCTCTATGCAGTCTTTAAGAAAAGGATGCAAAATTCAGCTTTGATGAAGAATGAAAGATAGTGTTTGACTTATTAAAGAAGAAATTAACTACAGCCCCCGTTATAGTTGCACTAGATTGGAACATGCCATTTGAGCTTATGTGTGATGCAAACGACTTCGCAGTTGGGGCTGTTTTGGGTCAACGTCGAGACAAGGTGTTTCACGCTATATACTATGCAAGCAAAACACTTACAGAAACTCAAATGAACTACACCACCACAGAAAAGGAATTGCTTACAGTGGTATATGTGTTTGACAAATTTTGGGCTTACTTGATCGGGACTAAGGTGATAGTCTGCACAGACCATGCAGCAATTCGGTACTTGATAGCGAAAAATGATGCTAAGCCACGCCTTATCCGGTGGATTCTCCTACTTTAAGAGTTCGATTTAGAAATAAAAGATAAGAACGGGACATAGAATCAAGTAGCCGACCACTTGTCTAGGTTGGAAAACCACAGGAAACAAAGAGACGACAAATGTGAAATCAACGAATCATTCCCGGATGAGCAACTGTTTGGGATTTTATCAGAGATTCTGTGGTATGGCGATTATGCAAATTTCGTTGTGAGAAACATTCTACCCCCTGACCTCACAAAACAACAGAAAAGGAAATTTCTGCACGACATAAAATGGTACATGTGGGATGATCCATATTTGTTCAAGCAGTGCGCCGACAAGGTGATTTGACGGTGCGTCCCATATAGCGAAATGAAGAATATTCTGCATGAGTGTCACTCATCGGCATATGACGGGCATTATGGGAGTGAGAGGACAGCAGCGAAGGTGCTACAATGTGGGTTTTATTGGCCCACATTATTCAAAGATGCCCACCAGTTTGTCAAACAATGTGATAGGTGTCAAAGGGTGGGTAACATTTCGAAATGTAATGAGATGCCCTTACAAACGATTCTGGAAGTGGAGATTTTTGACGTATGGGGTATAGATTTCATGGGACCATTTCCCTCGTCCTTGAACAATCAATACATTCTGCTCGCAGTGGACTACGTGTCAAAGTGGGTTAAAGCTGCAGCTCTTCCAACAAACGATGCCAAGGTGGTCCTCAAATTCCTTTAAAAGAACATCTTCACGAGGTTTGGCACTCCTAGAGCAATTATAAGTGACGAAGGTAGTCACTTCTGCAATAAATCTTTTACTGCTCTTTTGGCTAAGTATGGGGTCAACCATAAGATAGCTACAACATATCACCCTCAAACTAGTGGACAAGCTGAGGTATCAAACAGAGAAGTCAAAAAGATATTAGAGAAAGTGGTGAATTCGAGTCGAAAAGATTGGTCACTGAGATTGGACGATGCTTTATTGGCCTACCGGACTGCATATAAGACGTCAATCGGGATGGCACCATATCAACTGTTATACGGGAAGACATGTCACTTACCGGTGGAACTACAACATAAGGCATATTGGGCTATGCAAAAACTCAATTTTGATCAAAAAGCCGTAGGAGAGAAAAGATTACTTTAATTGAATGAACTCGAAGAATTTCACCTTCACGCTTATGAGAATACCAAAATATACAAAGAAAAAGTCAAAAGATGGCACGACCCGAAAATTTTGCGTCGAACATTCGAGCCAGGCCAATCAATACTATTATTCAACTCAAGGCTGCGTTTGTTCCCCGGAAAGCTTAAATCAAGATGGTCGGGACCATTCACGGTCAAGCAGGTATTCCCTCATGGTGCGATTGAAATTTACAGTCGCAATCCACTCGAAACGTTCAAAGTCAACAGACACCGTTTGAAGCATTACTGGGGTGGCAAAGCCAACACTGACGTGATCGCCATCACATTGGCCGACACAACTTAAGCAGGAAGTAGTTAGGCTGAATGACTTAAAATCAAGCGCTAATTGGGAGGCAACCCAATTTTTAGTTCTTTATCGTATTTTCCATTCATATTTGTTTAATCATAGTTTTTATTAAATTACTAGGTAGAAGAATAAAATAAAAATCTCGTTAATCTCTCCCCAACATAACATGTCATCAACAACCCACTAATATTCAGGTTTTATGTCATGTAGATGGAAAAAGGATCATCAAGCGACCACATTGAAGCACAAGTGAGCTTCATTGAAGCAAAACAAGAAAGCCTGGCAGTAACCATGCCCACCGGGGTGGGCCCTAAAAGCACTACAACCCCCACCGGGGCGGGGGTCCTCGATTACAGAAATCAGTGACAATGCCCACCGGGGCGGGCCTTCCTAGAGCAATACCCCCCGTCGGGGCGGGGGTCCTGGAATTCAGACAGATGTGTGCAGTTATTTGGTCTTCTCTCCTTCCCAATAACACCCCACTTTCACACTTCCCCATTACTTCATTACTCCATAACCACCACCCACTTTACCCACATTCCCAACACTCCATTACTCTTCTCCACCTCTCCACCTCCTCACTCCACCATTGCTAGCCTTTCCTCTCCATCTATAAATAACACCACATATTATACAAACTCTCCCACCACACTTCATATAAAGAAAAAAGAGAGTATAGTTGTGAGCCTAGAAAGTTAGGGCAATTTTAGCAATAGGGAGAGATATGTATTCACAAGCATCGTCTAAATGCCAAAGGGGGGAGAGTTCACGTCCATCCCAACCAACCCACACCTTCGATCGCCGAAAATTTGCAAGTGTCGCCGCCGCCGACCGGTATGACTACATGCTCACCAAAGCCCTTACACCGGAGAGGGGGTTGGCACCGGATCCTAACGACGGGGAGCTTATGCCTCAAATTTACCAAAAAGGATGAACCAAATTCGTCTAGAAGCCGGAACTAGCAGTTGTCAACATCGTCAAAGAATTCTACGCAAATGTTGTAGACAAAGAACCACTTCAAGCATTTGTGCAAGGACGGTTGGTTCTATTCAGTGTCGACGCCATCAACACATACTAACAACTGCGGGTGCCTCGCCACTGCCAGTATGAGCATCTCCATACTTCTGACCCGAATTTTGATGCCATTATCATGGAGATGACAAAGCCGGGAACGTCATGGATGAAGGGTCGAAAGGGAGGCACCGTGTTCCATAGCAAGGACCTTAGCCGGTATGGCAAAATTTGGTATGCCTTCCTCTACGCGAAATTGCTTCCATCCCAACATACCTCGAACGTCACCAAAGCGAAGGCGTTGTTGTTGTACGCCATTGTGCAAGATTTTATAATTTATGTTGGGGCTATCATTTGTTTCTCCATCCGCCGGTGCCTACGTGGGAATTTTTCTGGAGGCTTGCCACACCCATCACTCATATGTGGGTTATGCCGTCAAGCAGGAGTTAGATGGTCTAATGACGAGCCCACTCAAATGCCACTCGCGCTGCTTGATTCAAGAATGATAGCGCGGTATTCTGTTTGGGCAGGAGGCGAATCACACCCGCGTGGACTAGGGTTCATTTTTCCATCATCGTCGGAAGACAATGTGGATGCTACAGAGACATCGGGGGATGAAGAAGAAGAAATGGATGATCAAGGGGATGAGCAGGTACCACGGACTGAGGCTATATCTAGATCTCAATTCCTTGATTTTAAAAATCAACTGAATGAGCATACCAAGGCAACTCGTCAAAAAATGCGCCGATTGGCAATGAGGCAAGAGCACATGTTCAACGTTATGCACACATCTTTTGCCTCGTTGAACAAAAATCTTCAAAGTTTCAACCCGGTGACACAATTTCTATATCAACAGCCCGGACCAATGCCAAAGTTCCCACCGAGTGATTCCGATGAAGAAGAACAACAACCACCTCCTCCGACTTAAGTGATAAAGGGAAGTCCTCATGTCCTTATTTTGTTTATTCATCCAATGAGGACATTGTCTAACTTAAGTTTGGGGGATTTAAATGCATGTTTGCATGCATTTAGCTTATTTAGGTTGCATTTTTAATTTTTGTCATTGTCATTTAAATTTCTGTATTGCATTTTAATTTTAGTATTGCATGATAGCTTAGGTGCATTCACAGTAGCTTAGGTTAATGTTTGTCAATGCATAGTAGGTAATATTGTAATGCATTTTACAATCTATATATAAAAAAAAAAATAATAATTAGTTAGTAAATATTGTGTTTGAGTAAGTCCATCAATGTTGTAGTTTATATCATCTGTGGGCCAATGATGTGATTGTCAATAAGTAGCAAATACAGTATTGAGTATTAGAACTGTGACACAATGATCGTTTATGAATCGAATTTTGAGTTTGTTTGAAATTGGTATAAAAGGATAGCACGAGTAACAAACATCTGTGTTGATTGGTCAAGTTCAAATTGGTACATAAATGGTCTCTAAAGGATAATGCTAGAGTGAATGATAAAATGACAAGGTTTGATGGTTAAGGCTAAAGTTAGGCAAGAACCTAAGTTTGGGGGATGTTATGTGGGGTATATAAGCATTATTTATGTGTAAATAATAATAATAATAATATGAATAAACACCGTGGCATGCTTGTCTAGTTTTGTGGCCTTTGTTACTTGAGTAAATAAGCCCGAGGGGATTGTCTTTACACCTAGCGCCCTAAGGTCTTAATGGTCTGGGAGTCGTTGGTCGAAAGCTCGTTAAGGTAGCATTGAAAAGCCTAAGGGAATAAGACACTGCATAGCTATGTGTAAAAAAAATGATGAATATAATGGGAAATAAGAGCAAAAAGCCCCCGTATAAAATATTTGTATGAATAAAGCATCAGTACCCCGCGTGAACCGTTGCGATTTGTGATTGCTTGATTTTAGTTAGAACTATCTATTTTTGTAATTTTTAAGTTTGTACTGCATGATTCCTTCTAAGAGATTGGTTATGTACTAAAATTTGGGTCAGTATCGGTTGTCATGGATGTTGCACACACACACTGTACCAGTGATGATGGCTTGAGATTCGAGGATTAAAACGTAATTGTAGATTGGTTTTTGATGGTTGATATTGTATAGTTGCTTATTTTCGTTGAGGCCGTTAAGATAATTTTGATGCTGCAATATTGTTGGATTTGATAGCATATAAGTAAATTCATATTCATATCATTGCATTGCATGTAGTTGATTTGTGCTCGAGGACTAGCACGGTTTAAGTTTGGGGGATTTTGATGAGTGTATTTTATATACGCGATTTAATATCCAATTCATGCTTATTTGTTGCTAAATTCTTATGATCATGATCATTTTTACTTGTTTTATGTTATTTCATGTGTAGAATGGTGGTTGTGGCATTCAACGTACAATTGGAGATATTCGGTGCTATTGGGACTCAAATTGGAAGTAAGTTAGCAAAGCGAAGATAGTCGATTAACGAAGATAGTTTCACCGGGCTGCATGAAAAACTTATAAACCCCACTGGGCTGGGGTCTTACACTCTTACTCCATTAATGACATAGCCCTCCAGGGCGGGCGTTATTGAACTACACACCCCCGCCGGGGCGGGGGTCTTCATTCGAGCAAGTTAAGAGACAAGCCCGCCGGGGCAGACTTACATAGTACATACACCCCCACCGGGGCAGGGGGTGGAAAAGTTGAGTGTCCTGTTTTGTTTGCAATACCTCTTGGGCACGAATTTTAGCTATTTGCATGGCAATATAACTCTATTTGATAGAGAATTCAGCTGGGACTTATGTGTTGGACATGATATACTAAAATAATAACAACTTTAAGACGGAGAGAGAGAGATTACGAAGATCTATGTTCAGTTTTTTACAGCAAGTGTGGAGGAGTATTTTGAGGAGTTTTTCAAGATAATTGCAACTATAGACTACGTGAAGGGTGTTTTTAGATATTCTTCGTGTTAGATTATTATTTGTAATTAGAAGAATGATTTCTATGATTTATTTAGTGTTTATTTTGTTTATTATGAAGTAATTCACTTTTTAGGCTTGTGATGGATCCTTAAGTGAATCGATGGTTTTGTAAACTTTGATTTGCAATTTAATAAGCTATTTCCAGTTTATCTATATTGATTTGTGCTTTAATCTATGAATTGCCTGATCAACAATTATTTGTGGAGTTGGATGGAGTCGAGAGAGGATATTCAAATCTAAACCTAGTTGATATAGCATGTGTTCAAGATTTTGTTAGTAGTTTAACTTGATGATTGTTGAGGTAGAGATATGCTTGACACCACATGTAATCGGATAGAGAACTTATTCTTCAACTTTTTTCAATTGTAATTCACATAGAGATATAATGTGTTAGTTGATTAAGGTGTTTAACGGATTTCTATCTTAATTGTGGATTGATCTTAATACGGTATTAGTGCATCGAGAGGTGGTTAATACTACGTTCGTGTTCTTGATTAATAAACTGGGATAGTACGTTGAATTGGGATAAAGGTGTTAAAATCAAAGTGAAGCTTAGGGTGAAATCATAATTCTAAGTCTCCAGTAATTGTTTGAAATTTCAAATTTTGATATTCATGGTTGTTTTGTGTTAGATTAATTATTCTTAATTTTTGTTTTGCTAATTTAAATTATTGATTTGATTTGTTTAATAAAATTAGGGTTAATAGAAGACTGGTAATTGTAAGTTAAGGTTATTTCTAATTAGTCTCTGTGGGAACGATACTCTACTCATCACTATATTACTTGTTGACCACGTATACTTGAGTGTTATGCGTATATAGATTTTACCCAACATCCTAGAAGGAATAACTTGAGCAGCAAGGTGCCTCCACCTTTGAGCATACTCTCTGAATGACTCGTTGGACTTTTTCTTGACCTTGGTAATCTGGTACCGGTAAGGAGACATCTGATATTGAAAACTGTATTGAGTGAGGAAGGCATGAGCTAGCTCTTACCAGCTATGGATCTTTGAGTTGTCTAATCTGGTATACCATGAACGGGCTTCTCCAATCAGACTCTTCTGGAATAGCTGCATTCTGAGCTTCTCGTTTTCCGTATAAGATCTAAGTTCTCCAATGAACACCTTCAAATGTGTGTAAGGATCCCTTAATCTGTTATACTTTTCAAAGTCAGGGGTTTTGAATTTCTCTGGATAATGAACACCAGGGAATATGCAAAGGTCAGCATATGAAACACTTCCATGTGTTCCAATCCCTTTGAGAGAATGGATAGTTTCTTCCATTTGAAGTACCTTCTTCCTGATATCACCGGTGTCTGGATCTCTTATGGGATGGGTGTTTTCAGCGTCTTTGTTGGTCGTATCCAACTGAGGTTCTGGATTTTTTTTTATCCAAACCTTGTGTTCCTCCTTGTGTAGAGGATTCTGTATGTGTAGGCATCTTTGAGCCCTGAGTAGACTGATGCAATTCTTTAAGCAGAACATCCAAATCTGTAATTTGTTTACTTAATCCGTCAAATTCTTCTCGAGAAACGACATTAGACTGGTCAGAAGAAGACATGATTGGCTGTAGGCTCGTGGCTTTTTTGGATTTTGAGCGGGTAAAAGACCCAATTGTTTCCCTATAAAAGACTTATGTGTTAGGTTTGTAATATTCATGAACGCAATCAAATTGCAAAAATTAAGCGGAAGCGAGATAAAATCAGAGTTTAAAATTTTTACAAACCATATACCCGGATCATCCTTCATGCACAATTATTAATTAAACGAAGAATAAGAAATTATGAAATCATACCCTTGTAGAAACGAGCTTCCTCAGGTACGAGTTCACCTCCTACTTCTCCGCGATCTCCTTGAATCTCCGGGTAGATTCCTTCCTTTTATCAACGTTAGCCACCCAAGTGTATGGCCTCTAGAGGTGATCCACCAAGGAAAAAGAATTTTCAAGAAGAAGGGGTATTGGCTCAAACCCTAGTTTTTCCTATCTGTATAGAAAAAGGGCATACTCTCTAACAAATTGGAATTATTACGTATGTTGTAAAAGTCAACAACCCCAACACCCATAATAAGACTCCTCTTATTTATAGATGTGGGCAACCCACCTTAACAATTAAGGAATTGGGTTTTATTTAATTAATTAAATTCTTTTAATTAATTAAGCTCCCTAATCTTATTAGGGATAATTAATTAAACTCCTTTAATTAATTTTCCTTCCTAATCCAATTAGGAATAAATGAGAGTACTTATATTAAATTAATTCCTAAACTCTTTTAGAAATTAAAATAATAATAATTGTAATAATATTAATAAGACTCCTCTTATTAATTTATATTTAATATTTCTAAAATATTAAATAATAAATATTAAGCTATTTAATTTATTTTATCACCATAGATTAAATTAAATATACTTAACATATTTTTACGATTATGCCATTAACTTCTTAAATAATTATTCTTCCTTTTATGGTGTGACCCTTTAGGTTCTCCATATTAAACCGGTTGTGAATAAATCAATTAGAACAATTCTAATCTTATTTAAATAAATAAATTAAACAATTAATTTATTTAAATAAATAATATTTATTCTACAATAGGGATAATCCTCCCTAGCGATCAACGACTTTCCAGATAATATAGATTTCAACATTAATCATAAAAGAACCTTTGAGTAAATAGTTACCGTACAATTCAATCCTTCCACCATACAATGTCCCAATTAAATATAAGAAATGGAATTACTGTCAAGTCTTATTTTATTTAATTATATGTATTTCGATCCTTAAATGCACAACTCCAAATAATGCAAATTAGAAACTCCTTTCTAATTTCATTCTGCCTTGGCCAAGGACTACTGGGTTGTCATTTATCGAATCACATAGGACATTTCTTTCTTTATTAGAAGTGGTAGATTCTTTATTGATCATTCATTATCTCCATGTACAACTTATTATACCCAAGCATACCCTTTGATATACCCATAAGGGTCTTAAGGAATAAGTCAAAGTATAACTCATCATACACAAGATACTACTATGATGATCTCAAGTCCAAGGATTACTTGTACTACTATCACTACAGAATTCCTATTGACAGCAAATAAAACTCCATTAGGTATTCCTTAGCGAGCCACGTCGATGAACTTATTCTCCAATAAGCACCTACATACTTGCTTTAGTGTCTCCACACAAATGATCATGAGATCAATCATCCTCATCCAATGAGCAAGCAACGTATGTACCAATCTATCCTGGATTCACTAATCCCCAATTTAGTAATCCAATGATTGGGAACTATTTTAGTTTTTAAGCTTTCTAAGAATTTAGATCTCATTAGAATGATCATCATCATTATTCTAAAAGCATTGCTTAAAACTATGGGTTTATCACATATTATAAAACAAAGATCATGTAGATAATTAAAAGCCTTTAATAAATTAATACTTTTATTAATAAATGAATAAGATTGTTACAAAGTATATGCTTTATCATCAAACATGATTGGCTTGTGTGCATACTACTTTCAATCTCCCACTTGCACTAAAGCCAATCGTCATGGTATCTTATACTCTTCTTCTCTAAGTGACGATTATCCCGCCATTGGATAAGCTTTAGTTAATGGATATGTAATGTTGTTCATGAGAGTCCACTATCTCTATAGTGATTTCCCATCTTCAATGATTCTAATAATCAAATGAAAGTGCCACAACACATGTTTAGATCCAAGATGAGACTTGGGAACTATTCCTAGTTCTCACGTAATGAACTTTTAATCCAAACAATCAACTTGCGGCTTCATTTATAGCTATATACTCTGTCTTTATCACTAAACCAAAGAACTCTTTTGCTATTTGGAACCTTTCCAATTCATCGCACTAATTGTGCAAGATAACGCTTTACCTTAAAGTGGATTTTCATCATCTTGGTGCGTCTCGAAAAACTTGAGTCTGTTAAGCCCTCTAGTTTTAATTTAGACCCACCATGAATATGATCACATCCTTAGTGCTTGGGTTAAGCACTTTAAGATGTTTTCACCGACTCATAGTGAACTTCTCCATAATATGACCGATCAACATCGGTCTCGTACATTTCATTGCATGCATGATTGTCACTCATGCGACCTCTCTTTCGTGAGTCTCAGGGGACTATTAGGAGAGATACACTCGAAGGCTCATCAACATGAGACATCCCATGGAGTTTGCCATGCTAAACGACTTTAGCATAAAATGAATATACGTTCTTTGGGTTAAGTCGAGCATCCTGTTGTATCTATCTATATAGATTTATATCCCCAATTAAGATACTCTTCCAAATCATTCATGGAGGAATGTTTAGACAACTTTATCTTTACTGATTGTAGCAATGGTATGTCATTCCTCATCCGTAGTATATCAACATATAATACTAGAAATTTCACGACGCTCCCACTGACCCTTTTGCACACACTAGATTCATTCTTATTTTTGATAAAATCAAACTCTTTTGATTGCCTCATCAAAACGAATGTTCCATTTTTGAGAAACTTGCTTCAATCAATTTCTCTGAGTGTCTACAACTCTTAACTCATCGTATGTAACTGGATCATCATCTTCTATGATGCGTACCTCATCATCATCATCTATGATGAATCCATACCTCCTAGGTATCTTGATACTATTCAGCATTTACGATTCGGTTGTGGTACAATAGGTTCATCTCTGAGTTCCTCTTATTTGACTTATAGTGTTTTGTGGTTCTTGAACTTTTCAAGATCTATTATCCTCCCACTAGCCCCTTCAATAATAAACACATTTATCTTAGAAGGCGTGTTTTTCATAACAAACACCTTTTGCTAAGCAGGATTATAGAACATATACCCTAAACTTACTTTAGGATGTCCCACATATAGACACTTGTAAAATCTTATCCCAAGCTTATCCTTTTGAAACCTTTTTCACATAAGTTGGAACCCCTTATCTTAACAAACTTAAGATTAGGAATCCTCCCTGTCCATAACTTTTATGGAGTCTTGGGGCCGGATTTTGAGGTTACCATTTTCGTAGATATGCAGCCATTTCTAGGACATGACCTTAGAAGGATACTGGAATGTCGGTAAAATCATTATGGATCGCACCAGGTTCAAATAGGTACGATTTTTCCTTTCAGATACATCAATCAATTATTATGTATCGAGAGGCGTCCATTATGAGAAAACCATTTGAGATGATCTAGAAACTTATTGCACAAGTATTCCTTCCTTGATCCGATCAAAGAATCCTAATACTTTGCCAATTTGTTTCACTTTTGAATTCTTTGAACCTTTCAAATAATTCACACTTGTATTTCAACAAATACACACATTCAACTCTTTGAATGATCATCTCCTTTTCTTATACTAGTTTGTTCAATTTGCAAAATATATTTTTCACGTAAGTCAAGTATACAAAATTTATTAAGTAATATTCCAGTTCTATACAAAACATTATTATTATAAATAGAACAACAATTGTTCTTAATTATAATACCAAAAATTTCATTGTCCAACAATGAAATGGAAATAATAATTTTTTTAACAAGAACTGGAATACAATAACAACTTATTGACTTAATTGATTTGCCCGTAGGCATTGCTAAACTATAAGTTTCTATGGCTAATATGGCAACCTTTGCAACATTTCCCGCATATAGATTACTTATATTTGTTTAGCTTTCTACTTACCTTGGTCCTTCATAAATCTATATTTATGATAACCCAAAGTCGGTATCCAATACCCAAGTAGAACCTTGACTTAAAGAAAAATTTATTTCAATCATGAACAAAAACTGTATTGTAAACGAAACTTCATTAAGCTTCTTTGGTTAGCCACTGCAAGGTGCTTCTCAGCTTTCTTTCCAAATGTCCATGCTTATTGCGGTGGAAGCAAACTCCTTTGCTATCCGTGACGCTTTTTGTTCTTATTATCCTTTGTTTATGCCTTTTCATTTACCTTCTTTGAATCGTTCTTCTTTTCAGAAGATCCTTTGGCCCCTACCAGTAAGACTTGGTTTTTCTTGGTTGGAAAGTGACTCTCAATATTTTTCAATATGTTAAGCAAATCAGCGAGGCTGATATCTAGCTTGTCCATATGAAAAATTCACAATAATTGTGAAAGGAGTCCGAGAGTGAGTGCAAGATCAAATCTTAGCTCAACTCTGCATCCATGACAAAACTCGTTGTCCTAATTGATCAATCAAATTGATTATGTTAAGAACTTTTTGTCTGTACTATAGTGTCATTGGCCATTCTAGATCGGAAGAGCTCCTTAGATATCTGATATCTATCAGTCCTACTTTCCTCACCATCAACTACTTGATGTGCAGGAATATAGTAGAAGCATCCATAGTATCATCTTGACGTTGAAGCTCAAGTACTCATAGATGCGAGCATGATGCATTGAGCCAATCATGCATCATCTTGCCACTTTCTAAAAGTAGCAATCTCTTCCTCGAGAGGCATTGTCTGCGCAACCATTGCGAGGATAGGCGATTAAGGACATAAGATAGTTTTTCAACTATGAGAACTATTCTCAAATTCCTTAACCAATCCATTTAATTCGGTCTGGTTAATTTAACATCTAATATGCTTCGCAGTGATAGTAATTAAGACATTGTAAAATTTTGTAAATGAATTTGTATTTAACAACATTTTTAACATACATTCTTTTATTAATTACCAAAATAATTTAGGTCTTGTTTTAAATTGGTATCTCCCACTATTTTCTTCAAACTATATTACCCTCACTTATATAGTTCGGCAAAATCTAATTAAAGATTTTCTAGTGAGAATAAGGATCCCATTTCAAATGTATATAGCCTTGTGGTGACACAACAAACTATATATAAATAAATAGGTAGACAACTTTTGTCAATTACATCAACTATGCAACTCCTTGTATTTTGCCTCTTAGATTATTTTGATCAAGTGGTGGCACATCCGAATCAAAATTATCCAAGTTAAGTCCGACCTAGCACTCCATATATTCAAAAAAGAAAAATATCATCCTTGTGGTGACACAACAAAAAACAATATTGTTCAATTTTCTTTATAAGCATCAAATGTGATAAATTAACATCTTAAATACTTAATACTTGCCTTGTGGTGACACAACAAACTCATATTAAATATTTAATACTCTATTAATTTTATCATGCTAGAAAGCGTACGCTCGATATTCCAAATATCTTTGAACGCTTAGGACTTAATATAAAAATTGAGGGGTTTGTTATTAATTATCTCATCTTGTTTAGCGCCATGCGCATATATATATATAAAAAATATATCATATTAATGAACATGCTAAGCATGTTTGCATAATATATAATATATATAGTATAAGCATGCACATATAGAATACTATATTCTATCCGAATTGATTATGGACTTTTATTCTAGTTTGGTTCACTAGAGCCACCAAGTGAACCAAAAGGTCAAACCCTAGGGGTGCAAGAAATAATATTTAAATATAACTATTACATTTAAACCCTGCTCCATTACAAACGGGTCTTCAAGCGCTCCTTGTTCCTGAATCTCTAATTCTTCAAAATTAATTCTAACTATTCCTATTACAAAATTATTTAAAATAAATAGAAACCTTGATCGTGATCGAGGGAAGTACATAGGAGGAGATAGAATTTACATTAAGAAAAAATTAGAGAAGACGAGTACTGTGAATTCCATTTAATAAAACCCATACATTCATGCATCCAACTAAAATAAAATCCAATCATATTGGTCAATAGTCCATAATCAATCCCATTTATTATCATACACATCATCATATGCATTAATAAATAACATTCATCTTATGAATAATAAACATTTAATATATATATTGATATCATTTAATGGGCAAATTTAGTTAGTATAAAATCTATTTTTGAATCAAAATAAACTCCTTTATTTTAATCCAAATTTAAATCAAAATAAAACTATTTTATTTTAATTTATCCAATTTTGAATAAAATAAACTATTTTATTTTAATCAAAATCTTTAATCAAAATAAACTCCTTTATTTTAATTAATTATGGAATCCAATTTCATGTAAAAAAATTCTTTAATTAAAATAAACTCTTTTATTTTAATTAATTATGAAATCCAATTCCATGTAAAAAAAAAAAATTTATTAAAGGAAACACGGATATTCTTTCCTATTCACAAATAAACTCCTTTATTTTGAATAATATGAAATCTTATTCCATATTTAAATAAACTCCTTTATTTAAGGAAATTATGATTCTCTTTCCTATTCACAAATAAACTCCTTTATTTTAGAAAAAATAAAATCCAATTTCAACTCCAATTAGTTATCATGGAATCCAATTCCAACTCTAATTAGTTAGCATGAAATTCTAATTTTAAAATTAAAATAAACATTTTATTTTAATTATAAAATTATTAAGATTAAAATAAAACTTTTATATTTTAATATTAAAATAAACCTTTTATTTTAAAATTAAAATAAACTTTTATTTTAATTATATAATAATTAAGAATATATATATAACCATAATATATATATATATATATATATATATATCCGTTCCTTTATATGTTAATTGTTAAAAAAAAAATCTGGTAATTCTTTAAAAAAAAAAAAAAAAGCTACCACGTGTATCACCAAGTTGCTTACAAAAATTCCTCGATTTCCGTGCTGTTATTTCAAAAAAAAAATTTGCATGCCATCATTAACAATCATTGGCCAATCATGCCAATCATTAACTTATCATGCCATCATTAGCCATCATTGGCCAATCATGCCAATCATTAACTTATCATGCCATCATTAGCCATCATTGGCCAATCATGCCAATCATTAACTTGATTTCCGTGCATAATCTTGTTGCAATATGATAAACAGCTGCTTTCTGATTTGGCGTGATTCACGGATAAAAAAAAAATAAAACAGGTTTCGTTTTTTTTTTTATTTTATTTTTTTTTTTAATAAATTTTATACAACAAAATTATGCCCAATTAAATTGTTCTAAACACATATCAATATACATAATAAATTAAAACAATTAATAATTCACATAAAGGTTTGGCTCTGATGCCATTGTAAGGTTTGTAATATTCTTGAACGCAATCAAATTGCAAAAATTAAGCGGAAGCGTGTAAAATCAGAGTTTAAAAAAAAATTACAAACCATATACCCGGATCACCCTTTATGCATAATTATTAATTAAACGAAAAGATAAAGAATAAAATCATACCCTTGAAGATCGAGCTTCCTCAGGTACAAGTTCACCTCCAAATCCTTTCGCGTTCAACTTGAATCTACCGGGGTTTTGTTCCTTCCTTTGATCAACATTAGCCACCCATATGTTTGGCCTCTAGAGGTGATCCACCAAGGAAGAAGAAAATTCAAGAAGAAGGATGGTTGGCTAAACCCTAGTTTTCTATCTCTATAGAAAGGGTGTACTCTCCCAACAATTGAAATTATGTCGTATGTTGAAAAAGTCAACAACCCCAAACCCATAATAAGACTCCTCTTATTTATAGATGTGGGCAACCCACCTTAACAATTAAGGAATTGGGTTTTATTTAATTAATTAAATTCTTTTAATTAATTAAGCTCCCTAATCTTATTAGGGATAATTAATTAAACTCCTTTAATTAATTTTCCTTCCTAATCCAATTAGGAATAAATGAGAGTACTTATATTAAATTAATTCCTAAACTCTTTTAGAAATTAAAATAATAATAATTGTAATAATATTAATAAGACTCCTCTTATTAATTTATATTTAATATTTCTAAAATATTAAATAATAAATATTAAGCTATTTAATTTATTCTATCACCATAGATTAAATTAAATATACTTAACATATTATTACGATTATGCCATTAACTTCTTAAATAATTATTCTTCCTTTTATGGTGTGACCCTTTAGGTTCTCCATATTAAACCTATTGTGAATAAATCAATTAGAACAATTCTAATCTTATTTAAATAAATAAATTAAATAATTAATTTATTTAAAAAAATAATATTTATTCTACAATAGGATAAGCCTCCTAGCGATCAACGACTTTCCGGATAATATAGATTTCAACATTAATCATAAAAGAACCTTTGAGTAAATAGTTACTGCACAATTCAATCCTTCCACCATACAATGTCCCAATTAAATATAAGACATGGAATTCTTTGTCAAGTCTTATTTTATTTAATTATATGTATTTCGATCCTTAAATGCACAACTCAAATAATGCAAATTAGAAACTCCTTTCTAATTTCATTACGCCTTAACCCAAGGACTACTGGGTTGTCATTTATCGAATCACATAGACATTTCTCTTCTTTTATTAGAAGTGGTAGATTCTTTATTGATCATTCATTATCTCCTTGTACAACTTATTATACCCAAGCATACCCTTTGATATACCCATAAGGGTCTTAAGGAATAAGTCAAAGTATAACTCATCATACACAAGATACTATGATGATCTCAAGTCCAAGGATTACTTGTACTACTATCACTACTGAAATTCCTATTGACAGCAAATAAAACTCCATTAAGTATTCCTTAGCGAGCCACGTTCGAAGAACTTATTCTCTAATAAGCACCTATATACTTGCTTTAGTGTCTCCACACAAATGATCATGAGATCAATCATCCTCATCCAATGAAGCAAGCAACGTATGTACCAATCTATCCTGGATTCACTAATCCCCAATTTAGTAATCCAATGATTGGGAACTATTTTAGTTTTTAAGCTTTCTAAGAATTTAGATCTCATTAGAATGATCATCATCATTATTCTAAAAGCATTGCTTAAAACTATGGGTTTATCACATATTATAAAACAGCATCATGTAGATAATTAAAAGCCTTTAATAAATTAATACTTTTTATTAATAAATGAATAATATTGTTACAAAGTATATGCTTTATCATCAAACATGATTGGCTTGTGTGCATACTACTTTCAGACATGTGCGAAGCACTAATATCACAGATAGATATATTGTAGTGCAGTAAATAAAATGCATTCGTACACATTCATTATAAATGTAAATGCAACATTCACACACAAGTATATAACAGTTTTGAAAATCTTGTAGTAGCGATTTAAACCCTCTTACTGGTGTCCCCAGCAGAGTCGCCACCTGTCGACGTCGCGATTTTTATTTGTCCGTTTTCGTTTTTTGTTCTTTGGTGTTCTCATGTTAGGTGAGATTTGTTTGAAAAAACAAGTGAAAAAGGTCCGACATGTATAATGTCGACAATTTGACTGTAAGAGTTGCCGGTTGCTGTTTTTAACTGGTTGCACCATCGCAACCGAGAAAAGGTTTGCACATTGACCAAGTGACGTGACACTGCTAAACGGGTCTGTGAAACCGAGATTCATTTAGGTTCGGGGGTTTGATTATGCAGAGGGAATGTGTTAGGCACCCCCCGACATCTGTGTTTCCACAGTGACCGCCACTTTTCAAGAAACTGTTATATGAATGTGTGTGTGTGTGTGTGGATCAATGTGCAATTTATTTGGAAGTAGTGCGAGGCCTCGTTCGCACCTATATATAGAGGGTTTAAATTTATAGAAAAATTTAGTTTTAAACATGATATAGCTGTGAAGTTTTGTAAAAAGAGGTTTTTCAAACCATGTGCTCAATAGTAATTGAGACCTTTTCATACTTCCATTTTATTATTAAATGTTCAGCTTGTTTGCTTTTATTTTTGAGATCTGAAGCATCTTGAGAAAATAATATCTGATGATGCCAAACTCGTCAATGGGCATGATGACCATCTAAGGAAATTCGAGACACAAGTAAATAATGTACAAGCGCCTCTGACTAAAAATGTCCATCACGGGAACCGAATCTAGATTCGGTAGACTGAATGTGATCACATGATTCCTAGGCTCACATGATACAACAGTTTATATGAAAAGCAGTAAGCAGTTATATATATAAAAGCTGTATATATATATATATATATATATATATATATATATATACCTACATGATCAACCACCACGAAGCACCTCCATGGGGGATCAGAAATGTAAATATATAAAAGCGGTAAATATATATATATGGACATGATCAACCACCACGAAGCACCTCCATGGGGGATCAAAAAAGTAAATAAAGCTGTAAAAGATGATCAACCACCACGAAGTAAACTCCAGGCAGGACTAAATATAAATAAAGCAGTAAAAGGCCTCGAAGTAAACTCCAGGCTTGATAGAAATATAAATATATATATATATATATATATAAAAGCGGTAAACGCACAGGATGTTTCTCAATCCTAGCTCGGTTTATCATTTCAGCGATTTGTCGCTACATATATATTTATAAAAATAGTAAACGCACCGGATATAAAATCTAGGCTCATCGAACAGAGTTCGACAATAGTTCATATATATAAGTGTATATATATATATATATATATATAAGCAAGTAAACGCTCCAGACATAAGTCTAGGCTCAATCGAGGCATAACTCGATAATGTTAGTCCATATATAAATATATACATATAAGTATATATATACTGACATGAGAAATGAAAACCACTGAATTTGAAGTCCGCATACACACCCAACACGACTCTCAATGTGAAGAATAGTGTGTGCAAAGATGAAGAGAAAGGCTTTATAGAGTGTGAGAAGGCTTACAGTGGGCTGCCAAGCAGGCTTCTATGACTCTAGATGGATGAACACTCAGCTCCCACCGGTAAAATATAGCTATATGTGAGCTAAAAGGTGTTAAAAATGAGAAAGCACTCAATATGGGGTGTGTACAGAGAAAATTGGACAGGGCTTCCTCGCCTCTTTTTCTCTTACAAATGGCCACCCTGAGCTCAATATTTATAGAGCTGGGAGCCGCAGGTGTACCTGCGGCAGCCACAGATGCACCTGCGGTAGCCCGGGGTGCCCTGGGCTCTGTGGGTCCCGCCATCTCAAAGTACGTGCACTCGTGCACTGTGATGTCCGCTCAAACTTGCAGAACTTCAATCCGAGCATCCAAATGAGGTGTACAAGACCTTCTTCGGATCGCTTTTGTCAAGAGTTACGCAATGACATGGGATTAGAGGTTGTACGAAGTCAGAAAGAGGGGACCATGCCCATAGTCTTCAAGCTTCAAATTCTATCCGGTGTGCTGCCACGCGTAATAGTCACTCGGGATTGGAACTCATTGGCTCTTGTGGGACATTGTTGTGTAGAAATGTATGTTTGAAATGTTGAGATAACGCGCAGGGGTTGAGGTGGTAAGATGACGATTTGACTCCTCACCGAGATTATCTCTAGTTTAGGCTGATAGCAGACGTTGCTCAGGGTTACATCTGAGATTGGACTACTGCAAGTGTTTGAATTCTGCAATGTCATCTATAAGTGTGCATGTCTTCCCTATGTTATCTCTGGGTCTTTGGAATGAGTGCCTCGACAAGAGGTCTAAGATTGAAGCTGATCGCATGCATTTGAAACAAGCATTTCTGGAGTTATCACCGGAACTGTAACAGCATTCCTTGGGGTTATCACCAAGGACAAAACTCGGGGTTATCTCCGAGGTTGGAATTGATACTCCCGGTGTGTGTTCCGGGGTTGAGACTGAACTTCTGGTAGTATCCGGAATGGATGTGAGCTGTCTTCCAGGGTTATCTCCGAAAGACAAATCTTCCCTCCTGCAATGTTAGTATTATGTGTGCAGAAAATTTCGAGTGTCTACTCACACTTTGTCAGGAATAAACATGTGAATGATATTCCTATTTACATATGATTTGATTATGACATATATATATATGAATGAATATGCAAGTATGTTTACATTAAGAAAAGCTGTAAAGTCCTTTGATAGATAATAGAAACATATGTACAAGGACTTAGAATGAATTGATCAAATGTGTTAGGTTGATCCTACATAAGCAAAACAGCTTTGTAAAGTCCTTTAAAAAGAAATGATGTATAAGGACTATAAATATAGAAAGATCAAGCATGTTAGGTTGATCTTATGATGTAATAGATAGGCTTGTCTGATCGTCGAGCACTGCACTAGAAATCGTAGTCTGCCAGGAGAGTCAAGAAAAACTAGAGAGCTATCGAGGCAGAATCGTAGTCTGCAAAATAGTAGATCTCGGAGTTCATAGACTTCCAGGAGAGATGAGGAAGGATCGTAGTGTGTCGAGGAGAACTTCATCAGGGTTGTAGTCTACTGAAGGAGTTATCTTTAGAATCATAGAGACAGCCTGCCTACGAGCCGACCGAGCATCTACCAATGTCAAGTAAAGAATCATAGACTACACTTAGAGTCGTAGAGTCTACTAACGGCCAAATCAAGGATCGTAGACTGCACTCAGAATCGTTGAGTCTACTGATCATATCAAAGGCAGAAATCGTAGTCGAGCAAGATCAGATGAAGATAACAAGCACAACAATAGAAATCATAGAGTCTCAAGATCTGATCTTAGAGTCGTAGTGTCTGCACAGCCAAAGCTGAATCATAGAGTGCAGGACTACGACCTCAACAGATGTGCTCATAATGCCAAGGCAGAATCGTAGAGCAAATACGATTCTCAACTAATGTGCACTCCCTGAATATCCAAAGGAATGAAGCCTCTGGTTGGCACTGCATAGATACGTCCCACCTGAAGGTAACCAGAGAGCACTCAATGAATGGCATGCTAAGCTAACAGAAGACATAAGCACCAATCCAATCAACATCAAGATTGAGTCATGAAGCCATTTGAGATGAAATCTTCTACAAGATGATCATAAGAAGACTTCAATAATTGACTAAGGAATGTCGACATGCGATGGTGACAAAGTGAAAGATGACAACGATCTTGGAAGTAACCAAGATCGTAGTGTTTGTCAATCTAAGAAGAAACTGATGGAGTACACACTGAGATACTGGTCAGCCTCTGAATAACAAGGCTAAAGTGATTAAGCATTGGGTCAGTCCATTGATGATAAGTGAACGGGAGATCACTAGGAGAACGCGTGTTGGACACGCCACAAATCTGAAGTGTCTTGTTATTCAGAAGAGGCCAGAGCAAGGAATCAAGCCATCAGTATCTGAGAACAGTCGAGGCAAACAGAAGTGATGAAGCACTGCACAAAAAGAGGAAGAGGTGTTCTACCCTAAAGAATAAGTGAACACTCCTCAAGATTGTAGTGTTGTCTCTACAAGTCAACAAGACACTACGATCAAGTCCATGAAGACATGCATCAGAATCGTAGAGTTTGAATAACTGATGACTGAAGCATTGGCAATGGTTTAATCTAAAGGGTAATGTTCGGACAAGAGCTTATTGAGAGCATCGATGCAAGGACAACCTCTGATCGAGAAATCAGAAGGGTGAAATAAAGTCATCGACCTACCCAAGATATCAAAGTGACATATCTGACAGGGTTGGTGAAACAGCAGACTACAGTGTTAGGAAGTCAGAAAAAGATGTCATGTCACATCTGCAGTCTTCACCAAATAACTCAAGATCTGCGAAGCAATTTGAATAACTTTCAATGGCTACTTTCCAACGGGAAGATTGGGAAGTAGTATAAATCAACAGAGCCTCAAAGATCAAGAGTTGCTGATGATTGTGTGTTACAGAATCGTTGAGTTGGTGAATGCTATTGTTGACTCTACGAGTTCCACCAAAGATCAATAGAAAAAGTCTCAGTGACAGTGAGACTACCGAGGTAGAAGTGAAGCAGCTTTGAAGAAGGACTCATACAGATCAAATCTTCACTCAACAGAGATGAGAATGCCACTAAAGATAGCTGTCAAGCTGAGAGCCGAGAAGGCCAAAAAGATAGCATTCAGGAAAGTGGCTGAGTACAAAGAAGATCAAGAGAACCACTCTACAGATCACCATGAACCTAAAGCTAAAACTGAACAAGTGCAGAATCATGTCTGCAAAACATTCAAGAAGGGTTTAGGGATTACTAAGTGCCAAAAGAAGTCTACCAAAAGCTCAAGGACTTAGCAAATCCAGATGGTGATGGTGCACAGCTAACATCAGATGAAGATGAGCTGAAGAGAGTAAAGATCAGCTGCACTAAAGAAGATGTGGTCCAGACTCGAAGCGGAATGCAAAGAGGACCACACCAAGCTGCTAAGTACAAAAGATATTCAAAGCTTAATGACATCTTAGCAGCTTAGCACCAACAACTACTACAACTACAACAACAAGAAGCCAGGGCCTGATGGGTCCTTGTCTGGTGGGACTAAATGAGTTTCCAAGCCTGCTGGGCTTGAAGAGTTCCTAGGGAACTAGAGAAGTTCCAAGGCTGCTGGCCTTAAAGAATTCTTAGTGAACTGAAGTCCCAAGGCTGCTAGCCTTAAAGGAATCTTAGTGATTCAGGGTACTTCCCTTCCTTAGTGGAAATCCTACTAGTTGAAAGCAGAAGAGTGGATTAGGAGCTTGATTCTCTGAACCACTTAAAACCCCTTGTGTCTTTTACTTTATGTCATTTACATTATGTACATTAACTGTTATAACTGCTATGAATATTTTAACTACTTACTACTAAAGTAACTCTACGAACAATGTATGTTTGATTATGAATATATCAATGAATGGGATCTTTTACTTATTCCGCTGTGCTTGAAAAGATTCTTAAGTTTGTCATGAGCTACTTAATGAGCAATACAACTTAATAGACAAAAAGTATTTTGAAATTCTAAGGATCTATTCAAACCCCCCTCCCCCTCCCCCTTCTAGATCTATATTGTGCCTACTGGAAACTAACACACTTTATTTAATTAAATTCTAATATTCAAATTCAATTAAATTAAAGTTATCATTAACACAATAAATCAAATCATCACATAATTACAATTCCCATTAAACTATAATTATTTAACAAATCACTAAATCTCCAATTTAAATATTAAATTAAATTAAAACAACATTATAATCATTTAACAATTCATTTAATTCAAGTATCCCAATTAAAACTTTAACTACAAGATTACTAAACATCAATTTAATTAATATATTACACTTAATTAAATTACTCCACAACATAGTCACATCAATTATTTATTCAACACAACAAATAAATTAACCAAAATATTCATTTAATTCAATAAATATTTTAAAATTACATACAAAAATCTGGTTCATTAAAAGCAACATTCCAAACGTGCAATAAGATGGCAGTTGTGTTCCAATCATCTAACTGTTTAATATTCAATCCACCTTAAACAAATGGGAGGGCTAATTTATCCCAAGCTATTTTAACACCATGAGTTTGAAGGGTAGACCCTTTCCATACAAAGCGAATCCGAATGGACTTAATAGCTTTAAGAGTTATCGATGGTAAGATGAAGAAGGAGGACCAGGTGTAGGCTTGAAGAGCAAAGAGCACCGAACGTACCTGTTGTATTCGACTAGAGAAGGAAATCATTTTAGTTTGACATCAAGGGATTCTGGATGTGATCTTATCAATTAGAGGGCAACAATTCTCTGCAGAAAGTTTCGAGAATAAAAAATGGACTCCAAAAAATTTTTACAGGGGTGAAGCCTCTTAAGAAATTAAGCAAACCCAAAATATTGCTAGAAACTTCAAGGCTAACATTTGTGAGGAAACACTGACTCTTTGAAGGATTGGGAGATAGCCCAGATAGCCTAAAGAACGTGGATAAACATGAGGCTAAAGTTAAAACTAAGGAAAAATCACCATGGCAAAACAACATTAAGTTATCCGCAAAGCACAAGTTAATAATTTTGGTTGAGGCTGCTTGCCAATGAAATTTAAAAGGGAGCCTTTTAATGCTATCCTCAATTAGAAAAGCAAGGAAATCCCTGACAGTCACAAACAGATACGGGAAGAGAGGATAAACTTGGCGTAGACCCTTGGCTCTCTTGAAATAAGCACATAAAGATCCATTCATTTTGACTGAAAATTTTGGTGTGGTAACACAAGCTTTGATCCAGTAGAGGAACTTAGGGGGAAACCTCAACTAATTCAGAACATCAAAGAGAAAATCACATCTAATAGAATCAAAGGCCTTCTTGAGATCTATCTTTAAAGTGAAACGAAGAGAGCCTGAATTCATATGGTAATTGCGCATCAGTTCTTGGGCCAACAGGATATTATCACCAATCTTCCTTCTAGGGATAATAGTAGCTTGGGTTGGAGATATGATGGAAGCAATAGTGTTCTTCAGTCGATTAGCAATTATTTTTGAGATACACTTATAAGTTGTATTACAGTATGAGATTGGCCTAAAGTCCCACATCGAAGTAGGATCCTGTACTTTGGGGATAAGTGCAATAACTGAAGCATTAGAACCCTTTAGAAGATGTTAGTTTCCAGTGGTACACAATAGATCTAGAAGGAGGGTTGAATAGATCTTTTAAAAACTTTATTTTCTTTTATCCTTTTTGAGTGATTAACAGATAATGAATAGATGAATCAATTCATGCACAGCAGTATAGATTAAGATCCCCTTCAAAAATATAACTTTAAACAAAGTTCTAAAGTTAGATTAGTTGCAAAAAGATATAGCAGTTATAGGACAGAATGTAAGTGACATAAAGTAAATGACACTAAAGGTTTTAAGTGGTCTAGAGACTGAATGCTCCTAATCCACTCTTCTGCTTCAACAAGTAGGGATTCCACTAAGGATTTAATCAACTTTGAATCACTATGATTTCTTCAAGACCAGCTGCCTTGGAACACTAGTCCACTGAGAACTCTTCAAGACCAGCAGTCTTGGAAACTATAGACTAAGCTCAGCAGACTGAGAATCTCTTGTACCCTCTGGTACTCAGCAAGCCCAACAGACTTGACTTTGGTTTAGTCACTAAGACAAGGACCCTACAAGTCTTGGTTGCTTAATTTTTTGTTCTTTGTTTGTTGTTGTTGAGCTGCTAAGATGACATTCAGCTTGTTTATCTTCTGGTACTTAGCAGCTTCTTGTGATCATTGGGCATTTAGCATTGATGTTTGATCACATCTAATTGACTGCTAAGATGTGCATTTAGCTTGACATCTTGTTGGTACTTAGCAGTCAGACTCATCTTTTGTTGTTGCTATTCTTTGTTGTTGATGTTTGTCTTCATCTGACATTCAACATTGCACACCATCACCATTGAGGTACTCCTAAGTCTTTACATATCAGCTTAACTTCTTTGGGTACTTAGCAGTCCTTGAACACTGGTTATCCTATGAACAGATTCGGTTCTATATCTCCTTCTCTTCAGCTTAACGTGTTCATGGTGAGACGCAGAGTGGCTTAAGTATTCTTCGTTCTGATCTGTCACTCAAGTTGTTATCTTCTTGGCCTTCGAGCTCTCACTACAAATGAAACTTTCGTTATCATATTCCTTTATATGGAGTGAAGCTTTTTCATTATTGGAATCTCATTAGTTGTGCTTCACTCTTATGTGGTGGTCTCACTATCACGGAGACCTTTTCTTTGTTAAGCTCTATATGACTTGCATCGTCTCAAGTCAACAACATTATCATCTTTGAAGCTTTAGCCCTTTATAGAATCATTTGTCATATTCCCGTTAGAACATAGCCATTGGGAGTCTTTTGTTGAATAGCTTTCTTTGGAGCATTTAATGTTTAGATATTCTGAGATGTAGACATACTAGGTTGATGTGACAAATCCTTTTTGACTTGTTTGACACACCAGTCTTCTTTATCACCTAACACTTTTGAAATGTCAATCTCATCAAACTAGTAGGTAGTCACCTTATTTTCTTTTGTTTCCTCTATTTACATCAAGTATGTTTGGAGAGTATATTAGGATCCTCAATCCACAACGTTCAAATGTCAGTCTTATTTGTTTAGACATTCTCACTCATCAGACAAATGCCATCTACGATTCTGATGTTGACCTTTATGAACTCTACGATTACTTGGTCATAGCTTATCTGTGGAAATCGTAGGGTGACTTGACCTTGGCATCTCTTATGATTCCGAGAGTGTTTAACATTGTACCATCTTATACTTAGCTCTTGTAGTTTGCTCTACGATCATGCTTGGTTTATCTTGCTTCAGGAAGTAGTGATTTGATTGACTGCTTTCACTTTGGTTTGCATATCCCCTTGATTAGTCATGCTCAGCTTCCTTAACTTTCAGCCTTGTGATCTCTTGATCATACTTAATGGTGAGGCTGAGTATTGACATCCTCTTCGTCTGTCCTCTATAGGTGCTTCATTAGACTCTACTGCTCATTTACAAACTCTGTGATCGTTTTCTTTTAATGAGAGTTGAGTTCTTAGGTTGTGGTACTCAGTTGCAGTTAAGCATACATTCGAAAGAACTGAGTAGCAGAGCAAGCTTTTCTTTCTTGATCGTAGAGCATTGGACGTTGAGTGTTCTTCATCTTTTGGTTTGAATATGTCTGATTTGCTTGTGGTGGAGCTTTTGAAATGTTTCCGTTGAAGGCATCCATTGTAGCATTTATGCATCAGACATTTCTGAGCATTGATGTTGACTTCCTGGAAATCTGTTGTTCAGCCTTCTGGCCCACTGGCACAGTTGACTACTATCTCACATAACTCCTGAAAAGGTGTTTTTAGCAGGCATACAGTCTTTTCCTTAGCTCCTTCTATACGCTTCTTCGATACATACTAAGGATGAGTGTTAGATCATTGGGATTCCTAAAGTCAATGTCTATAAGCGATTCTACACTTGATATACTTCATCCTTCAGCAAATGGACAACACCATGATCATTGTGTCTTGACATGCTCATGCTTGATTTAACATTAATTGATAAGAACACTACAATTTCTCTTAAGCTCTGATAGACTATGATCTCTACTTGCTTGTTTTACAGATTCCACGATTCCAAGAGCTGACTGCGATTCTTAACTTGGCTCGGCAGGCGCTCAGACTATTTTCACGATTATGAGTATGGCTTCCAAGACAGACTACGATTCTATAGCAGCTTCTTCGATACTCCGCGATTCTGCAAACTCTTAGCTGGCTCGACAGACTACGATTCTGTTGAGGCCTATCTATTACATCTCAAAATAGATCAGCCTAACAAGTTTGATCTTTCTATTCATATTCTTTATACATCATAATCTTTTGATGGAATTTTACAAAACTATTCATTCATATTAGATTAACCTAACATATTTGATCAATTCAATCTAAGTCCTTATCCATATTGTCTATCATCTATTAAGGACTTTACAACTTTTAGCAATACAGACATATTTTCATATTCATTCATTAACTTTATCATCTTTACCAACAAATTATATGAATAAAGGAATAACATTCACTTACATATTCCTAATGATCTCCCCCTATTTAATGATGACAAAAATAGTAAATGCATATGTATGAGATGAATGAATTTGAAAATACAGTGAGCTGCTGTATTACTAGAAATAGATAATATGAATGATATTAATGAACATTTAATTTTAGATGACATGACAAATTTAAATTTTGGATCCAGAACATACTAATACAATTAGAGATGTACCTTCTCTTTTTCATGTTTTCACCTTGTATGTCTTCTAGATATTCTTTCTATTATTGCTAATCATCTGCTTGTTCTCCTAGTTCCTGCCCCCCTTAGACGATGAATTCATTTCTTTATCTTCTTTGGGCTCCCCCTCAGATGATGAATCCTCTTCTTTCTGCTTTATCTTCAGCTTTTCGTCCTTCTTTTTTTGGCCCTTCTTCTGTATCTCCATTCGTCTCTTCTTATGTCTCTTTGAGTGTCTCTTTTTCTCCCCTTTTTTGTCATCAATCACTTGAGAGAGATGATGGACATTGTTCATAAGCTATTCAAGTAGGTAGGATGAATTCCCAACTTCAATCTTTAGCTCCTGCTGGCGGAGCTCTAGTTGTTGGGAAAGGGACTGGTTGAGGGTATCTATTTTCTCGGAGAGAGACACAATAGATTCTTTATTTTTCTTCTAAAGTTGCAGGGCTTCTTTCCTCTGTTGCTTAATAGATTCCAAATAAATATGATCTCTCTGATGAAGCTTATTAGATATATCATAGATGGTTACTTTAAGCTTCTTATTGAACTCATTTTCCTCTCCTTCTGATAAGCTCTTAGCTTCCTCGGTAATGTAGGAAAATTTCTCAACCAATTCTTTAGAGTTTTTCAACAACTAAAGATTTTTAGGAAATTGGGCAGTTGATTTGAGTTTCTCATTTTTGTAAATATTTTCAAAGGCAGTGAGAATGTCAAAGAGATCATTGTTGGATGAAGTGGGAATATTAGAGGGTATACTAGGACATAAGCTTGGAGTACTGAATGTGGGGTTTGATGTTTAGATATCTTAGCGAGCTTGACCACATGCAATCGTAGAGTATGAGACCTCTACAATTGTGGGCTTTGGTGTGGCCTTTCTATTATCTAAATTTTCTAAGAGATAGTAGGGAATGTAGACGTTTCCAGCATTATGATAAACTTTGAAATGAGGGAAGTTCTTGATCAGCTTAGTGTGAAATGTCTTGACCCTTGGGAAGTTCTGAGAGAACAGCTCCAAATTAAGAATGTGTGAATAACACCAGCTAATGTAACTCTTATCTCCAGCAGTGTAAGCCTTTAGCCAGGGCATCCATGGGTATAACCATATTATCAGATAGTTTTTTGGAGTGTATAGCACTATAGTACGATCTAGATCCATGTCTTTAAAATTATTGAACAGATCTTCTGTAGACATCCTTACTACTTTGAGTCTTTCATTTCCATGGTTTATCCATCTTTCTGGTAGCACATCTTGTGGTTCATTAAAGACTTCCACCACTAATCTTCTGTGAACTCTTGCTGGAGAGGGAATATGATTGTCTGCTAATTCCTAATCTGCAAAACTGTAGTCTGTCTCTATTTCTTCATTTCCTGACTTTGAACTAGACTCATGCATTGTTATTTCAACAAATTCAGTAGTATATCATTGCAATTGACTTTCATTATTTGTTCCTTCTACAGTATCCTTCTCAAAACTATCTGATTCACCATTCATTTATAGCTCTTCGGACTTTGAAGTCCCTTTATCTTTACCTTCATCTTCTTCTTTTGACTTGGATTCATTGGTAGTTGAAGTCTTTTCTCTTTCATTCCTGGAATTTTCAAAAATCATACACTTTTTCCCCTTGATGTCTTCTCTCATAGAGTCAAGTTCATCATCTTCTTCATTATCACTGAGAATAATTATTCTTGATGAAGAGTCTTATTTATTCTCCTGGTTTGTTCTTTGAAGTATCCGGATACTCTTTCTTCTCCTTGGGGGTGCAGCAGTAAGTGCTTTTGCATTTCTAATCTAAATCCCTTTTTGCCAATAGATGGACTCCTTGGTGGGACCTCTGGTGACTTCTTCATAACCTTAGCTCGTTTCTTAGTTGACATTGTAGGGGTGGCCACTGGAGATGCAGAATCATCAGATTGAGATGACTGACTTTTCGTTACACTTGCCTTCCTCTTTTTTTTAGCACCCTTGCTGCTGCTTGCAGATGTCTTTAGTCTTTTATTCTCCATGGGATTTTTCTTCCAATTGTCAAACAGCTTTGGAGACATCACTTTTTGAACATTAAGGGTTTTTTTTTCATCATCCCTTATCTTGTTCTTCAGTTTTTTCTTCAGGATAATACTCAAGAGTCTTCCATGAAAAACCTTTGTGATGGGTTTATTTATAAACTTCTTCTTCTCAGCCTTTTCTAGCCATTTGGACAACCAACTAATCAGTAAGGCTCCAAAATTCATCTTTTGTTTTATGACGATTGCAGTCATGACTCTCAGTTGTAAATCATTAATAGTATCGTGTGCAGTGTCTTTGCTTAAGATACATTTTCTTGTAATCTTAGCCAGGAATTCAAACTCCTCAGGAAACTCCTTCTTCTTCATATCTTTCAGGTTTGAATTTCTCTTGTAGCACATTAACTTCTTTCCTTCTTCAATATCAACTTCCTCGAGATTTATCATACCTTGGTCAGGAAATCCTAGACATTGGTTGATGTCTAATACTCTTATCTTCAAACTTACTCCTTTGATTTTTGTAGATAGAAACCCAGAATCTATCGTTGAATTTGAATAAAATTCCTTCACTAAGTTAGCATAAATTGGGGTGTTGGCTTCTAAGCGTTCAGAAAACCCAGCGTTCTTTACAAGCTCAAGAATGTCTCTGAACTTCTTTTCAGATTTTTCGAATTTCTTAAAGCCGAGTTGAATTCCAGTGATAACACGCCAATTTTCCATTTTGAGGGTTCGAAGTGTATGGGTATTTTATTTCAGGGATCTTGCAGGAGATGCTTGAAAGTGATTTGGGTATAGTTCAAGGTTTGATGAATTTTGGTTTTGAAGAGTATTTAGGGTTCAAAAAGGGGGAGAGAGAGAGGAAGTCAATAAACTTTGATAATTGTTTGAAGGTTTTTGAATTTGTCTTGATGATAGTTCCCTCTGACTCTGGAGAAACATTGACGTGTCAAAAAGCCATTGGTTGCACGATACCCACAAAGAAATTGTAACTCCCTATAAACTGATCAGTTTTTTAGTTTTGATTTTTCTTTTAAGAAAATGAGCATTACTATCGTTGGTTGACCGTTGACTTCTTTAGTATGTATAGTAGCTTGATCAGATAGCTATAGACCCTACGATTTTCTTTGTCAACTAAACAATCGTCTTCTATGACCATGCTTCAGTAAATGATTCGTTATTAATCTCTAATTGGGATTTGCATGGTTCATCTATAGCCTGACCTCTTCTGAGAGATTTTCTATACATATACTCCGCATGAGTTCTTATGATGCATTCTATTTCAAATCTTCTTCTGGGTTAAGGAAGCTCAGAAAGGGTTAGCCTCTTAGTATAAGACTTAGGGCTAGGTTTATCTTTGAGGCGCTTATCAGAAGAGAGACTGTATAGACTTGGTGGTAAAAATGTCATCACAACAGGACTTTTTGCCAGAGTTCATTTACCAACTTTGGATATACTTTAATGTTGATATCAGTGAGAGACAATGGAGTTCTTTTAAGTCTTTAATGTGTATGGTCAGGAGAGTTTGTTGGGAAAATGTTTGTATAGGCTGCAATTGTAGATTCAGCATACTCTACAATCAGGATATTGATTGTGAGGACTCTACGATTGAGATAGTGAGGCTAGCTTGATTATCAGTCATAAAGTTTAGGGACTCTGTGACTGGGGATGAAAATTAATTTGGTTTATCGGCCATAGAGTCACTGGGAAAGAGCTGATGGTCAGCTTCTGAGTATACTAGAGTACTTTATTGATTCAGACTAACTCTGATAGATGCGTACAGATGCTCTGTGAACTAATTATCAGAGATGTGAGGGAGGATGGACTGTCTCCTGAGCTCTTCTCTGAAGTTGGTAATGAATTCCACTTTATCTCCTTCTTTTTCTTTGTCGTGTGGCTTCATAAATTTCATGTCTACTCTTTACTAGGACTGAGCAAAAAACGGATATAACCGAAAAACCGAAGCGAACCGAATTTTTTTAACCGAAATTTCTTAATAATTCGGTTATTATTTGTAATTCGGTTATATCTGAATTCTTATTCGGTATTCGATATTCGATTTCGGTTATTAAAATCATCATATTCGGTTACCCGAATAACCGAACATATTTATTAAAAAAAAGAAATTTAATATTTGTATGATGGGCCTGATATAAACAAGTCAAATAAACTTATAAATTTGGATGGGCCAATTCCTAATTTCATGACCCATCTTGGGGAAAAATAGATCTACAATACAATTTCAGTTACATGCCCAATTCCCAATTCCATGGCCATAGATCCATAATTTTTGGGGAAAAAAACAGATCTCATTTACCTAATTCAATTCAGTTGCTCTCTACGAATCTACTCCAGTGTTCTTCGAGATCCCAAATGACTCCCCCCTCTCGATCTCTCATCTCTCCTTCGGCACCTTCGCCCCTTCATTCTCTTCCTCGATTCCTACCGCTTTCTCATTCCACTGAATACAAGCACTGAACCCTCATATTTTGGTTCTCTCCGGTTCAACCAGAACTCTACATTGCCGTAGTCGTCCAGGTTTCGGGTGGCGCCCATCACGGCTCGCCATGGTGGTGGGTTTGATTGGTGGTAGACGGGGAGATAGGAGGAGAGAGAAAGAGAAAGCAGATGTGAAAAGAGATGATAGAGGTATGGGGTTTCTTGCCTCTTGGTCTTAGAAATGATATTCTCAGAGGAGTGGGTTTTCAGTTAAAAAGTAAAAACAAAATAGAGTACAACACCTTTGTACTTCGGTTTCTTTGCCAATAGCAATTATACTCTGGCAATAGTAATGTTGTGGTGTTTTCTGTTCCAAGTAGTTCACATTTGTTGCTTTTGTGGAATCATTTTTGGGTGTTATTTTTTATTATAGTGTTCGGTTAATAACCGAAATACCGAATTTACAATTCGGTAATTCGGTATTCGGTTATTCGGTTATTATCAAAATTCGGTTATTAGTTTGGATATTGAAAATAGGAATATTTCGGTATTCGGTTATAACCGAATAGACTATTCGGTTCGGTTATAATCGAATGATCAGTCCTACTCTTTACTGAGTATCAGGTTCAGCTGCCTTCGTAGTTTGAGAGATTTGTGAGATTCAGCTTCAATGTGTTCCTTCCTTAATTTGAGCATTGCTAGTCTTAGCATAACATTTTTCCCCCATAGTTGATACTTTTATCTTAGAAGAAGATGGACTAGCTTAAGTGTATACATCTTTGTACGGTTACCTTGCACTCCTCCCTCTAGTTAGAATCTTCTAAGCTAGTCTGATATTTTTATGGTTGAATCAGCTCCATTAGATCATAGAGAACTTACTTTTAAAACTGATTACTCCATGATCTGCTGACTAAACACTACGAACATAGGTTCTTATCATCCAGACTTTTAGCATCTGTTGTACTCGTAGAGTTTCTACTCTACAACTTATTTTTCACCATCATCGTCAGATGGTCATGAATATGATCTTTCTTCTTGATCCCCGTGAGTCTGAATGTTAGGGTCCCATGATATGCTCATCAGACTTCTTTGACTTCAGAGATACACTGTCCTCAGAAGTGAGCTCTGGCCTTGAATGTTTTTGAATAGGAGCATAGCTGAGGGATTTTGATGTTGCTTCTTGGTAGGAGCTTGGTAACTAAGCTTCAACCTTTATTAGTTATGGTCAGATAACATCAGGTACCTGCAGGTTAAATGATTTTCTATTATGGTACCCATTTCGATTTGGGTCTTGCTAGGTTATTTTTATCGAGCTCCCTTGTCATTCAGATCTTTTGGATTTCCACAATGTATAGAAATTTAGCATTAGCAATCATGAAGCATGTATACATATAAATGGTAACAATTATAAAACATGATCGTGAGTATGTGTATGAATTAATAAATCTTGATATCTTAAACCTTTTCTATGGTTGATTGATTTTGAACTTTCATAGAGTGAGGATTAGCTCTATAGTTTGCATCTAGTTGGTTCGTGGAGTTGATCAATCTTCAGGAACCTTTGAGATACAACTATAGTGTTGATCACACTCTATGTTTTATCAAAAGCACAAAACATTGAACTGTACGAATTTCTTTCTCTTGAAGAGAGTAATCTTTTGATAAAGCACTATTATAGCACATAAAGTGATGCAATATGATGTACGTATAGTGATGAGTATACATACCTTCCCACTATCAGTCTCTTGACAATCAGTTCTCCTATTTCTTTGCACAATGATATAAGACATTGTTGTGCACATCTTTGTATTGTCATTACTGACAATAATTGTTTCTCAATGAGGCTTTAGATCAATCAAGCAGAGTCTTTGAATTATGATCAGATGAAAGTCTTGGCATCTCAAATTCTTTGAAGCTCTAGAGCTTCAAGGTATGGATTCATAGATCTTGTTGATAGTACATTTGAAGAATTTCTCTAATTCCTTCATTGGAGATGCAGATCACTGATTGACTTCGGTTTAAGTTTAGATTGATCTGAAGGTTATATTTCTTTCGCTCATGGATCAACTTGAAAAGTAACAGGTGGAAATATATATTTACCTGCACAAACAATTTTCAACTTGTGAGCTTATCTTCACTCATAAGTTACTTACATGAAAAACTGAGCTTAGAACTTATTAGTGTTAGGTTTGTAATATTCATGAACGCAATCAAATTGCACAAATTAAGCGGAAGCAAGAAAAATATTTTAAAATTTTACAAACCATATACCCAGATCATCCTTTATGCAAAATTATTAATTAAACAAAAAGATAAAGAACAAGAATTGTACTCTTGAAGATTCGAGCTTCCTCGAGTACAAGTTCACCTCCAATCCTTTTCGCGTTCAACTTGAATCCATTGGGTTTGGTTCTTTTCTTTGATCAATGTTAGCCACCCAAGTGTTTGGCCTCTCGAGTTGATCCACTAAGGAAGAATAAAGATTCAAGGAGATTGGTATTTGGCAAAATCCTAGTTTTTTCTTTCTCTCATAGAAAGGGTGTAGTCTCCCAACTATTGGAATTACGTATTCACTCGTTTTAAAAGTGTCAACCACCTCATCCATAATAAGACTCCTCTTATTTATAGATGTAGGCAACCCTCCTTAACAATTAAGGAATTGGGTTTTATTTTAATTAATTAAACTCATTTAATTAATTAGGCTCCTAATCTTATTAGGAATAATTAATTAAAGGAATTTAATTAATTAGTCTCCTAATATTATTAGGAATATATGAGTGTATTTTTATTAATTAATTTTCAAACTACTTTAGGAATTAAATAATAATAATAATAATAATAATAATAATAATAATAATAATAATAATAATAATAATAATAATAATAATAAGACTCCTCTTATTAATTTATATTTAATATTTCCAAAATATTAAATAATAAATATTAAGCTATTTAATTTATTCTATCACCATAGATTAAATTAGGCTTAAATATGATTTACTATCCTAAAATATAGGTCATATTCCACTTCGATGATCCACCTTTTAATTTTGTCAATTAGGTGATTGAACTATCAAATTTTTTCGATTTCATTCAATTGGATTGCACTTGCGTCGAAAATTCTTGGCGTGGCATCTAATAAGCGGAGAGAGTGCTTATGTGTAAAAACATTATATATTTTTAATGAGATCAAAGGACAAAAAGGTAAAATAACAAATAAAACAACTAAAATTACACAAATAATATAAATTAGTTGTATAATTATTTATTTATAGTTATATAAATAATATAAATTATTATATAAATAATATAATAATTATTTTATTAAAAAAGCATGTTTTTTAATTTTTATTAAAAATTTGTGTTTAATATTAATGATAATAAAATAAAAATATTAATTATAATAAAATAAAAATAAAAGTATAGTTTTTTAATAAAAAATAATTATTATTTTACAAAAAAAACAACAAATCGCGTTTTTTTTAAAATAAAGCAACAATGATTTTTTTATTTTATTATTTTTAATAATTATTTTATTAAAAAACAACTATTTTTTTTATTAAAAAAAAGTGTTTTTTTATTACAAAAAACTACATTTTATTTTTATTTTTATTATCATTAATATTAAACACAATTTTTTTAATAAAAAAATTAATAAAACGCAGCTTTTTTGAATAAAAATAATTATTTTAATAAATATAATTATTATATTATTTATATAATACTTTATATTATTTATATAACTATAAATAAATAATTATACAACTAATTTATATTATTTGTGTAATTTTTCGTTGTTTTATTTGTTATTTTACCTTTTGTCCTTTAATCTCATTAAAATATATAATGTTTTTTACATAAGCACTCCTCACGCGATTAGGATGCCACGTCAGCAATTTCTGACGTGGCAGACCCAATTGAATGAAATCGAAAAAAATTGATAGTTCAATCACCTAATTGACAAAATTGAAATGTGGATCACCGAAGTGGAATATGGCCTATAGTTTAGGGTAGTAAATCATATTTAAGCCATTAAATTAAATATACTTAACTTATTATTACGATTATGTCATTAACTTCTTAAATAATTATTATTCCTTTTATGGTGTGACCCTTTATGTTCTGCATATTAAATCGGTTGTGAATAAATCAATTAGATCAATTCTAATCTTATTTAAATAAATAAATTAAACTATTAATTTATTTAAATAAATAATATTTATAATACAATAGGGATAAGCCTTCCTAACGATTAACAACTTTCCATATAATATAGATTTCAACATTAATCATAAAAGAACCTTTGAGTAAATAGTTACCGTACAATTCAATCATTCCACCATGCAATATCCCAATTAAATATAAGACATGGAATTACTGTCAAGTATTATTTTATTTAATTATATGTATTTCGACTCTTAAATGCATAAAACCAAATAATGCAAATTAGAAACTCCTTTCTAATTTCATTTTGCCTTGGCCAAGAACTACTGGGTTGTCATTTATCGAATCACATAGGACATTTCTCTTCTTTACTAGAAGTGGTAGATTCTTAATTGATCATACATTATCTCCATGTACAATTTATTATACCCAAGCATACCCTTTGATATACCCTAAGGGTCGTAAGGAATAAGTCAAAGTATAACTCATCATACACAAGATATTATGATGATCTAAAGTCCAAGGATCACTTGTACTACTATCACTACAGGAATTCCTATTGACAGGCAAGTAAAACTCCATTAGGTATTCCTTAGTGAGCCACATTCAGTGAACTTATTCTCTAATACGTACTTACATACTTGCTTTAGTGTCTCCACATAAATGATCATGATATCAATCATCCTCATCCAATGCGCAAGTAACGTATGTAACGATCTATCCGGATACACTAATCTCCAATTAAGTAATCCAACGAATGGGAACTATTTTAGTTTTAAGCTTTCTAAGAATTTAGATCTCATTAGAATGATCATCATCATTATTCTAAAATCATTGCTTAAAACTATGGGTTTATCACATATTATAAAATAGCATCATGTAGATAATTAAAAGCCTTTAATAAATTAATACTTTTTATTAATAAATGAATAAGATTGTTACAAAGTATATGCTTTATCATCAACCATGATTGGCTTGTGTGCATACTACTTTCAATTTCTCACTTGCAGTAAAGCCAATCGCCATGGTATCTCATACCCTTCTTCTCTAAGTGACGATTATCCTGCTGTTGGATAAGCTTTAGTTAATGGATATGTAATGTTGTTCTTGAGAGTCCACTATCTCTATAGTGATTTCCCATCTTTCAATGATTCCTATAATCAAATAAAAGTGCCACAACACATGTTTAGATCCAAGATGAGACTTAGGAACTATTCCTAGTTCTGTAATGAGCTTTTCATCCAAATAATCAACTTGCAGCTTCATTTAGAGCTATATACTTTGTCTTTATCACTAAACCAGCAACTCTTTGTTGTTTAAAACCTTTTTAATTCACTGCACCACTGTTCAAGGTAACTCTTTACCTTAAAGTGGATTTTCTGTTGTCTTGATCTATTTGAAAAACTTGAGTTTGTTAAGCCCTCTAGTTTTAATTTAGACCCACCATAAATTTTATTCACATCATTAGTGCCGGTTAAGTACTTTAAGATGTTTTTCACTGTCTTACAGTGATCTTCTCCAGAGTATGATCGATCATCATCAGGTCTCATATATTTCATTGTATACATAATTTTCACTCATGCGATCTCTTTTTTCAGGAGTCTATGGGGACTATTAAGAGAGATACACTACATGGCTCATCAACATGAAACATCTCTTGGAGTTTGTCATGCTAAACGACTTTAGCATCAAATGAATATACATTCCTTCGGTTAAGTCGAGCATCCTCTTGAGTCTATCTATATAGATTTATATCCCCAATTAATATACTCTTCCCAAATCATTCATGGAGGAATGTTTAGACAACTTTATCTTTACTGATTGTAGCATTAGTATGTCATTCCTCATCCATAGTATATCAACATATAATATAGGAATGTCACGGCGCTCCCACTGACCCTTTTGTACACACTAGGTTCATTCCTATTTGTGATAAAATCAAACTCTTTTGATTTTTTTCATCAAAACGAATGTTCCATTTTTGAGAAGCTTTCTTCAATCCATTTCTTTAAGTGTATACAACTCTTACCTCATCGTATTTAACTGGATCATCATCTTCTATGATGTGTACCTCATCATCATCATCTATGATGAATCTATACCTCCAAGGTATCTTCGGTACTATTCCAAATTTATAATTCGGTTGTGGTACAATAGGTCTATCTACAGGTTCCTCTTATTTGACTTATAGTGTTTTGTGGTTCTTGAACTCTTCAAGATCAATTATCCTCCCACTAGCCCCTTTAATAATAAACACCTTTATCTTAGAAGGTAGCGTGTTTTGCAACATACACCTTTTGCTAAGTAGAATTATAGAACATATACCCTAAACTTACTTTAAGATGTCCCACAAATCTAAACTTGTCAAATCTTGTCCCAAGCTTATCCTTTGAAACCTTTTTCACATAAGCAGGACAACCCCTTATCTTAACATAGAGTCTTGGGGTCGAATTTTGAGGTTATATTTTCCATAGATATGCAGCCATTTCTAGGGCATGACCCCAGAAGGATACTGGAATGTCGATAAAATCATTATGGACCGTACCATGTCCAACAAGGTACGATTTTTTCTTTCAGATACATCAATCAATTCTTGCGTATCAAGAGGCATCCATTATGAGAAAACCATTTGAGATAATCTAGAAACTTATTGCACAAGTATTTATTCCTTGATCTAATCAAAGAATTTTAATAATTTTCCAATTTGTTTCACTTCTGAATTCTTTGAACCTTTTAAATAATTCACAATTGTATTTCAGCAAATACACACATTCAACTTTTTGAACGATCATCTCCTTTTTCTTATACTCGTTTGTTCAATTTATAAAATAATTTTTACGTAAGTCAAGTACACAAAATCCATTAAGTAATATTTCATTTCTATACAAAACATTATTATTATAAATAGAACAACAATTGTTCTTAAATATAATACAAAAGATTTCATTGTCCAACAACAAAATGGAAATAATGTTTCTGACGAGAACTGTTATACAATAATAACTTATTGACTTAATAGATTTGCCCGTACGCAATGCTAAACAATAAGTTTCTATGGCTAATACAGCAACCTTTGCTTCATTTCCCACACATAAGATTACTTATCTTTGTTTAGCTTTCTACTTCTGCTTGGTCCCTTCATAAATCTATATTTATGATAATTATCGACGTCGAGATTTTTGAGTGTCCCTTTTCGTTACTTGTTCTTTGGTGTTCTCATGTTAATGTGAGATTTGTTTGAAAAAACAAGTGAAAAATGTCTGACATGTATAATGTCGACGATTGACTTTAAGAGTCGCTAGTTGGTGTATTTAACTGGTTGCACCAACGTAACCAAAAAGGTTAGCACATTGACCCAGTGATTTGACACTGCTAAACGGGTTTGTGAAACCGAGATTTATTAAGGGTTTGGGGGCTTGATTATGCGGAAGGAAGGTGTTAGGCACCCCCTAACATTCGTGTTACCACAGTGACCGCCACTCTTCAAAGAAATTACAAGTAAATGCTTTTACAAGTAATTGAAAATGGAAAGCATGAAGAGACTTTCCTTCGCGTTTAGTTTATCAGAGGCTGACCTATCTTAGGGTTACTCTCACGGCTTTTCGATATGAAGGTTCCCAGATCATCGCAATCTACTTGACGGGAAGTTAATCTGGTCTTTCAACTGGAGCGAATCTGAGTGGTGCCTTTCCTGAGCCCCGGGGAATTATTCTTCCCATGGGTCCAGTAATCAAACACCTACAGGATAGCCTCCTGGTGGAGGGACCACACAACATACATTCACGTACAACATGTCTCACCGTTTATACAAAATGATGACATGTGCGAAGCACTAATATCACAGATAGATATTTAGCAGTGCAATAAGTAAGATGCATTCGTACACATTCATCAGAAATGTAAATGCAACAATCACACACAAGCATTTAACAATTTTAAAAAGCTTGTAATAGCGGCTTAAGCCCTCTTACTGGAATCCCCAGCGGAGTCGCCACCTGTCGACGTCGGGATTTTTGAGTGTCCCTTTTCGTAACTTGTTCTTTGGTGTTCTCATGTTAATGTGAGATTTGTTTGAAAAAACAAGTGAAAAAGGTCCGACAAGTATAATGTCGATGATTGACTTTAAGAGTCGCCAGTTGGTGTATTTAACTGGTTGCACCAATGCAACCAAAAAGGTTAGCACATTGACCCAGTGATTTGACACTGCTAAATGGGTCTGTGAAACCGAGATTCATTAAGGGTTCGGGGGCTTGATTATGAGGAGGGAAGGAGTTAGGCACCCCCCGACATCCTTGTTACCACGGTGACCGCCACTCTTCAAAGAAATTGTTATATGAATATGTGTGTGTCTGTGGATCAATGTACAATTATTTGAAAGTAGTGTGAGGCCTCGTTCGCACATATATACACAAGGTTTGAATTTTATAGAAAAATCCAGTTTTAACCAAGATATAGCAATGAAGTTTTGTAAAAGAGGTTTTTTCAAACCGTGTGCTCAATAGGAATTGAGACCTTTTCATACTTCCATTTTATTAAATGCTCGGTTTGTTTGCTTTTATTTTTGAGATGCTAAACATCCTCAAGAAAATAATATATACTGACGATCTTTTAACTCCTTATGGGCATGACAAACCATCCAAGGAAACTCGAGACAATCAGAAATAATGTACAAGTCGCCATGACTAAAAAAAATGTCCATCATCTGAACCGAATCTAGATTCAGTAGACTAAACCTGTGATCACATGATTCCTAGGCTCACATGATACTACAATTTGTATGGAAAGCAATAAGCAATTATATATATAAAAGTCAGAATATATATATATATCTGATCGGATCAACCACCACGAAGCAACTCCATGGGGATCGAAAATGTAAATATATAAAAGCGGTAAATATATATATATATATATATATATATATATATATATAACATGATCAATCGCCACGAAGTAAACTCCAAAGTGATATAAAATGTAAATAAAGTCAGAAAAGCGATCAACTACCACGAAGTAAACTCAGGCGAGGATATAGAATATAAATAAAAGTAAAAAGGCCACGAAGTAAACTCAGTGCTCGACAGAAATATAAATATATATATATGTACAAATATATATATAAAAGCGATAACGCATTCGATGTAAATCCGGCTCATCGAATATATTATGGCAATTATATATATATATATATATATATAAGTGAGTAAACGCATGGATGTAAAAATCCAGGCTCATCGAATATAATCCATGGCAATTATATATATAAATGTATATATATATATATATATATATATATATATATATATATATATAATAAATAAATGCTCCGCATCAAAATCAGCTCAATCGAGGCATAACTCGATAATGTTAGTCCATATATACAATATATATATATATATATTAGTATATATATACAGACAGAAATGAAAACCACAGACCGAAGTTCGGGCAAACACACTTACACGACTATCAACGTGTACAACATTGTGTGATATATGAGAAAGAGGCTTTATAGAATGTAAGAAGGCTTATAGTGGGATGCCAAAGTATACTTCTTAGACTTTAAATGGATAAACACTCAGCTCCTGCCAGATAAAAAGTAGCTATATGTGAGCTAACTAGTGTTTAAAGAAGAGGAAACACTCAAAAGATGTGTATGCAGAGTAAAATGGACAGGGCTTCCTCGCCTTTTTCCTTCTCTCTCTCTCCCTTAAAATGGCTGACCCAAGCCTTGTATATATAGACTGATGGCCACAGTACACTGTCGCATGCCATTGATTGTACCAAATAATTTGGTCGTGGTGGATTTGAGCCTCATGGTCCCGTCTGTCTCGTAGTAGACGTGCGATCGTGTGCATCGTAATGTCCGCTCAAACTTGCAGAACTTCAATCCGAGCATCTGAACGAAGTATATCTGTACTTCTTCGGATTGCTTGTGTCGAGAGTTACATAATGACATGGATTAGAGGTTGTACGAAGTTAGGAAGAGGGGTCTATGCCCATGGTCTTCAAGCTTCAAATTCTATCCAAAGTACTGCCACACGTAATAGTCACTCGAGATTGTCAATCCTCGGCTCTAGTGGGACATTATTGTATGTATGTATGTATGAAGTGTTGAGACGACGTGCCATTTGTCGAAGGAACAAGATGACATTTGACTCCTCGCCGGGGTTATCGCCAATTTAAGTGGAAAGCAGACGTTGCTCAGGGTTACATCTGAGATTGGACTACTTGTTTATATGCCTCACTGTCATCTGTGGGTATTCTTGTCTGCCCATTTTGTTAGTCCCAGGACTATGGTGTATGTGCCTTGACAGGATGTCTGAGCCTGAAGCTGATCGCATGTGTTTAAAACAAGCATTTCTGGGGTTATCGCTGGAACTGCAATGGCATCTCTTGGGGCTATCACCAAGGATGGGGTTTCTACTCCCAGTGTTGTCTCTGGGACTGGAACCGAAAGGCGTCATGGTGTTATCGCCGAGACAGACCGCCCCTCTCTCGGTGTTGTTATTCGGCCTTTTGATCTCAGATATCTCGTGGTTATCTCCGAGATTGAAAATGACACTCCCGGTGTGTGTTACGGGTTGAGATGATGTTCCCGGTTTGTGTTCCGGGTTGGAGCTAAACTTTCGGTAGTATCCGGTATGGATGTATGTTTTCTTTCAGGGTTATTTCCAAAAGACAAATCTACCCTCCTGCAATGTTAGGAATAGGACTGCAGAAAATTTTGAGTGTCTATAGATGCCCCTCTTTATCATATTCATGCAATTCAAGGCATGGATAGGATAAAGAATACTAGACACTTGAAATGCAAGCAAGATAAACATGATGCTATATGCAGCAAGATGATGCAAATGCATGTAGAATGCATGAATAATTGTCAGGTAATCCTGCTGGGATGACAATCAGTGATGGCTTAGACATGCGATCCAAGTTTCCAAGGATGTTGACATTGGGGCTATCACCAAAGTCTTGAATCCAAGACATTGATTTATACTCCATAGAGGTACCTCTTGTGTGGAAGAGATCTGTGGGAATAAAGCTTCGTCTGTTTTGAGGATGTGTATAACATGTTCCCTCATTCTGTCAGAGTTACTGCCAATAATTTGTTGTTATCAGGGTTGCCTGATCTTCGCTGATATGTGTATTACCGGATGAATCCCTACTGGGTGCATTGTCAAGGCTGCTTAACCTTCATTGATGTGTGTATCAATGGTAGCATTGTGTTGTAGCCCTTGCTGGGTAAGGTTGCTTCTATGGGTTTACTTGCCATCGGCTGATATGACGTCAAGGTTGCTTGACCTTCATTGATGTGTGTATAATTGGTCGTATTGCGTTGTGACCCCCGCCGGGGATACGTAGATGCTTGAAGGATGCGCGTTGTGATCCCCACCGGGGAGACATAGATGTTTGATAACTTTGGCATTGTATTCCCGACCGGGGAGGTTTGATATTTTGTGGTTTCGCATTGTAACCCCCGCTGGGGATTGTTTAGGGTTGTAACCCTATAAATGACGGCATCGGACCTTTGTGGGGTATTTCCGAGCATGGTTTATGAAAGTTGACCTCATTGGTATAGTATACCCTACATTTAGGCGAATACCATTGAGACGACGGGAGTTTAACTCTAACCGACAAGAAACCGTGGATTTCAATTTGTTTACTTCAATTCATGTAGCATTTTATTCTGATTTGGCCTTTTTCAAATTGTGAGACCCCTTTGCAACTCTAATTGGGCGAGCCGAGGTGTGGGACCCATGTAGGGGTGCCGCAGGTGTACTGCGCAGAGCTACGAGTTAACTTCGCGCCAACCGTGTGCTATATGTATAGGTGGCTGGTTGCTTTTATAAGTCATTTTCAAGTTACGCAACGAAGGAAATCTGAGAGTTCTTCTTCAGATCTGCTGAGTTCGGGCAACTTTCTGCATATTCTATCACCGTACAAGCGTTCTTCACTATCCTGGTAACACATGCATGTATTTTTTTCCAATTTTTATCCGTTGGAAAATGACTTATCGCATAAAATGCATTTAGACACATAGTAGTGAATATGCATGCTGATATGACTTGATAAAAAACATTCAACATAGTAAATGTTAGTATTAAACCATGCTGAACATAATGATGTGAAAAAATTTGACTTTTGAAGCAGTCAAATTGGCACCTTTTACTGTCATTTCTTATCCTATCTGAGGACAAATGAGTAAAAGTAGAATAGTAAAATAATCCTGGTAATTAGACTTCATTTACGGATTTTTACTGTTATATGATGAATGCATACAGGATGTATATGACTGTGTACAGGTGTGCTACTGAATGGCCACCTAGTCATGCCTATGTGCATGTGGATAGTCCCATTTACAAAGGGGGCTATGGCAAAATTTTCCCAAAATGTAGGCATTGAGTAGTTATGCATTTTTAACTCTACTGTAGATGTATGTTAAAACAATGCATGTATGCATGTAATCATAGAATGCATTTTGAAAAAGACTCAGTGTACGAAATTACCACACCCTTTCTCGAGGTGATTTGGAGACTTCATTGTCCGGATATTATGGATCCAGATCACCGTAGCGGCTCCGTAGGGACCACTTCTAGTGTACGGGGGAGGGCTTTTGAAGAGCCTCAGCGCCGTTCTATGAGACAGCCTCATCGTTTGGCGGAGGCGGTGGTACGTCCTATTCGGGTTGAAGTACCGAATGTCGAGGACGAGGAGGAGGATGTACCATTAGAGGTTCCTACTCCTGCTGTACGTGTTCCCCGTAGGGAATTTCTAGGTATTCAAGTGGCGAACCCAGATCTTCTAGGTGACTTGAGTAGGCATCCTTCAGTATACCTGCACGCAAACGAGGTATAAAGTTAGATCTTTAATCTTCCTTATTTCCTATTGATGAGGAGTCAAGGAGTCTGATGTTGATCTGCATTTGATGTAGGTTCCCGGCTTTACACGTCCTCGAGGGAATTGGTTTAGCATCCACTCTATGTATCAGGCCTTGCATGATGACTATATAGCGATCGTCCATGGTCAGGGATTCGTGGAGTTCTTCTCCATTCTACCCGTCGTCATTGTCCTCAGGGTTACCTCGTGGCATTATCTCGAGCGGTGGTTCCACCGGACTTAGTCACTCTTGTCAATTACATCAATTATGCAACTCCTTGTATTTTGCCTCTTAAATCATAATGGTCAAGTGTGTGCACATCTAAACTAAAATGATTTAAGTTAAGTCAGACCCAGCATTTCCATATAAGTGAAGAGAAAACTACAACCCTTGTGTGTGCACAACATAGCAGTAATGTTCAATTCTTTATAAACATCATATGTAATAAAAACACCATCTTAAATATTTAATACTTGTCTTGTGTGTGCACAACAAACTCAAATTATATATTCAATACTCTATTGTTTCTATCATGCTAGAAGGCGACGTTTGATATTCCAAAAATCTTTGAACGTTACAACTTAATATAAAATATTTGAGGGGTTTGTTATTAATTTGTCTCATCTTGTTTAGCGCATGCACATATATATATATAAAATACGCGTCATATTAATTAACATGCGAAGCATGTTTGCATAATATATATATATATATATATATATATATATAGTATAAGCATGCACATATAGGATACTATATTCTACCCGGATTGATTATTGACTTTATTCTAGTTTGGTTCACTAGAGCCACCAAGTGAACCAAAAAGGTCAAACCCTAGGGGTGCAATAATTAATTTAAATATAACTATTACATTTAAACCCGTGCTCCATTAAAACGGGTCTTCTAGTGCTTCTTGCTCCTTGATCTCCAATTCTTCAAAATTAATTCTAATTATTCCTATTACAAAACTATTTAAAATAAATAGAAACCTTGATTAGCAGTCAAGGGGAAGTACATAGGAGGGAGTTAGAATTTACATTAAAAAAAATTAGAGAAGACGAGGTACGGAGACCCCATTTAATAAAACATATGCATTCATACATCCAACTAAAATAAAATTCAATCACATTGGTCAATAGTCCATAATCAATCTCATTTATTATCATACACATTTACATATGCACCAATAAATAAATTCATCTCATGAATAATAAACATTTAATATATATATATATATATATATATTGATATCATTTAATGGGCAAATTTAGTTAGCATAAAATCTAATTTTGAATAAAAATACTCCTTTATTTTAATCCAAATTTAAATCAAAATAAACTTCTTTATTTTAATTTATCCAATTTTGAATAAAATAAACTATTTTATTTTAATCAAAATATTTAATCAAAATAAACTCATTCATTTTAATTAATTGTGGAATCCAATTCCAAGTAATAAAAAAAACTCTTTATTAAAAGAAACACGGATTCTCTTTCTATTCATAAATAAACTCCTTTATTTTGAATAATATGAAATCTTATTTCATATCTAAATAAACTCCTTTATTTAAGGAAACATGGAATCCAATTTCAACTCCAATTAGTTATCATGGAATCCAATTCCAACTCTAATTAGTTAGCATGAAAATCTAATTTTAAAATTAAAATAAACCTTTTTATTTTAATATTACAATTATTAGGATTATATATATATATATATATATATATATATATATATATATATATAATGACTAATTAATAAACCCGTACCAATGTGAATCATGTATTCTTTTTTGAAATAAATTTTATACAACAAATTATGACGAATTAAATTATTCTAAACACATATCAATATACATATCAAATTAAAACAATTAATAATTTGCATAAAGGTTTGGTTTTGATACCACTGTTAGGTTTGTAATATTCATGAACGCAATCAAATTGCACAAATTAAGCGGAAGCATGAAAAAACAGAGTTTTAAAATTTTACAAACAATAGACCTGGATCATCCTTTATGCACAATTATTAATTAAACGAAAAGATAAAGAACAAGAATTATACCCTTGAAGATTCGAGCTTCCTCAGGTATAAGTTCACCTCCAATCCTTTTCGCGTTCAACTTGAATCCGGCGGGTTTGGTTCCTTCCTTTGATCAATGTTAGCCACCCAAGTGTTTGTCTTCTAGAGGTGATCCACCAACGGAGAAGAAAGATTCAAGAAGATGGGTATTTGGCAAAATCCTAGTTTTTTCTATCTCTAATAGAAAAGGTGTACTCTCCCAACTATTGGAATTACGTATTCACTCGTTTTAAAAGTGTCAACCACCTCATCCATAATATGACTCCTTTTATTTATAGATGTAGGCAACCCTCCTTAATAATTAAGGAATTGGGTTTTATTTTAATTAATTAAACTCCTTTAATTAATTAGGCTCCTAATCTTATTAGGAATAATTAATTAAACTATTTTAATTAATTAGTCTCCTAATATTATTAGGAATATATGAGAGTACTTTTATTAATTAATTCCCAAACTACTTTAGGAATTAAATAATAATAATAATAATAATAATAAGACTCCTTTTATTAATTTATATTTAATATTTCCAAAATATTAAATAATAAATATTAAGCTATTACGACTATGCCATTAACATCTTAAATAATTATTCTTCCTTTTATGGTGTGACCTTTTAGGTTCTCCATATTAAACCTATTTGTGAATAAATCAATTAGAATAATTTAATATTATTTAAATAAATAAATTAAACTATTAATTTATTTAAATAAATAATATTTATTCTACAATAGGGATAAGCCTCCCTAGCGATTAACGACTTTTTAGATAATATAGATTTCAACATTAATCATAAAAGAACCTTTGAGTAAATAGTTACCGTACAATTCAATCCTTACACCATACAATGTCCAAATTAAATATAAGATATGGAATTACTGTCAAGTCTTATTTTATTTAATTATATGTATTTCGACTCTTAAATGCACAATACCAAATAATGTAAATTAGAAACTCCTTTCTAATTTTATTCTACCTTGGTCAAGGACTACTGGGTTATCATTTATCGAATCACATAAGACATTTCTCTTCTTTTACTAGAAGTGATAGATTCTTTATTGATCGTACATTATCTGTATGTACAACTTATTATACCCAAACATACCCTTTGATATACCCTAAGGGTCTTAAGGAATAAGTCAAAGTATAACTCATCATACACAAGATACTATGATGATCTCAAGTCCAAGGATCACTTGTACTACTATCACTATAGGAATTTCTATTGACAGACAAGTAAAACTCCAGTAGGTATTCCTTAGAGAGCCATGTTCAGTGAACTTATTCTCTAATAAGCACCTACATACTTGCTTTAGTGTCTCAACACAAATGATCATGAGATCAATCATCCTCATCCAATGAACAAGCAACGTATGTACCAATCTATCCGGATTCACTAATCCCCAATTTAGTAATCCAACGATTGCGAACTATTTTAATTTTAAGCTTTCTAAGAATTTAGATCTCATTAGAATGATCATCATCATTATTCTAAAAGCATTGCTTAAAACTATGGGTTTATCACATATTATAAAACAACATCATGTAGATAATTAATAGCCTTTAATAAATTAATACATTTATTAATAAATGAATAAGATTGTTACAAAGTATATGCTTTATCATCAAACATGATTGGCTTGTGTGCATACTACTTTCAATCTCCCACTTGCGCTAAAGCCAATCATCATGGTATCTCATACTCTTCATCTCTAAGTGACGATTATCCTGCTGTTGGATAAGCTTTAGTAAATGGATATGTAATGTTGTTCTTGAAAGTCCACTATCTCTATAGTGATTTTCCATCTTTTAATGATTCATATAATCAAATGAAAGTGCCACAACACATGTTTAGATCCAAGATGAGACTTAGAAACTATTCCTAGTTCTGTAATGAACTTTTTATCCAAACAATCAACTTGCAGTTTCATTTATAGCTATATACTTTGTCTTTAACACTAAACCAACAACTCTTTGCTGTTCAAAACCTTTCCAATTCACTGCACCACTGTTTAAGGTAACGCTTTACCTTAAAGTGTATTTTCTGTCATCTTGGTCTGTCTAAAAAACTTAAGTCTGTTAAGCCCTCTAGTTTTAATTTAGACCCACCATAAATTTTAATCTCATCCTTAGTGCCAGTTAAGTACTTTAAGATATTTTTCACTGACTCATAGTGAACTTCTCTAGAATATGATTGATCATCATCAAGTCTCGTATATTTCATTGCATACATGATAGTTCTCACGTGATCTCTCTTTTATGAGTCTTTGGGGACTATTAAAAGAGATACACTCCATGGTTCATCAACATGAGACATCTCTTGGAGTTTGCCATGCTAAACAACTTTAGCATCAATTGAATATACATTCCTTGGGTTAAGTCGAGCATCCTTTTAAATCTATCTATATAGATTTGTATCCCCAATTAAGATACTCTTCCCAAATCATTCATGGAGGAATGTTTAGACAACTTTATCTTTACTGATTGTAGCATTGGTATGTCATTCATTATCCATAGTATATCAACATATAATACTAGGAATGTCACGACGCTCCTACTGACCCTTTTGTACATACTAGGTTCATTCTTATCTTTGATAAAATCAAACTCTTTTGATTGTCTCATCAAAATAAATGTTCTATATTTGAGAAGCTTATTTCAATCCATTTCTCTGAGTGTCTACAACTCTTACCTCATCGTATGTAACTGGATCATCATCTTCTATGATGTGTACCTCATCATTATCATCTATGATGAATCCATACCTCCTAGGTATCTTCGGTACTATTCCAGATTTATGATTCGATTGTGGTACAATAGGTCTATCTATAGGTTCCTCTTATTTGACTTATAGTGTTTTGTGGTTCTTAAACTCTTCAAGATGTATTATACTCCCACTAGCCCCTTCAATGATAAACATCTTTATCTTAGAAGGTAACATGTTTCGCGACAAACACCTTTTGCTAAGTAGGAATATAGAACATATACCCTAAACTTACTTTAGGATGTCCCACAAATCTGTACTTGTCTAATCTTGTCCCTAGCTTATCCTTTGAAACTTTTTCACATAAGCTAAACAACCCCTTATCTTAACATACATAAGATTAGGAATCCTCCTTGTCCATAACTCTTATAGAGTCTTGGGGCTGGATTTTGAGGTTACCTTTTTCGTAGATATGCAGCCATTTCTAGGATATTATCCCAAAAGGATACTGAAATGTCGGTAAAATCATTATGGACCGCACCATATCCAACAAGGTATGATTTTTCCTTTCAAATACATCAATCAATTATTACATATCAGGAGGCGTCCATTGTGAGAAAACCATTTGAGATGATCTAGAAACTCATTGCATAAGTATTCATTCCTTGATCCGATCAAAGAATCTTAATACTTTTCAAATTAGTTTCACTTTTGAATTCTTTGAACCTTTCAAATAATTCATACTTGTATTTCATCAAATACAAACATTCAACTCTTTGAATGATCATCTCCTTTTTCTTATACTGATTTGTTCAATATGCGAAATTATTTTCATGTAAGTCAAGTACACAAAATCCATTAAGTAATATTCCAGTTCTATACAAAACATTATTATTATAAATAGAACAACAATTGTTCTTAAATATAATACCAAAGATTTTATTGTCCAACAACAAAATGGAAATAATGTTTCTAACAAGAACTGGAATACAATAACAACTTATTGACATAATTAATAGATTTGCTCGTAAGCATTGCTAAACTATAAGTTTCTATGGCTAATGTAGCAACCTTTGGTTCATTTACCAGACATAGGATTACTTATCCTTTGTTTAGCTTTCTACTTCTGCTTGGTCCCTTCATAAATCTATATTTATGATAACCAAAGCTGGTATCCAATACCCAAGTAGAACCTTGATTTAAAGAAAAATTTATTTTAAATCATGAACAAATTTGTATTTGTAACCGAAACTTCACTAAGCTTCTTTTGGTTAGCTCTGCAAGATGATTCTCGCAGTTTCTTTTCCAGTGTCCTGGCTTATTGCAGTGGAAGCAAACTCCTTTGTTATCCGTATCAGTTTTGTTCTTATTATCCTTTGTTTTTGCCTTTCTATTTACCTTCTTTGAATCATTCTTCTTTTCAGAAGATCCTTTGGCCCCTACAAATAATACATGGTCTTTCTTGGTTGGAAAGTGACTCTCAACATTTTTCAACATGTTAAGCAAATCAGCGAGGCTGATATCTAGCTTGTTCATATGAAAAATTCACAACAATTGTGGAAGGAGACCAGGAGTGAGTGCAAGATCAAATCTTGGCTCAACTCTCCATCCATGACAAAACCCGTTGTCCTAATTGATCAATCAAATTGATTATGTTAAGGACTTTTATCTGTATTGTAGTGTCATCGGTCATTCTAGACTGAAAGAGCTCCTTAGATATCTTATATCTTTCAGTCCTATTTTCCCCACCATCAACTACTTGATGTGCAGGAATATAGTAGGAGCATCCATAGTTTCATGCTAACGCTGAAGCAAGTTACTCATAGATGCGAGCATGATGCATTGAGCCAACTATGCATCATCTTGCCACTTTCTAAAAATAGCAATCTCTTCCTCAGAGGCATTGTCAGCAACCATTGCAGGGATAGTGTGACGCCCCCAAAATAGGTATACATCACCTATTCTGAGTTGTCAATACATGGTACAGAAACAACTACAACTTTATTATTACAACCATAAAACTGTGAGTTTGAATACAAATATTATCTTCTAGATAATATCTATACTCAAATAAATCCTCATCACATTTATTGATACATTATTTTACAAAAATGGTGAGGACTACTAAACAATTCTTTCTAAAACCTTCATTCCATACCCCGACTGCAGACTTCGCTATATTCTCGCCTCCTGAGAAGAAAAATGGAACAAAAAGGAAAAGGGTGAGCTCAACTAGCCCAGGAAAAAAATATTATGACTAAGATAATATACAACAAATTACCGTTAGTCTTCAACAGGAAAAATCTAATAGAATACAATAGACAACAAATTTTAAATCAATATTCGCAGCGGAAATAATAATTCATTAGAAGAGTTAAGTAGAGAATGCAAACTACTATCTTCTATGTATGAATTTAAAAGTTCATCGCTCATCTTTTATCCTCAGTAACATCAATCAATATACATCCGAATCAAATATTCATCTTTGCACTAGGCCAAAGATATTCATCACCGTCATGTTCATCTAAACACTGCTCATTTTTGCACTACTACCAAAGATATTCTTCAGAAATTCATCTTTCTTGCACTACAAGCCAAAGATATTCAATAATATCATCATTTAAGACCGAGGATGATGAAAATATTTTTAAAGAAACGAATCCAAAGAAACAAAATGACAAGGATTAAGGATTAAGGATTCGTACTTTGTTTTATCCATGTTCAAAAAATACCTCAAAAATAATCATAGTGGTGTAAAATTCAAGAATGATCAAAACATGGATACAATCAAAGCTAGTATCCGTATTAGATATTTTGGACAAAAAAAGAAATTTTATTTTTCCGTGAATAGTGCCGTATACGTGAATAGTGCCGTATACGTGAATAGTAACTCTGACACCAAAAGATAGAAATTTCCCAAAAAACATCTTCACGCTTTATGAATAGTAACTCATGAATAAGAACTCGTGAATAGTAACTCATGAATAGTAACTCATGAATAGTAACCCCACATGAAAAAAGTTCCAAATTTGATAAAAAGTTTAACCAATATTTCAAAGATAATGATATTGAAGAAATAATATCATTTGAGAAGAAAATAACATCCCTTACCTCAAAAGATTAAGACTTAATTTGAATACCTGGGATATAGTCTTTGAAGGAACTTGCACCGCCTAACAATACTCAAAGTATACTCAAAATACTCACAAGAATACGCCGATAATATAGAGAAAAACTTCAGCTTCGTGTGTGATTTGCAATTCTAACCTAAGCACCCTATTTATAGGAAATTGCTTAGAACACCAAAGCAAAAAATTTAATAAATTAATAATATAATTATATAAATTTCCTACGCATGCCTAGAATCTGATTTCAGCCATCAAACACATGCCACATTCTAGAAAAAGTAAAAAAAAAACATTTTTCTAATTTTAAATATTTTAAACTTCCAAAAATCAATTATTTCGGAGCTTCGGAACTTCAATAATTCATAATAAATAGCCCTTTCTTCAGAAAATTCGAATCTCACGTGTTTTTATAGGAAATAAAATTCTCTACAACTTTGTAGAAGAAAGTTTTTCCAAATTTTAAATAGAAATTGACCGAAATCCACAAACGGGCGATTTTACAGGCTATAATCAAATTTCAGTCAATAAATGGGGTCCACCGACATGTTTAACATGTTTTAAACATTTATTGCAACAAAAATACTCTTCCTCCTCAGATACTCATATATCCCATTTCGTTGTAAAAATATCACCATTATTATATTATTAAAATATAATAATATATTTAAATGAATTATTTTATCGTAAAAAGATAAAATTTTAATTTTCAACAATTGTCACATTAAAAATTTTCTCCATCTATATCCACATAAAATCAATATTTTCCTCATCATATGAATCAATAATTAATTATTCACAAATAATATTACGTAATCACAATATCGACAACCAGTGCGCTTCCTGTGAAAGAGGGGCTTTCCAATAAGAATTTCTCCTTACTTGGCGCCGCAATTAGGTGACCAAACCTCTCCTTAGATGTAACTTTCTAGACATTGCCAATAATGTTACCTAATAATATTATTCGAGATAATATGAATTATTGCTCGATAATGAAAAATACTGTAAAATGACAATTATCAAACAACAACAATATAAAATATCAACGCAAAGAATTATTAAATCAATAAAATATTCAATAAGAATTATCGTAACCATTATCGAGTAGTGCCTTCTTCACGTAAGAATCAATAATTGGTGCAATACCGTAAAGCTACTTGTGTTTTAACCACCGAGTATTTTAACAAAGATAATCTCAGAATAACTACGCCATATTTTTAAACAACTTATATTTGTCGCTTTCATCCAATCGCTTTCACATGGGGCCCACACACGGTCATACTGTCGCATTTAATATTCCCCGACAAAGCATTTAATATTCCACGACCAAACGAATATTCCCCGACAACAATGAATATTTTATAACCACTTGCTTATTTTGAAGTATTTATGTATTTTACCCTTAACTATCCACATTAATCAAATCAACCCTTACTATTTCAAAATAATAAATAGAGAAATTAAATTTCATTAATAATAAGTTGGGGTCTTACAACCTCCCTCCTTATGAAATTTCGTCCTCGAAATTGACGACGTATTCTGTGTGTTTCAAAAGGTGAGGATACCTCGCTTTCATTTCCGCTTCCAATTCCCAAAATCATTTCCTCTATAGCATGATTCCTCCACAAAACTTTAACTTGTGGTATGACCTTTCATGCGTAGGACATGCTCCTTCCTATCTAAGATCTTGACAGTACCTCCTCACACGTTAAGTCTTCTATATCTCGTCCGGTTCTAACTCAATAACGTGGTTCGGGTCTTTCACATATTTACGGAAGCACGATATGTGAAACATATTATGAACACGAGACATACTCGAAGGTAACGCGAGTCTATAGGCTACATTTCCTACTCGGGTCAAGAATTTGAAATGGACCAATAAATTGTGGATCGAGCTTTCTCTCTCCAAATCTTGTAACTCCCTTCCATGGAGCAACTCATGCAACAATACATGATCCCCTACACTAAATTCCACGTCCTTTCGATGAAGATCCGCATAACTCTTTTGTCGATCTTGTGCCGCTTTGTATACGCGTTGTCGAATCATTTGGATCTTTTTCGTAGTCATACGTATTAACTCGGGTCCCAACAATGTTGCTTCACCCACCTCGTCCCAACATACCGAGAGAGCGACACTTTCGTCCATATAATGCTTCAAATGGAGCCACACCTATACTTGCACGATAACTCGTTGTTGTAGGAGAATTCTACCAATGGTAAATACTTATCCCAACCGCCTTTGAAGTCTAGGACACGTAGTCTTAATAAATCTTCAAGAGTTTGAATAGTCCTTTCTCGATTGTCCGTCTGGTTTGAGGATGGTATGTCGAATCAATCGTAAATCCGCGCCCATAGCTTTTTGCAAGCTAACCCAAAATCTTGAAGTGAATCTTGGGTCACGATCCAAACTATGGATACAGGCATGCCATGCAACCTCACAATCTCATTCACGTATATACTAGCAAGACGCTCAAGTGAATAAGTCTCCCGATCGGCAAGAAATGAGCGTAGACTTGGTTAATCTATCAACAATAACCCAAATAGCATTGATGCCTTGAGAAACCGTAGGAAGACCCGTAATCGAAATCCATGGTAATGTGTTCCCACTTCCATTTCGGAATCTCAAGTGGTTGCAACGGACCCTTAGGTACTAGATGCTCCGCCTTTACACGCTGACAAGTTAAACACATCGAGATAAACTTTGCAATCTCTCTCTTCATATTGTTCCACCAAAATGTATGTCGTCAAGATCACGATACATTTTAGTACTTCCGTGATGGATTGCAAATGGTGTATTGTGTGCCTCCATCATAATCTTGTACTTCAAATCGTAGTCGTTAGGAACACAAAGTCTAGAGTGGACTCAAGTATTCCTTCTTCATCAATTCTCGCCCTAATAGCTCCTTCAGACTTTCTTCTTCATACGCATCGCCTCCGGTCAGTAGCTTGAGCAACCTTAACTTTTTCTATTAAAGTCGCTCTATCGCGATACTTGACATCATCGCACTCGCTCCTCGTGATATGATCTTCTACTCAACGCGCCGCCACCACGCTCGCTTTTCAAGATGGTATTGAATAGTGTGGTCGTAGTCTTTCAATAGCTCGAGCCAACGTCACCGCCGCATGTTGAGTTCTTTTGAGTGAAGAAATATTTAAGGCTTTTATGGTCCGAATATATCTCCACTTTCTCCCCATATAGATAGTGCTCCATATCTTTAGCGCTGAAACGATCACGCTAACTCTAGATCATGAGTAGGATAATTCCTCTCATACTCTTTAAGTTGTCATGAGGCATAGGCTATGACTTTCCCACGCCAGATGAGAACACATCCTAACCCTTTGCCCAAGCATCACCAGAGATAACAAATCCATCCGAACCAGATGGTATTATTAGAACAAAAGCAAAATAAGTCTCCTCTTAAGCTCTTGGAAACTTTTCTCGCATTCTTCGCTCCAAACGAATTTTGTATCCTTCCGAGTTAGCTGAAGTTAATGGAGTAGCGATTAAGAGAAAACCCTTCCACGAATCTCCGATAATAACCAAATAAGCCCAAAAGCTACGTATTTCAACCACCGACTTCTGCTGCTCCCTAACTTCAGATTGCTTCAATCTTCACGGATCAACAGATACTCCATGTTTTAACACCATTATCGCCCAAGGAATGCTACTTCCTCAAGCAAGAACTCGCATTTCTTTAATTTGGCATATAGTTTGTTTTCACGGCCTTTGGAGTACCAAATTTCAAATGGTGCTCATGATCTTCACGACTTTTGGAATATATAAGGATGTCATCAATAAAGACAACAACAAACCGATCCAAATATTCCTTGAATACTCGGTTCATCATATCCATGAAAGTCAGCAGAGCATTAGTCATCCCAAAAGTCATGACTAAGAATTCATAATGCCCATACCGAGTTCTAAAGGCGCCTTTGAATATCCTCGCCTTTTAATCTTCACCGATGATATCCGTAATGAAGATCGATTTTTGAAAAGAATTGTGCCCTTTGCAATCGGGTCAAACATGTCATCAATACGAGGTAGAGGATACCTATTCTTGATGGTGACATGGTTCAATTCCCCGATAGTCAATACAAAGTCGCATACTCCCCGCCTTTTTTCTTTACAAATAAAACAGAGCACCCCAAGGAGATGTACTAGATTTAATGAAACCGATGTCCAACAATTCCTCAGTAGTTGGACCTTTAACTCTGAAGTTCAATAGAGCCATTCGATATGGGGTTCTAGAAATGGGCTTTGTACCAGTTCAAGATCAATAAAGAATTCAACTTCACGCTCGGGGTAGACCGAAGTTCTTCGAAATACGTCGTGAAAGTCAATAACAACAAGAATATTATTCAAATTTGACGTGTCTTTATTCAAATCCATAACATGGGCTAAGAAAGCTTGACATCCGCTTTTCAATAAACGAATAGCTTTATGATTAGATATGATGTTGATTGATTTTAATGGTTTAGTTGCTTGAATTCGCATAACAAAGTTGGTTAGGAATATGAAAACTAACAACCTTACAAAAACAATCAATTTTGGCATGATGAGTAGTTAACCAATCAATCCCTAAAATCACATCAAAAGCAAGTATCTTTAAAGAGATAAGGTCAATGTAAGGTGATGGTGCCAACTTGAATCAAACAAGATTTATAAATAGTGGATGTGATGAAAGTTTCTCCTAACGGAGTTTCCACAGATAGGTCAAAGTCTAATTTCTCCTGAGTCAAGTTTAAACGCTGAGCACATGCAGAGAGAGATGAATGGGTAGCAATTACCTAGATCAAGTAAGGTATAAACTTCGCAAGAATTTATAAATAGCTTACCCGTGATCACCTCGTTTGGGTTCCTCGATTATGACCAAATACAACAAACGCTTCTTCCCGAAATCGCTGACTTTGACTTTTCTAGGATGTTTTTTGAGTCACCGTCCCTCACGAACTAGGTTTTGCTATCTATACAATCTCGAGCGATATGTCCTTCCTTTCCACAATTATAGCATACCTTGAACTGTTAGGGCGCTTTGACCGATATGTCCTCTTTTCCGCATTTGTAGTATATGACCGGTGGTCGTTTCTCCTCCCTTAGAACCGCTTCTTTGCAAGACCGCTGCCTTTCACATACGGTCGTTGTTAAATCTCCTCTTTTAAAATCTCCTCCCGACTCGCTTCTTCTATTTTCATGGCTATGATTACCACCAGAGTGGTTACCATTTTTGTCCGCTCTGCTTTTCTCCTGCCGTTATCATTATTCGCTGATCGCTATCTCCGTACGATCCTCGGTTATGGTCCTCAACGACTATATACTTCAAGTCTCGCTCTAATAATTGAGCCCCATTTACAACATCCGAATAGAGAGAAAATTTATGAGAAATGAGATATTGTCGTATGCCGGGTTTCAAACCTCTCAAAACATCCGCGTATAAGTTCCTCATTCTCCACCAAATGAGGTGCAAACCGATAACTCTCGCAAACTTTGCCTCGTCATCGAGACACCGCCATGTTGTTTTGTTCTAATCGATGAACTCCACTTCCTTCATATAGACGAACACTTTCGTGAAAGTATTTGTCATTAAATAATTTCAAATGTCTCCCAAGACATGCCGAAAAGCGGTGGATGGGTACACTTCACGATCCCACCAAGAGTCTCGCCTCGCCACTTAACATAAAGGTGGCGAATAGAACCTTTGTTTCGTCCGCGCATCCCAAGACATCGAATATCTTGGTAATTTGCTTGACCCATGTTTCCGCCATGATCGGATCCGCTTTCCCTTAAATTCGTGGTCCCAACTCTTTGAACTCGCCAATGTGACAACCCGTGAATTGCTATCATTTCCTCCCGTATTTTGAACACGAAGTCTCCTCATTCGATTTTTTGCATAAACTCGCAAAAAGCTTCTAAACATCCCCTCGCTCATCATCTCGCTTTCGGTGTTGTTCACAGAGGAACATTGCCACCATTGTTGCAGACGCTCTCCTTGCTGGGTGAGTACAGCGGCTCCACTGGCCTCATTTCCATTGTTAATATTCTCAATCGACATTCTCAAATATCACATAAAACAAGGGTTAATTAAGGAAATCAATATATCACATAATATCCTTATATACCGACCAACTAAAAAATAAGCTTAGGTTGGACACACTAGCGAAGGATTTACTCGCCTCTCCCTCCTAGTTCTATTCCCCGATCTCCGCCAGAGATCATATCCCTAAGCTCGATACTAACCGCGACGCCCCAAAATAGGTATACATAACCTATTCGAGTTGTCAATACATGGTATGTAAAACAACTACAACTTTATTATTACAACCATAAAATTGTGAGTTTGAATACAAATATTATCTTCTAGATAATATCTATACTCAAATAAATCCTCATCACATTTATTGATACATTATTTTACAAAATGGTGAGGACTACTAAACAATTCTTTCTAAAACCTTCATTCCATACCCCGACTGCATCTCGCTATATTCTCGCCTCCCCGAGAAGAAAAATGGAACAAAAGGAAAAGGGTGAGCTCAACTAGCCCAAGAAAGAATATATATGACTAAGATAATATACAACAAATTACCGTTAGTCTTCATCAGGAAAAATCTAATAGAATACAATAGACAACAAATTTTAAATCAATATTCGCAATGAAATAATAATTCATTAGAAGAGTTAAGTAGAGAATGCAAACTACTATCTTCTATGTATGAATTTAAAAGTTCATCGCTCATCTTTTATCCCTCGTAACATCAATCAATATACATCCGAATCAAATATTCATCTTTGCACTAGTGCCAAAGATATTCATCATTAATCATGTTCATCTAAACACTGCTCATCTTTGCACTACTACCAAAGATATTCTTCAGAAATCATTCATCTTTGCACTACTGAGCCAAAGATATTCAATAATATCATCATTTAAGACCGAGGATGATGAAAATATTTTTAAAGAAACGAATCCAAAGAAACAAAATGACAAGGATTAAGGATTAAGGATTCGTACTTTTGTTTTATCCATGTTCAAAAATACCTCAAAAATAATCATAGTGGTGTAAAATTCAAGAATGATCAAAACATGGATACAATCAAAGCTAGTAACCGTAATAGATATTTTGGACAAAAAGAAGAAATTTTATTTTTCTATGAATAGTGTCAGATATCGTGAATAGTGTCGTGATATCGTGAATAGTAACTTTGACACCAAAAGATAGAAATTTCCCAAAAAACATCTTCACGCTTCATGAATAGTACTTTGAATAGTAACTCGTGAATAGTAACTCATGAATAAGAACTCGTGAATAAGTAACCCCGACATGAAAAAAGTTCCAAATTTGATAAAATTTTCAACCAATATTTCAAAGATAATGATATTGAAGAAATAATATCATTTGAGAAGAAAATAACATCCCTTACCTCGAAAGATTAGTACTTCTAATTTGAATACCGGATATAAGTCTTTGAAGGAACTTGCACCGCCTAACAATACTCAAAGTATACTCAAAATACTCACAAGAATACGCCGATAATATAGAGAGAGAAACTTCAGCTTCGTGTGTGATTTTCAATTCTAACCTAAGCAAGACCCTATTTATAGAAATCGCTTAGAACACCAAAAGCAAAAAATTTAATAAATTAATAATATAATTATATAAATTTCCTACACATGCCTAGAATCTGATTTCAGCCATCAAACACATGCCACATTCTAGAAAAAGTAAGAAAAAACATTTTTCTAATTTTAAATATTTTAAACTTCCAAAATCAATTATTTTGAGCTTCTAACTTCAATAATTCATAATAAATAGCCCTTTCATCGTAAAATTCAATCTCACGTGTTTTTATAGGAAATTCAATTCTCTACAACTTTGCGTAAGAAAGTTTTTCCAAATTTTAAATAGAAATTGACCAAATCCACAAACCAAGCGATTTTACAAAGCTATAATCAAATTTCAAATAATAAATGGAGTCCACCGACATGTTTAACATGTTTTAAACATTTATTGCAACAAAATACTCTTCCTCCTCGTATACTCATATATCCCACATTCGTTGTAAAAATATCACCATTATTATATTATTAAAATATAATAATATATTTAAATGAATTATTTTATCGTAAAAGATAAAATTTCAATTTTCAACAATTGTCACATTAAAAATTTTCTCCATCTATATCCACATAAAATCAATATTTTCCTCATCATATGAATCAATAATTAATTATTCACAAATAATATTACGTAATCACAATATCGACAACCGTGCGCCTCCTGTGAAAGAGGGGCTTTTCAATAAGAATTTCTCCTTCATGGCGCGCAATTAGGTGACCAAACCTCTCCTTAGATGTAACTTTCTAGACATTGCCAATAATGTTACCTAATAATATTATTCGGATAATATGAATTATTGCTTCGATAATGAAAAATATCGTGTAATGACAATTATCAAACAACAAAGAATATAAAATATCAACGCAAAGAATTATTAAATCAATAAAATATCGAATAAAGAATTATTGTAACCATTATCGAGTAAAGTGCCTTCTTACGTAAGAATCAATAATTGGTGCAATACCGCAGTGCTACCGTGTTTTAACCAATTTAGTATTTTAACAAGATAATCTGTGAAACAACTACGCCGTTATTTTTAAACAACTTATATTTGTCGCTTTCTTCATCCAATCGCTTTTTCAAGCATGGGGCCCACATATTGGGTCACATGCTACCGTCAGCATTTAATATTCCCCACAAAGATTTAATATTCCACGACCAAACGAATATTCCCCACAACAATGAATATTTTATAACCACTTGCTTATTTTGAAGTATTTATGATTTTACCCTTAACTATCCACATTAATCAAATCAACCCTTACTATTTCAAAATAATAAATAGAGAAAATTAAATTTCATTAATAATAAGTTGGGGTCTTACAGATAGGCGTATTAAAGACATAAGATAACTTTTCAGCCGTGAGAACTTTTCTCAATTTCCTTAACCAAATCGTTTAATACGGTCCGGTTAAATAACATCTAATATGCTTCGCAGTAATAGTAATTTAGACATTGTAAATTTCTGTAAATGAATTTGTAATTAACAACATTTTAACATACATTCTTTTATTAATTACCAAAATAAATTAGGTCTTCTTTTAAATTGGTATCTCCCACTCTTTTCTTCAAACTATATTACCCTTAATATATATAGTTCGGCAATATCTAATTAAAGATATGCTAGTGAGAATAAGGATCTCATTTCAAATGTATATAGTCTTGTGGTGACAAAACAAACTATATATAAATAAATAGGTAGACAACTCTTGTCAATTACATCAACTATGCAACTCCTTGTATTTTGCCTCTTAGATCATAATGGTCAAGTGTGTGCACATCCGAACTAAAATGATATAAGTTAAGTCCAACCTAGCACTCCATATATTTTAAAAAAGAAAAATATTGTCCTTGTGGTGACACAACAAAACAATATTGTTCAATTTTCTTTATAAGCATCAAATGTGATAAAATTAACATCTCAAAGAATTAAGATAAGCCTTGTGATGACACAACAAACTTCTAATAATTAATTGATACTCTATTATTTTCTCATGCTAGAAGGCGACGTTCGATATTCCAAATATCTTTGAACGCTTAGGACTTAATATAAAAAAATGAGGATTTTGTTATTAATTTGTCTCATCTTGTTTAGCGCGCATGCACATATATATATAAAATACGCATCATATTAATAAACATGTGAAGTATGTTTGCATAATATATATATATATATATATATATATATATATATATATATATAGTATAAGCATGCACATATAGAATACTATATTCTACCCAGATTGATTATAGACTTTTATTCTAGTTTGGTTCACTAGAGCCACCAAGGTTAAACCCTAGGGGTGCAAGAATTAATATTTAAATATAAATATTACATTTAAACCCGGGCTCCATTACAAACGGGTCTTCGAGCACTCCTTGTTCCTTGATCTCCAATTCTTCAAAATTAAGTTTAACTATTCCTATTACCAAACTATTTTAAAATAAATAGAAACCTTGATCAGCAGTCAAGGGGAAGTACATAGGAGGGAGATAGAATTTACATTAAGAAAAAATTAGAGAAGACGAGGTACGTAGACCCCATTTAATAAAACTCATACATTCATGCATTCAACTAAAATAAAATCCAATCACAATGGTCAATAGTCCATAATCAATCACATTTATTATCATACACATCACCATGTGCATCAATAAATAACATTCATCTCAAGAATAATAAACATTCAATATATATATTGATATCATTTAATGGGCAAATTTAGTTAGTATAAAATCTAATTTTGAATCAAAATAAACCCTTTATTTTAATCCAAATTTAAATCAAAATAAATCTCTTTTATTTTAATTTATCCAATTTTGAATAAAATAAACTATTTTATTTTAATCAAAATCTTTAATCAAAATAAACTCCTTTATTTTAATTAATTATGGAATCCAATTCCAAGTAAAAAAACTCAATTATTAAAGGAAATACGGATTCTCTTTCCTATTCACAAATAAACTCCTTTATTTTGAATAATATGAAATCTTATTTCATATCAAAATAAACTCCTTTATTTAAGGAAATACTGGATTCTCTTTCCTATTCTCAAATAAACTCTTTTATTTTGAATAATATGAAATCTTATTTCATATTTAAATAAACTCCTTTATTTAAGGAAACATGGAATCCAATTTCAACTCCAATTAATTATCATGGAATCTAATTCCAACTCTAATTAGTTATCATGAAATTTAATTTTAAAATTAAAATAAATTTTATATTTTAATATTAAAATAAACTTTTTATTTTAATATTAAAATAATTAAAAATAATATATATATATATATATATATATATATATAATCTAGCTTTTCATGATCCATGTAATCTATATCCTGATCCTGGCCATGTGACCATGCCCACGGGAATAACTATTGCTTCAGGAGAAATCCTTTCATTAATATGCTCAAGTCTTCACAGGACTTTATTATTATTAGTAATAACGTGATTTTCAATCAAAGTGGTCACGCGGAAGATACATGATACCAGATTAGCTTTTAAAAAAAAAATCAGCGACGAACTCTTTCGCGAATATTTTTTTTTCATCAACTTTTTTACAACAAAATTATGCCTAAGTAAATTATTCTAAACATATATCAATATACATATCAAATTAAAACAATTAATAATTCGCATAAAGGTTTGGCTCTGATGCCACTGTTAGGTTTGTAATATTCATGAACGCAATCAAATTGCACAAAATAAGTAAAAACATGGAAAATCGGAGTTTTAAAATTTTACAAACCATATACCCGAATCACCCTTTATGCACAATTATTAATTAAACGAAAAAGAAAGAACAAGAATCATACCCTTGAAGATTCGAGCTTTCTCAAGTACAAGTTCACCTCCAATCCTTTTCGCGTTCAACTTGAATCCACCGGGTTTGGTTCCTTCTATGGGGCTTGGGGTGGCCTTATTTGAGAGGAAAAGAGCGAGGAAACCCTGTCCAATTGGCTTTGTACACACCATAAACTGAATGTTTTCTTATTTCAAACACTTTTGAGCTTATATTCTGTCATATTTTTATCGGCGGGAGCCGAGTACTCATCCATTTAAAGTTATTGGAATCTTCTTTGGTAGTCCACTCTAAGCCTTCTTACACACTTTAAATCCTTTCTCTTCATCTTTGCACATACTATTCTACACATTGACAGTTGTGTTGTGTGCGTATGCCTGGACTTCGGTCCATGGTTTTCATTTCTGTCTGTATATATATACTTATATACTTATATATTTATATATGGACTAACATTATCGAGTTATGCCTCGATTGAGCCTGGATTTTACATCCGGAGCGTTTACTTGCTTATATATATATATATATATATATATATATATATATATATATATATAATCGTTATCGAGATATATCTGATTACCACAATTTTACATCTGAGTATATGTATATATATATATATATTTTATTTTAATATTAAAATAATTAAAAATAATATATATATATATATATATAATCTAGCTTTTCATGATCCATGTAATCTATATCCTGATCCTGGCCACGTGACCATGCCCACAGGAATAACTATTGCTTCAGGAGAAATCCTTACATTAATATGCTCAAGTCTTCACAGGACTTTATTATTATTAGTAATAATGTGATTTTCAATCAAAGTGGCCACGCGGAAGATACATGATACCAGATTAGCTTTTAAAAAAAAATCAGCAACGAACTCTTTCGCGAATATTTTTTTTTTTCATCAACTTTTATACAACAAAATTATGCCTAATTAAATTATTCTAAACATATATCAATATACATATCAAATTAAAATAATTAATAATTCGCATAAAGGTTTGGCTCTGATGCCACTGTTAGGTTTGTAATATTCATGAATGCAATCAAATTCCACAAAATAAGTAAAAACATGGAAAATCAGAGTTTTAAAATTTTACAAACCATATATCCGGATCACCCTTTATGCACAATTATTAATTAAACGAAAAAGAAAGAACAAGAATCATACCCTTGAAGATTCGAGCTTTCTCAAGTACAAGTTCACCTCCAATCCTTTTCGCGTTCAACTTGAATCCACCGGGTTTGGTTCCTTCTATGGGGCTTGGGGTGGCCTTATTTGAGAGGAAAAGAGCGAGGAAACCCTGTCCAATTGGCTTTGTACACACCATAAACTGAATGTTTTCTTATTTCAAACACTTTTGAGCTTATATTCTGTCATATTTTTATCGGCGGGAGCCGAGTACTCATCCATTTAATGTTATTGGAATCTTCTTTGGTAGTCCACTCTAAGCCTTCTTACACACTTTAAATCCTTTCTCTTCATCTTTGCACATACTATTCTACACATTGACAGTTGTGTTGTGTGCGTATGCAGACTTCGGTCCATGGTTTTCATTTCATTCAGATATATATATACTTATATACTTATATATTTATATATGGACTAACATTATCGAAGTTATGCCTCGATTGAGCCTCGGATTTTACATCCTGAGCGTTTATTGCTTATATATATATATATATATATATATATATATATATATATATATATATATATATAACTCATTGTCGGAGACATATCGATGACCACAATTTTACATCTGGAGTATATATGTATATATATATATATTTTATTTTAATATTAAAATAATTAAAATAATATATATATATATATATATATATATATAATCTAGCTTTTCATGATCCATGTAATCTATATCCTGATCCTGGCCACGTGACCATGCCCACGGGAATAACTATTGCTTCAGGAGAAATCCTTTCATTAATATGCTCAAGTCTTCAGAGGACTTTATTATTATTAGTAATAACGTGATTTTCAATCAAAGTGGCCACGCGGAAGATACATGATACCAGATTAACTTTTAAAAAAAAATCAGCAACGAACTCTTTCGCGAATATTTTTTTTTTTCATCAACTTTTATACAACAAAATTATGCCTAATTAAATTATTCTAAACATATATCAATATACATATCAAATTAAAATAATTAATAATTCGCATAAAGGTTTGGCTCTGATGCCACTGTTAGGTTTGTAATATTCATGAACGCAATCAAATTGCACAAAATAAGTAAAAACATGGAAAATCAGAGTTTTAAAATTTTACAAACCATATATCCGGATCACCCTTTATGCACAATTATTAATTAAACGAAAAAGAAAGAACAAGAATCATACCCTTGAAGATTCGAGCTTTCTCAAGTACAAGTTCACCTCCAATCCTTTTCGCGTTCAACTTGAATCCACCGGGTTTGGTTCCTTCTATGGGGCTTGGGGTGGCCTTACTTGAGAGGAAAAGAGCGAGGAAACCCTGTCCAATTGGCTTTGTACACACCATAAACTGATTGCTTTCTTATTTCAAACACTTTTGAGCTTATATTCTGTCATATTTTTATCGGCGGGAGCCGAGTACTCATCCATTTAAAGTTATTGGAATCTTCTTTGGTAGTCCACTCTAAGCCTTCTTACACACTTTAAATCCTTTCTCTTCATCTTTGCACATACTATTCTACACATTGAGAGTTGTGTTGTGTGCGTACGCCCGGACTTCGGTCCATGTTTTTCATTTCTGTCTGTATATATATACTTATATACTTATATATTTATATATGGACTAACATTATCGAGTTATGCCTCGATTGAGCCTGGATATATATATATATATATATATATATATATATATGTACTTATATATATAATTGTTCTAAGACATATCTGATGAGCCTGAATTTTATATCTGGAGCGTTTATTGCTTATATATATATATATATATATATATATTTATATTTCTGTCAGGCCTAGAGTTTACTTCGAGGCCTTTTACTGCTTTATTTATATTTAGTCCCGCCTGGAGTTTACTTCGTGGCGATTGATCGCATTTACTGCTTTATTTACTTTTCTGATCCCCCATGGAGTTGCTTCGTGGTGGTTGATCATGTCCATATATATATATATATATATATATATATATATATATATATATATATATATATATACCGCTTTTATATATTTACATTTTCGATCTCCCATGGAGTTGCTTTCGTGGTAATTGATCATGTATCAGATATATATATTTACATCTTTTATATATATAATCGCTTATTGCTTTTCATATAAATAAGCGGCATCATGTGAGCCAAGGAATCATGTGATCACAGATTCAAAGCATCAATCTAGATTCTTGTTCCGTGATGGACATTTTAGTCGTAAGTAGCTTGTACATTATTTACTGATTTTAAATTTCCTTAGATGGCTATCATGCCCATGAGGAGTTCGGCACTGCTGTATATTATTTTCTCGAAGATGCCTTGCATCTTGAAAATAAAAGCAAACAAGCCGAACATTTAATAATAAAATGGAAGTATGAAAAGGTCTCAATTACTATTGAGTACAAGGTATGAAAAACCTCTTTTTTTTAAAAACTTCACTGCTATATCATGTTTAAAACTGAATTTTTCTATAAATTCAAACCCTTTGTATATAGGTGCGAACGAGGCCTCGCACTACTTCTAAATAAATTGCACATTGATCCACACACACCCACACATTCATATAACAGTTTCTTAAATAGTGGCGGTCACCGTGGCAACACGAATGTCGGGGGGTGCCTAACACCTTCCTTCCGCATAATCAAGCCCCCGAACCCAAATGAATCTCGATTTCACAGACCCGTTTAGTAGTGTTACATCACTGGGTCAATGTGCAAACATTTTCTCGGTTGCATTGGTGCAACCAGTGAAAAACACCAACTGGCAACTCTTATAGTCAAATCGTCGACATTACATATGTCGAATCTTTTTTCACTTATTTTTTCAAACAAATCTCACATAACATGAGAACACCAAAGAACAAGTAACGAAAAAGGGACAAATAAAAATCCTGACGTCGACATCTATGATCTGTGAGTGGTCAAACCTAGCACCCTTGTGACTGCCTTTGAAGGTTTGGATAGGTTCAAGAACACCTATAGCGACGGTTCTGTCGCTATAAATCCCTTAAGTGACATTTTATTTTTCAAAATTAATTATTTTATTTAATAATTAGAGAAAATTAGTTTTAAATTATTAAAAATACATAATAAATTACTAAAAATTATTTTAAAGGATAAAAATGGGTTTTTAATAATTTTAAATATATTTCATAAATATTTAATATTTTTAGAATAATAATGGTATTTAATTTATTTAATTATAATATTAAATAAATTATTTAAAAAAGATTTTAAAACATAAAAATCATTTAAAAATATATTATGGTGTTAGAAAATATTTTAAGTTATTTCTAATGACTTTTAATATTTTTTGATGAATTTCATTAATAATTTATTATTAATGGTAATTAATTTATTTAATAAATGAATTAAATAAATTATGGAAAATAGAATTAATGATTTAAAATCATATAAATATGATTTAAGTGTTATAAAATATTTTAAGTTATAAAATATAACTTTTGATATTTTGTCATGAAAATATTAATATTTTAATATTAATAGCAATTATCGGATAATAGATTTAAATATTTAAAATTATATAAATATGATTTTAAAGTATTAAAAATACTTTGTGATATTATAAATATATTATAATATTATGTTTTGATTTTCATTAATATTTAATATTAAGTAAATATTAATGATAAAAGAATATTTTGGTGTTTATATTATATAAATACGATATTAATGATTGAAAAGTCATGATAAATGGTAATAATTATCTGAAAATTATTATGAGTCTTTGAAAAATATTTTTTACTGATAATAAATTATGTAAGATAATTGTTAAGTGTTTAGACCTAGTTTTTTAATTAGTAGGCTCGAGAATTGTCCGACTAGGCCGTCAGGATGTTAGAATTGTATCGAATTCAACTCAGACTGCAATAGTTTGACTTGATACTAGGTCTTATATGCTGTATAGACTAATAGGGTTATATGTTACGTGTTTAGGTTATTCTATGATAATATATAGTAGTATTATATTGTGATGATATTATTCTAATATTTGGAGATCGGTATTATTTATATTAGGTTTTCAGACAAAGCTAAATAAGTTGTGTAACGACAATCAACGGATCAAACAAGTTTTCTTGAACTATTCTTTTAACTTGTGGTTAATCATTGCTGATTACGATGTCTATGAATTATTGAATCGTACTCCATGCATATTGCATGTAATCATCAGGTATGAAAGGCTGATCACCTTCATTACCATTTGGTCTAGATATAATTGATATATTCTTGTTCAATGTTCGTTCAGCTATGAATATTTGTTCATGCTAGTTCACAATTATATTGTAGAATTTTAGCCAGCTTATTGTTCAAAATCTTTCTATCATAATATATCCTTAATTTATTAAACTTATACTTGTTTGGAAAATTTGTTGCTCTCCCTTGCTATATCATGATAAATATTGCAGATTAGGCGAATACGTCGGATACAAGGAAAAGACAAAAGCCAAGTTCAGCTTGTGAGTATATGTGCAACTAAAATTTGTAATAGTAATGTATTATAATATCATTGTGTATTAGATAGGATATTGATTCAGGTATTATGTGAAGGTTCTTGACCTTGGGGTTAGTGTGTAAATGTAATGTATAAACAATTTATGTTTATATCTTCCGCAATAGTTATAGAATATTATACCAGATCCTTGGTGATTAGGACCGGGATTTGGGGATGCTACAGTTGGTATCAAAGTTGTTGGTTATAAATCTTAGGTAGGATTACCTGAGACTAATAACCATAGTGATTAGGATTTGATCTAACTCACATAGAGTTAGTGTGTCGGTAAGATTCAAAGACGAATCTCAGCGGGTTATAAAGACATGGAGTTCCCTAACTCTGATAATAAAGGTGAACCGTAATGGTAGATAGATAAAGTATAAAAGACTAAAGGTACAGGGATAAGAGATCGTCAAACAAAACAATCATAGTATAAAAATGAATCGTAATATATACGATGTGATCATCCCGTGATCTGATAAAATTATAACAGGGAATAGAATCAATCAAATGATTAAAAAGTTTACAGCAAGATTGCTGTGTGTCAGTGGTACTAAGAATTGGTACAAATTCACAAAAGGATTATGAATACGAGTTAAATGAAATTCATATTGAGAAGGGAGTTAAGATTAGGTGGGGATTTTAATTGAGGACTCATGTCAGTAGCTGAGTTGTATGATTCCTTGTTATGGGCAGGGAATTGTACTTGGTGTAAAAACCACCTAGTTTCTGGTACTGATAATCATTGAAATGTTTGCGTCGCGCTATTTTCTATATGCTTGTTGAGAAGGTGATTCTTTTCTCAAGTGTATAACAGATACATAGGTTATAGGTAGAGAATATAGGACTAAGCACAAGTTCTTAAAACTAATACTTATGGTACGTTCGTGACTCATGAACCCCTTAGCGAATGGACGCCAAAGGTCTGACTAGGACAAGTTCTTAAACTCATATAATTGTGGAAAGTTTCTGAACTCATAAGTGTGGTAAGTTTGATGAACTGGGTATAGTTTTGTGTGAATGGAGTATTAAAGATAATAGAAATAGATAGACTCTTTAAGCAATTGATCATTAGTGGAGACATAGGTTTTCTAAAACTCCTAGCTATGCTAGACTTCGAACTTTTTGGACATCAAGCTAAATACGTATTATGTGCTTTTGAAAATGAATTTTTATTCTCAACTCCTGGTGACCATTGTGTATGTCTGGACTTCGGGCCATCGACACCTCGTTACCTGTTGAGATGATAAAACAGATTTGTAATGATTTTTGAACGGTTTAAAGAATAGTCTATACTAATTTGTTAGTTCCCGGTAGGCACACAATAGATCTAGAAGGGGGGGTTGAATAGATCCTTTTAATTTTAAATACTTTTCCTGGTTATTTTGTAATGCTAATGAATTAGCATATGACAAACATAAGAATCTTTTCAAGCACTGCGTAATAAGTAAAATATCCCCTTCATTGATATATTCATAATCATACATACATTGTTCTTAGAGTTAGTTAAGTGGTAAGCAGTTAATACATATATAACAGTTATAATAGATAAAAAACATTATGTAAATGACAGAATGTAAAAGACACAAGGGATTTTAAGGGGTTCAGAGACTCAAGCTCCTAATCCACTCTTCTGCTTTCAACTAGGAGGATTTCTACTAAGGAAGGGCAACACCCTGAATCACTAATATTCCTTTAAGGCCAGTAGCCTTGGAACTTCAGTTCACTAAGAACTCTTCAAGGCCAGCAGCCTTGGAACTCCTCTAGTTCCCTAGGAACTCTTCAAGCCCGGTAGGCTTGGAACTTCCTTTAGTCCCTCCGGACAAGGACCCATCAGGCCCTGGCTTCTTGTTGTTGTAGTTGTTGTTGTTATTGTTGTTGTTGTTAGTGCTGAGCTGCTAAGATGTCTTTAAGCTTGAACATCTTATATACTTAGCAGCTTGGCGTAGTCCTCTTGGCATTCTGCTTGGAGTCTGGACTACATCTTTTTTGGTGTAGATGATCTTTACTTTCTTCTTCTCATCTTCATCTGATGTCAACTGTGCACCATCACCATCTGGATTTGCTAAGTCTCTGAGCTTTTGGTAGACTTCGTCTACCACTTAGCAATCCCTGAACCCTTATTGAATGCTTTGCAGACATGATTCTGCATCTGTTCTTTTTCAGCCTTTGGTTCATGGTGATCTGTAGAGTGGCTTTCTTGATCTTCTTTGTACTCTGCCACTTTTTTGAATGCTATCTTCTTGTCCTTCTCGGCTCTCAGCTTAGCTGCCATCTTCAGTGACATTCTCATCTTTGTTGAGTGAAGCTCAAGTCTATTTAAGTCCCTCTTCAAAGATGCTTCACTTCTACCTATGTAATCTCACTGCACGAAGACTTGTTCTGTTAATCTTTAGTGGAACTCATAGAGTCAACAATAGCATTCCAACAACTCAACGATTCTGTAACTTAGCAATCATCAGCAACTCTTGATCTTTGAAGCTTTCTTGATTTATACTCCTTCCCAATCTTCACATTGGAAAGTAGCCATTAAAAGCTTTTTGAATTGCTTCGCAGATCTCAAGTTATTTTATGTAGACTGCAGATGTGACATGACATCCCTTTTTTTGACTTTCTGACACTGCAGTCTACTGTTTCACCTACCTTGTCAGAGATGTCACTTTGATGTCTCAGGCAGGTAGTTAACTTTATTTCCTCATTTTGATTTCTCGATCAGAGGTTATCCTTTTACATCGATGCTCTTCAATAAGCTCTGTTCGACCATCAATCTTCAGATTGAACCGTTGCCAATGCTTCAACCTTAAAATGAACGAACTCTACGATTCTGATGTATATCTCCTTGAACTTGATCGTAGTGTCTAGTTGACAGGTAAAGTCAACACTACGATCTTGAAGAGTGTTGATTGGATCTTTAATGTAGAACATCTCTTCCTTTTCTTGTACAGTGTTTTAACACTTCTGTTTGCTTCGACTGCTCTCAGATATTGATGGCTTGACTCTTTGTTCTGGCCCCTTCTGAATAGCAAGACACTTCAGATTTATGGCGTGTCTAGCTTGCTTTCTCCTTGTGATCTCCCGTTCACTTGTCATCAATGGACTGACCCAATACTTAATCACTTTAGCCTTGTTCTTCAGAGGCTGACCAATATCTTTGTGTACACTCCATTAGTTCCTTCTTTATTTGGGAAACACTACGATCCTGATTTCTTTCAAGATCGTCGTCTTCTATTTTCTTGACAGCTACTGTACTTGCTGACTTTCCTTAGTCAGTTACTGAAGTCTTCTTTTGATCAACTTGTGGAAGACTTCATCTCGAATGGCTTCATAACTTAATTTGGATGTTGTTCGAGTTGGTGCTTAGATCTTTTGTTAGCTTACATGCTATTTGTTGAGTGCTCTCTGGTTTCCTTTAAGTGGGATGTATCTTTGCAGTTTCAACCAGAGGCTTCATTCCTTTGGATATTCTGGGAGTGTTCAATTGTTGAAAATCGTGTTTACTTTACGATTATGCCTTAGCATTATGACCACATTTGTTGAAGCCTTAGTCTACACTCTACGATTCTGCCTTGGGTTGTGTAGACACTATGACTCTAAGATCAGATCTTGACACTCTACGATTTCTGTCATTGTGCTTGTTGTCTTCATCTGATCGTACTCGACTATGATCTCTGCCTCTGATACGATCAGTAGACTCTACGACTCTGAGTGTAGTCTACGATTCTTGACTTGGCTTTGACATCAGTAGACTCTACGACTTAGAGTGTAGTCTATAATTCCTGACTTGGCTTTGGCATTTATCGGCTCTTAGACAGGTTGTCTCTACGATTCTAAACATGACATCCTTAGCAGACTATGGCTCCGAGGATGTTCTTCTCGACACACTATGATCCTTCCTCGTCTCTCCAGGCAGTCTACGAACTCCGAGATCTACTATTGTAAGACCCCAAATTTTATGAATAAAGATGAATTTTTAATAAATATCATTTTTGAATATTATGGAGTAAATTTGATATAATGTTATAGTTGTGGGTAATATTTAGAAATTTTGAAAAGTATGCAAGTTGTTATATAATATTCGATTGGTCGAAGAATATTCATTTTAACAGGGAATACTCGTACGAAGGCACAATCATTGGTGGACCCCACAACGGAATTATTGTCAGATTGAGAAAACGACAAAAATATTTTTATGAAAATAACGGCGGAAGTTTTACCATTAACTATTGAAACACCCGGTGTTAAAAGTACAGTAATACGCGTGGTTGCATAGTAGCACACGATATTGATTATTGATGCTTACGTGAGAAGTCACTCAGTTTTGTTCAATTATTGCTACAATAATTGTTGCATAGTATCTCACGTTATTTGATTCAATTATTTTTGATATTTTATATATTATTAAATCAATAATTGAGATAACAAAGTTATTAATATTATTAATTGCAATATTAACGATGTCTAGAAGTTCTGCCAAGGAGAGGTTTGGTCACCTAATTGCGCATGATAGGGAGAAATCCTTATTAAGCCCCCTCTTTCGAAGGAGCGACACGGTCGATTAATATCGTGAATTATAATAATGATGATAAATGTTGTTAAATATATTGAGGTATCTTTTTATGAAGTCACGGAAGTTTATATTTATATATATATATATATAAAATTTTGTTTTATTAGTATTATTAATGTAATAAAATAGAAAAGCTTTTCATATAAAATGTAATACTTTTATAAAGTTATTTGTTTTATTAGACAATAATTAGAATATAATATATTTTATTATGCATAGTGTTTTACATAGTAAAATCTTTTTATATAAAACATAATACTTTTATAAAGTTATTTATTTTATTGAACAATAATTAGAATATAATATATTTTATTATGCATAGTGTTTTGCATAGTACCTATATATAGTGTTTTGCATAGTAAAATCTTTTATATATAAAAAGAATACTTTTATAAAGTTAATTATTTTATTAGATTTTAAATAAAATATATATTTTTATATTATATTATATTGCATAGTATCTTTTCTATTTTCCTATAAATAGGATGCTTAATTAGAATTGAAATCACACCAGAAATTCGTAGAGAATTCGCTTCTATAATCTTGAGCGTATTTCTTTAGAGTTTTAAGAAGCTTTGAGCGTAGTCTGCAAGTTTTCTTCAAGTATATCCCATACTACCCGGTTGAGTACTCTTCTTTATAAGGTAAGGGTATTATTTCTTTCAGATTCATGAAGAGAACTTCATTATTCCATTCTTTATTATTACATTGAATAACTCAGAGTATGCTGAGCACCGCATACATGGTAAAATTCTTCTATTATTCCATTCTTTATTATTACATTGGAATAACTCAGTATATCTGAAGTACCACATACATGGTGAAATTCTTACATTATTTCATTCTTTATTATTCAAATGGAATATCCTACATGCATGTGTATTACGCATGACTTCGGTTCCATTATTTATTATTATGTTGAATAACTCATGCATGCGCGTTATTGCACGCTTTGGTGAAGTCTTTTGTTATTCCATTCTCTATTATTCATTTGGAATATCACATTCGTGCGTTTACGCATGACCTGGTTCCATTATTTATTATTATGTTGGAATATCCTGTCTGTGCGTATTACGTATGACTTGGTTCCATTATTTATTATTCTGTTGGAATAACCTGTCTGTGTGGTCTATCGCATGCCTGGTGAAGTCTTTTGTTATTCCATTCTCTATTATTCTGTTGGAATGTCATGTCTGTGCGTTTACGCATGACCTGGTTCCATTATTTATTATTTTGTTGGAATATCCTATCTGTGCGTTTACGCATGACCTGGTTCCATTATTTATTACTCTGTTGAAATAACCTGTCTGTGCGGTCTATCACATGCATGGTGAATTCTTCTGTTATTCCATTCTTTATTATTCATTGGAATAACTTTGCCATGTGGATTACCACATGCATGGTGAATGACCCTTCGCTTTCATTTCTTATTAAATTGTGGAAATGATCTGCATCTACGTGGATTACCGTGCATGGCGGTGAAAATCCATTGCGCTTTCATATATTCTATGATAGTCATTTGGTTAAAATTTTGGCTTCTATACTCCATGAAATTAGTGGAATATCCTTGATATTTGTGCTTCATCCAAAGATCTTTTCATGGAAATATTCTTCTCGAGCATTCTTGAATTTTACTCTACAAAGCAAAGATCATGTTGACAATTTGGACATTATTGAGTTCAGGATAAATTAACTTATAAATCTTTAAAATTTATTCTTGAACTTATTTTATTGAATTATTATGTCATTGTCATCATCCTCATGCTTATATTTTGATGAAAGTCATCTTTGGCTTACGTGCATAGATGGACTTGGTATGATTATGACCAGGGATTATTCGGTATAATCATGACCTGTAATGTTATAAATGACATGGTAAAAGTCCTCAGTGGCCTGTAGTGTATTGACAGACAGTTTTTGGTATGATTATGACCAGGGATTATTCGGTATAGTCATGACCATTGATAATTTAATGAATATTCTTGGCCCGTAAAGCAGGGATGACTCGATGATGTGGTTTATTTATTAAGCTGAGTCTCAGCGATAAAAATTGATGAAAATATTTTAATTCATAGAAGATATTAGATATCATGCTCTAATTGACTCTTCTAATGGATTGCTTATTCCGGTGCAGTTAAACATGATGTCTATTATATTTTATCAATTTAACATTGTAAGACCCCGGATTTTATGAAATAAAAGTATTCAATTTTCCTATTTAGTAAATGGTTAAATTGATAAAAAAAAGTTAAAGTTAAGGGTGATATATATATAATTTTTCAAAATACGCAAGTGGTTATAAAATACTCATTTCTGTCGGGGAATATTCGTTTGGTCGTGGGATATTCTTGCTGTCGAGGAATATTCGTACGACGGTGCAACCATTTGTGGGCCCCATAACGAAAAATATTTGGATGAAGGAAAATGACAAAGTATGAGTTTTTATAAATAACGGCGTAATTATTACCGTTAACACTATTGGAATACCTGGTGGTTAAAAATACAGTAATATGTGTGGTTGCACAGTAGCACACGGTATTGCACAGTATTTTTAAATTATTGATCCTTACGTAAGAAGACACTACTCAATAATTGTTAAGAAAATCACACCAGAAACATAAGCTTTCTATCTTTCTCTCTCTATATTATCGAGCGTATTTTGTGAGTATTTTGATACTTTGAGAGTTGCTAATGAGTGCAAGTTTCCTTCAAATCGTATCTCGATATTCCAAATCGAAATCGCTTTTTTTTTTGAGGTAAGGGATTTTTAAGGGTTGTTATGTTTTTCATGTTTCGTAATTTTTCCAACCTTCAAAAATTCTGGAAAAATTTAAAATGATAATTTGATGAGTTTTCTAGATTGTGTCCAAAAATGGCGATTTTTGAATGTATAGATTATGAGTTATGAATTTTATGGAAAAAGACTATTTTAAAAGTAAACTCTTATAACTCCTTGTGGTTAACTCCAAAATTGGTGAAATTTTTATTGGGAGTACATGTATATAATAGAAGTATACTCTGTAAATTTTGGAATTTTTGGACAAAAGTACAATTTATGATAAATGTCTACATATTCGGCAGTTTTGGCCATGTGAAAAATAGTAAATGAATTTTAAAAATTTCGAGAAAAATATATGATCAGTATGGGACTATATTCTGCTAAATCCCATAAAAGAAATATTTTTGGAACTGATTTGATATTTTTCATGAAAATGGAATTAAATATGTTATGTGAAGTACGAAAATTGAAAAATAGGATTTTATTGCTTAAGAATCCTATATGAGGTATATGCAGATTTTTGATGAGGGTTTTGGTTATTGGTGATGAAATCTTATGAGGTTGGCATTTTAGGATGATTAAATGCATTAATTAGTAAAGTGTAAACAATTAAAATAAATTATTTATATGTTTAAGAAATGTTATTCTTTCAATATCATTATACCGAAATATTGGTATGGATTTTATTGTGAAATTTCTACCTTTTTCATGTCGTGGTTACTATTTATGAATTACTATTCACGAGTTACTATTCATGGGGTACTATTCACGACAAAATTTGTTTTTTTTCTGACCAAGTTATTTTTGATTTATGAATTTTACTCTTAAAATTAAATCCATGTTTTGATCATATTGTTTTATTTCTCATATATAACATTTTCATAATCCTAATAAAGAAATTTCTCTTTGACTTAAGTGTAAAGATGGGTAGATTATTGGTATGATCGTGACTATGGGTTCTCTTTGGCCAGTAGTGCAAAAATGACATGTTGTTGAATATCTTTGGCCTGTAGTGCAAAGATGAAGTGTTGATGAATATCTTTGGCCCGTAGTGCAAAGATGACCTGTTGTTGAATATCTTTGGCCTGTAGTGCAAAGATGACATGTTGCTGAATATCTTTGGCATGTAGTGCAAAGATGAACTGTTAATGAATATATTTGGCCCGTAGTGCAAAGATGAACTTATTAGTATGATTATGAACAGGAACTGTGATTTAGTATAACCATGATCTTTGATGTTTCAGGTAAAGAAATGTGATGAAAATTATATTCGTCCTAGATGAGAAGGGGAAGTTAAAACTACAATTATGATTATGAGTTATTCATATGATTGTGGAAAGGATCTGTTGATTGATGTTACAGGGATAAAACATTGTTGGTGGACTTTTAACATGGAGAAGATAATAGACTTTATGGTCTATTTGACTCTTCTAATGGATTGCTCATTCCGCTGCAACTATGGTTGAAAAGTTTTATCATCTACCATATGTTCTAAATCTCTGATTTATTACTGATGAAGGCTATTGATAATTTAATTATCTTTAGTCATGGTATTTTTTACTGAGCTAGTTGTGCTCACCCTTTTACTTCACAATTCATTTCAGGTAATAAAAGTGTTGCTGGGTCGAATGGGGATAACAAGGGAATAAAACGGTGGTCTATAGTTGTTGTGGTTCTCCCTAAATAGTATGGAAATAATTTTATTGAGAACTTTAGATAAGTGTGTCGTATTGTATACGTCATTTGATATTTAATTTTGGTGAACCGAATAGGGTGAGGTGAACCCAACTTTGGAAGGGTGTTTTGCCACTATCATACAAGATGTCTAATGACATACAACCTCGTGTTATCATAAGACAGGGTTGTTCACATCCACTTCCTGAGTATATCTACGAGCACTACCTATATGATCTTGGAGTTTGGTTGAAATGTAATTCTCAATTGCAGACAGTGGAGATAGTTATATGTCAAGAGAAGACTCACCGTTGAAAGGAACATGATAGTAATCTTCTCATTTTTCTTTGGGGTCTATTAGGTCAACCAAGAATAATTCTCGAGTTATATGATATCTATCATAACCTAGACGCATGGCCTCTCATGTACGAAGGTTTCCTTGAGCACTTTCCAAAGATTTTAATTTCTAAAACAGTTATTGACTGTACCTTTATGTAATGTATCAACGTGAGGTGCTGTCCATAGTTAGGACATGAGTCACAGTTGGTATTAAAACTCACAGTATATGTGTTGTTGTATTTTGCGCGACAATTGTAGTAATAAAGTAGTAGTTATTTTATGTACCATGTATTTGGCTACTCAGAATAGGTTGGATGGATTGGACCTATTTTGGTGGCGTTACAGTTGGTATCAGAGCTTAGGGATATGATCTCTGGTGGAGATCCGGGATTAGAACTAGGAGGGGAGAGATGAGTAATATCCTTCGCTAGTGTGTGTCGTACCTAAGCTGAATTTTCTGACTTAAGTTGACAAATTGTGATATGTCAATTAACCTTTGTTTTAAAGCTGTATTCTAGAATGATATCTGAAATACAGGAGATGAGCAATAGAGAAATCATGAGAACAGGGAAGATGGAATCTGAAATGAAAGCAATGTATTCTCAAACTCTTTGAATTATCAGGTACATAAATTTCGGGGACGAAATTTCATAAGGAGGAGAGATTGTAAGACCCCGGATTTTATGAAATAAAAGTATTCAATTTTCCTATTTAGTAAATGGTTAAATTGATAAAAAAAAGTTAAAGTTAAGGGTGATATATATAAAAATTTTCAAAATACGCAAGTGGTTATAAAATACTCATTTTTATCGGGGAATATTCGTTTGGTCATGGAATATTCTTGCTGTTGGGGAATATTCGTACGATGACACAGCCATTTGTGGGCCCCATAACAGAAAACGGTTGGAGGAAGGAAAACGACAAAGTATGAGTTTTTATAAATAACGGTGTAATTGTTACCGTTAACACTATTGGAATACCTGGTGGTTAAAAATACAGTAATATGTGTTTGCACAGTAGCAAACGGTATTGCACAGTATTTTTTCAATTATTGATCCTTGCGTAAGAAAACACTACTAAATAATTGTTACAGTAATTACTGTTGAAAATTTTATTTTATTGATTCAATAATTGCTGCGTTGTTATTTTATATTATTGTTGTTTCAATAATTGTTAGTGCACAGTATTTCTCATTATCATATCAATAATTCATATTATTTGAATAATATTATTAGATAACATTATTGGCAATGTCTAGAAAGTTCTGTCTAAGGAGAGGTTTGGTCATCTAATTGCGCGCCAGTAAGGAGAAATCCTTATTGGACCTCTTTCCTGGGAACTGTCTGGTTGTCATAATTGTGATTCTGTAATATTATTTGTGAATAATTAATTATTGATTTATATGATAAGAAAATATTTATTTGATGCAGATATAAATGATGGATTTATTTATATTGATATAATTGAAGGAATTAATGTTGAGGTGTTTTATCAGTATTTTTATCGGAATGGAGGTATTAAAAAATCAAATCAGTATTTTTACGATATATTGCGTGAGTTATAATTTTTAATCCGACCGTTGGATCGTTGTAATTTTTGGATATGTTATACATATATAAGTTGAGTATATGTCCACAAATTTTGAATTGTTAAAAATGAACGTATGATTTGTTATGAATTTTAAGAGGTGACTGATTCGAAAATTAGGTTTATAAATGATTTTGGTGAAAAATTCTAGAATTGAGTGGGCCCTACTTGTGATTGGTGAAGAAATGTGTTGAAATTCTAATTCAAATGTGGTGGGTGGCAATAGTAGCAGGAAAAACCATCAGGTAGCAGGTCAAGTCTGCTTCGGCATACTAACATTTTCCTATAAATAGAGGGCTAAGTTAGAATTGAAAATCATACCAGAAACATAAGCTTTTTCTCTTTCTCTCTCTATATTATCGAGCGTATTTTGTGAGTATTTTGATACTTTGAGAGTTGCTAATGAGTATAAGTTTCCTTCAGCGTCATATCTGATATTCCAGTTAGAAGTACTGCTCTTTTGAGGTAAGGGATTTTAAAGGGTTGTTATGTTTTTCATGTTTAGTAATTTTTTCGAACTTCAAAAATTCTGAAAAAAATTTGAAATGATAATTTGATGAGTTTTATAGATTGTGTCCAAAAATGATGATTTTTGAATGTATAGATTATGATTTATGAATTTTATGGAAAAAGACTATTTTAAAAGTATACCCTTATAACTCCTTGTGGTTAACTCCAAAATTGGTGAAATTTTTATTGGAAGTACATGTATATAATAGAAGTATACTCTGTAAATTTCGGAAGTTTTGGAGAAAAGTACAATTTATGATAAATGTCTAAATATTCGGCAGTTTTGGCCATGTAAAAAATAGTAAATGAATTTTAAAAATTCCAAGAAAAATATATGACCAGTATGGGACTATATTCTGCTAAATCCCAGAAAAGAAATATTTTTGGAACTGATTTGGTATTTTTCATGAAAATGGACTAGTTATGAGTAAATGAATTAAATATGTTATGTGAAGTAAGAAAATTAGAAAATAGAATTTTATGACTTGAGAATCCTATATGAGGTATATGCAGATTTTTTATAAGGGTTTTGGTTATTGGTGATGAAATCTTATGAGGTTGGCATTTTAGGATGATTAAATGCATTAATTAGTAAAGTGTAAACAATTGAAATAAATTATTTATATGTTTAAGAAATGTTATTCTTTCAATATCATTATACCAAAATATTGGTATGGATTTTATTGTGAAATTTCTACCTTTTTCATGTCGGGGTTACTATTTATGAATTACTATTCATGAGTTACTATTCATGAGTTACTATTCACGGGGTACTATTCACAAAAAAATTGGTTTTTTTCTGACCAAGTTATTGTTGATTTATGAATTTTACTCTTGAAATTAAATCCATGTTTTGATCATATTATTTTTATTATCATATATAACATTTTTATAATCCTGGTGAAGAAATTTCTCTTTGACTTGAGTGTAAAGATGGGTAGATTATTGGTATGATCGTGACTATGGGTTCTCTTTGGCCAATAGTGCAAAGATGACATGTTGTTGAATATCTTTGGCCTGTAGTGCAAAGATGAAGTGTTGATGAATATCTTTGGCCGTAGTGCAAAGATGATTCCGTTGTTGAATTTCTTTGGCCCGTGAAGCAAAGATGACATGTTCTTTGAATATCTTTGGCATGTAGTGCAAAGATGAACTGTTAATGAATATCTTTGGCCCGTAGTGCAAAGATGAACTTATTAGTATGATTATGAACAGGAACTGTGATTTGGTATAACCATGATCTTTGATATTTCAGGTAAAGAAATGTGATGAAAATTATCTTTGTCCTAGATGAGAAGGGGAATTTAGAACTACAATTATGAATATGAGTTATTCATATGATTGTGGAAAGGAACTGTTGATTGATGTTACAGGGATAAAACATTATTGGTGGACTTTTAACATGGAGAAGATAATAGACTTTATGGTCTATTTAACTCTTTTAATGGATTGCTCGTTCCGCTGCAACTATGGTTGAAAAGTTTTATCATCTACCATATGTTCTAAATCTCTGATTTATTACTGATGAAGGTTATTGGTAATTTAATTATCTTTACTCATGGTATTCTTTACTGAGCTAGTTGTGCTCACCCTTTTGCTTCACAATTCCTTTCAGGTAATAAGAGTGTTCTTAAGATTCGAGCGGGGATAATAGGGGAATAGAATCGGTGGTCTATAGTCGCCGAGGTTCTCCCTAAATAGTATGGAAATAATTTTATTGAGAACTTTAGATAAGTGTGTCGTATTGTATACGCTATTTGATATTTAATTTTGGTGAACCGAATAGGTGAGGTGAACCCAACTTTGAAGGGTGTTTTGCCACTATCATACAAGATGTCTAATGACATACAACCTCGTGTTATCATAAGATAGGGTTGTGCACATCCACTTCCTGAGTATATCTACGAGCACTACCTATATGATCTTGGAGTTTGGTTGAAATGTAATTCTCAATTACAGACAGTGGAGATAGTTATATGTCAAGAGAAGACTCACCATTGAAAGGAACATGATAGTAATCTTCTCATTTTTCTTTGGGGTCTATTGGGTCAACCAAGAATAATTCTCGAGTCATATGATATCTATCATAACCTAGACGTATGGCCTCCCATGTACGAAGGTTTCCTTGAGCACTTCCCAAAGATTTTAATTTCAAAAATAGTTATTGACTGTACCTTTATGTAATGTATCAACGTGAGGTGCTGTCCATAGTTGGGACATGAGTCACAGTTGGAATTAAAACTCACAGTATATGTGTTGTTATATTTTACACGACAATTATAGTAATAAAGTTATAGTTGTTTTCTGTACCATGTATTTGGCGACTCAAAATAGGTTGGATGGATTGGACCTATTTTGTGGGCATCACAAACATTGTTGAAGACTAATGATAATTTATTCTGCATTATCTTAGTCATAATATTTCTTACTAGGCTAGTTGAGCTCACCCCTTTCTTTCACTGTTCTCTTCAGGAAATGAGAATGTAGCCGGGACTAGTCGGGGAACGGAGTGACGGTCCAGATGATAGTATTAGTAGTCCTCACTATTCTATTAAATAGTGTGACAATAAATATATTGAGGACTCCTTTGAGTGTGGATATTGTCTAGATGACAATATTCTTATTAAAACTCTCAATTTATGTTTTGTCGTATTTTGCACGACTGTTGTATAATTAGTTTGTATTTGTATTCAGTACCTTGTATCTGACGACCCAAGATGGGTCATGTGTACCTATTTTGGGGGCATCACAACTATCTTGTAGACAACGATTCTGCCTTGATAGCTTTCGAGTTTTCCTTGACTCTCCTGGCAGATTATGATTTTTGATGTAGTGCTCGACGATCAGACATGCCTATCTATTACATTATAAGATCAACCTAACAAGCTTGATCTTTCTATATTTATAGTCCTTGTACATCATTTCTTTATAAGGACTTTACAAAGCTGTTTTGCTTATGTAGGATCAACCTAACATATTTGATCAATTCATTCTAAGTTCTTGTATATATGTTCCTATTATCTATAAAAGGACTTTACAACTTTTCTTAATGCAAGCATACTTGCATATTAATTCATTTATATCGTAATTAAATCATACATAAATAGGAATATCATTCACATGCTTATTCCTAACAATCTCCCCCTATTTGATTATGAAAAAAATAATAAGTGCATATGCATGAGATGAATGAATCTTTTATACAGTGAGCTAATGTATTTCTAAAACAGATAATCATGAATGTCATTGATAATAATGTGGAATTATATAAGCTATGACACTTTACATCTTAGATCCAGAACATACCTAACTAGTTAGAGATGTACCTCTTTGGCTCCATGTGTGTCTTCCAGGATGTTTTGTTAATCAGCTACTCATTTGCTTGATCTTATTGCTCTTGCTCCCCTTGGGATGTTGACTCCATTTCTTTTTCATTTTCTTTCTGCCCCTCAAACTTTTCATTCATGGGATCAGCATCCTTTGGCTCCCCCTCAGATGATGACTCTTCTTCTGCTTCTGCTGCTGCTGTCTTCTTCTTCACCTTCTTCTCTGACTTCATTCTTTTTGCCTTACTCTTCCTTGAGTGCCTTTTTCCATGCCTCTTTTTCTCCCCCTTTTTGTCATTAATCACTTGTGAGAGCTGTTCCATGTTGGAAATAAGCTGCTCCATCAGATAAGAGGAGTTACCAACTTCAATCTTGAGTTCTTGTTGGCTTAGCTCAAGTTGCATGGAGAAAGACTGATCCAAGTTGTCAATCTTGTCAGAGAGGACTTGAATTTGCTCTTCATTGGCCTTTTGTGCTCGTAGGGCTTCTATCTTCTAATAATGTATGGCTTTCAAATAAATTTGATCTCTCTCTTTGATTCTGAGAGATACATTAGCCATAGTGGCTTGAAGTTTGTCTTGAGTTGAATTATCTTTTGCTGCTTTCAACATCTTTGACGCTGCATTAACTTGAGATATCTTCTCAACCAACTCATCAAAATTCTTCAATAGCTCCTTCTCCATGGGAATTTGGTCATTTGATTGGGCATCCTCTTGTTGAACACCAGATTGAACTCTATGATTTTCATCTTTGGACAGATTTTTGAAAGCGTTGAGAATCTAAACAAGCATTGAGTACCAATCGCTATTGGAGGATGAAGGAGTGTCGAGTAACAGTGCTTGGGCCGAGGGAGGCTTCTCATGTTGGACTTGATCAACATCATTGGTAGAGTGAACAGACTCTACGATTATCTCCTTGGTCATACTCCTTCTGCCATCAGAGTCCACTCTACGATCATAAGGAATATAATGGTTGCCAGCATGTCGGTAGACTTTGTAGTGAGACTGGTCCTTTATCATTTGAGTTGCAAATTTCTTGATTCTTGGAAAGTTATGTGCCACCAGCTCTATGTTGGGGAGGTGAGAGAAGACCCATGTTAGATAGCTGTTATCTCCAGTGAGAGATGCCTTTACCCATGGCATATGAGGGTGGAACCATCTTATTGCGTGGTTCTTAACTTCAGGCTCATATATTATAGTTGATGTGTCTAGCTTCATAGCCTCACAATTTTTAGCGCATTTTCTGCAGTCATCATTACCACATTTAGCCTTTCATTCCCGTGATTGATCCATCTGCCAGGGAGCACATCCAGTGATTCGTCAATTTCGACTACAATCTTTCTCTTGCGATTTACAGTATGGGGAATGTGAAAATCTTCTGGTTCTTCTTCTGCAGAATTGGAGTTTCTTCCATCTTCTCTCTGTTCTAAACTGGAGTTAGACCTTTGTAGATTTCCCTCATAGGACTCATCAGTTTGTTCCTTCATTGTATCATCATTCTCCATTTCTTCACCTTCTGAGCCTGTATCATGCTGACTCCTTTCATCTGATTCATCATAGAATTCTTCATGCTGGTTTTCATCATTAGTGCCTTCTTTAGCATCTTCTCCTTTGGATTCAGATTCATCATCACTCAAATCTATGACAGCAGTAGAGAATTCTCCTTTCTTCTTTAGAACAGACCTGACAAGCAGTTTGTTGCTCATTCTTCTCCTTGGAGGTTCAGCTATAGGAGAGTCAGACTTTTCTTCTTCTTTAGAATCTAAAACCTTTGAATTATCAGATGAACTTTCTTGGTGTTTAGTATTAGTAGGGGCAGATCCTTCTTCTCCGGACTCAACAACTTTGGAACCGTCATGTGGGCTTGTTTGGGCATTTGCAGTAGGAGATGCAGTTGTGTCATCTTGCAGCCTTTCTTCATCTTCAAAGTGAATTCTCTGAGAGTTAGTTGTAGGGCTTATACATTCTTTTTTGTTATCAGAGTCTGCATTTTCTTTCATTGATCCAACTTCACCTTCATTACTGGATTTGTTCTTTGGGGACCCAATTTTGAGTTCATCAGTTCCCTTTTCTTCTTCTGACTCTACGTTTTCTTCTTTGTCAGATGAACTTTCTTGGGAAGATGGGGCTTGCTTGTTTACCACTTTAGCTTTCTTTCTAGATGACCCTTGAAGTAATCTGTTACTTCTCCTCTTTGTGGTCTCTGCAGTTGAGACCTTTTCATCTTCATCCTTGTCTTCGGTGGAGGGACTTCTTGGTAAGGACTCAGATTTCTTCACACCCTTGGATTTCTTCCTTGCTGGTGTGATTGATATTGGTACAGATTCACCAGATTCAGAGCTTTCCACCTCCTTCGCCTTCCTCTTCTTCGCAGAGTTCTTTCTGCTGCTCCCAGTTGTTGTTAACCGCCTGTTTTCCTTTGGGTTTTTCTTCCTGTTCACAAACAGTTGTGGAGTCATTACTTTGTGAACATTCAGAGGCTCTCCTTCATCATCCTTGATCTTGCCTCCCAGTTTCTTTTTTTAGCACAATGCTCAATAGTCTTCCATGAAAAACCTTTGTGAGGGGTTTATCTGTAGACTTCTTCGTCTCAGCCTTTTCCACCCATTTGGAGATTTGATCGAACAAGATAGCTCAAAAGTTTATTTGCTTCTTTAGAACTATTGCAGACATAATCTTCAATTGTTGATCAAGCACAGTGTCATGTGTAGTGTTCTTGTAGAGTATACATTTTCCCACTATCCCAGCAAGGAACTCAAATTCTTCTGGAAACTCCTTTTTCTTCATGTCCTTCAGACAAGGGTTTCTTTGGTACCCCATAATTTTCTTCGCTTGTTCAGTGTCGATCTCATCAAGGCTTTTTAGTCCTCGGTCAGGAAAGCTTAAGCATTGATTTATATCAGATGATTTTAGCTTTAAAGACTGTGTGACAACCTGAGAAATTTAGAATTTTTTTTTAAAATCTCAAATGATGAATTTAAGGTCAAATAATAGACCTATATAGAAAATAAGTTTATGCGTTTGATGTTTTTGGGAAGGAATTTTGAGGATTTCAACATTCTGTGTAGGATTTTGGAGAATTATCCAGGATTAAGTGTATATGTAAATATGTTCTGTGTATATGGTCATTTATGTGTTCAGAATGTGGTTAAGGGTCAAGGGTTCACCAGATAAATTTTATCAGTGTCAAACCCTAATATTATATTAAAAACGTCAACGTTCAGTTAGAAAACCTTAGTGTCTGATAAAAAACCCTAGAAACCGGTTCTGAAACCCTAATTTCAGTTCCAGGAGTCTGAAACCCTAATTCAGAAATTTAAAACCCTAATTTGGAATTCAAATGCTATATATAAGGTTTAAACGTAATTAATTATAATTTATTAGGAAAAACCCTAATGAATTACTTGAAACCCTAATTGATTATTAGAAAACCCTAATACCAAATCTAGAAACCCTAATTTCAGATTCTGGGAATTTGAAACCCTAATCTGGGAACTTAAAGGATAATTATATTGCTTAAGTGTTATTAATTATATGATTAATTAGGGCAAAGCTTAATTAATTAACAAACCATAATTTCAAATTTTAAACCCTAATTGTTTCATCAGAAACCTTAATGTACAAATTATGGATTTAATTGCTAATCTAGCAATTTTAATTAGGAGATAATAATCAAAATTAGCAAGATCGAGCTTATGATTAGGAAATATAAATAATTATAGAATCCTAATTATAATTTAGAAATATTAATTTTCTATTTCGAAAACCTAGTTTAGAAAATCCTAAATGTGATTTTTGTAAACCTTAGGTTTTAACCCTAAGGGTTAAACCCTAAGGGTCAAACCCTAAGGATTAAATCCTTTGACCCTAAAGGTTGCATCAAATGACAATTTTAGAATTAAATTTGGAAACAAAATGACTATAATGCCCTTTTTTTATTTTTTTAAGGAGTTGGTAAGTAGATCTTGACCTATTAAGGGTTGTTCACTAACCCTAAACCCTAGGCATGTGACTTAAATTAAAGTGATCAGCCATCTAGATTGCTATATACATTGTATCATATCAATTATATAGATTAAAAAGAGAGAGAGAGAGAGCCCACTTTACTTCTCATTTTTCTCCAAAGCTTTTCTCTCTCTAAAATCCGAAAATATAGAGTGAGAAAGTGAGACAAGATAAGCTAATGTCATTCTTTAGCTTTCCATTATCAATTCATCAAGATCAGAATCAAAGCTCAAGCTTCAAAGTGGTATAAACCCTAAAATTTTAAAATCTGATGATCTGATGTTAGATGTTGTTATTTGTTGGTTAAATATGTGTAATAAAATGTCATTTAGTGATCTGGGTTGTTAGATCCCAGATCCATAACATGAAAGTGCTCGAAATTGAAGATTTCTTAAATCTGGAAAATTTTGTAAAAGTCGTCTGACAGCTTTATGTCAAAGGCCTTAGATCCTTCACTGTTATTTGTTTGTTGTGTTTTATGTTATGGATATGTTCTATACCATGTAGGCTTTCATCTGACACTTGAATCAAGGTTATATCATGTTTAGATTTTATTTTATAATCAGTCAAACTGCGTTGGCCGGCCATGAAACTTGGTTTCTGGGCAAACCCAGAATTTCCAGAACGCCTGACATCGTTTTTGCAGGCCATGATCTTGCTTGTGTTTTAGGTTTTAGGTCATGTTGTTGGTTTAATGTTATATACTGTTATATGAACTACACTTGTATGCTATTAGATCGCCTAATTTAACAACAGAATTGAAGATAATTAAGGTCAATCAAGCGTTGACCGACTGCCTTATGAGGAAATCTGGAACACCCAGATTTCTCATGAACAGCTTTTGACCATACGTTTGACCGACCCAGATCTTGTGTAGGCGATGTTGTTATGTTGATCGGATGTTATATAATTGTACTATGACATCAGGACTACATGAAGGAACCATTAGATATCACAAAACAAACCCAGATTCCAAGTTATGAGGCTTCAAAGTAGGGCCTAGCAACTGTTCTTCATTTCTGGAAAACCCAAAAATGAAGAACAGCTCTGACATGATTTTCTAGAACCTAGATCTCTCATATAGGATATGTTATGGACATGAAATTGATTAATGATGGTATTATTACATTTATACTATAATCTGAACACTTTACTCTGGCCAGAAAACCTTAGTATCATGGATCAAATGTTGGTCAAACGTATGACCTTTCTCACTGACATGCATTTCTAGGCAGGCTCAAGAACAGCCCAAGAACACCATTAACGACGGATTTGTCGCCTAAAGTCCCTATAGCGACAGTTTATTTAGAAATTAATTATTTAATTTAAAAAATAGAGAAAATTAGTTTTTAATTATTAAAAAATACATAATAAATTATGAAAAAATATTTTAAAGCCTAAAAATTAGTTTTTAATTATTTTGAGTATATTTCAAAAATATTTAATATTTTTAAAATATAAAAGGTATTTAATTTATTTAATTATATTATTAAATAAATTATTTAAAAATAGTTTTAATTCATGAAAAATCATATTATGATATTAGAAAATATTTTAAGTTATTTTTGATGACTTTTAATATTTTGTGATGAATTTTATTAATAGTTTATTATTAATGGTAATTAATTTATTTAATAAATATATTAAATAAATTATGGAAATATAAATTAATGATTTAAAAGTCATATAAAAAATGATTTAAGTGTTATAAAAATATTTTAAGTTATAAAATATAACTTTTGTTATTTTGTCATGAAAATATTAATATGTTAATATTAATAGCAATTATCGGATAATAGATTTAAGTGTTTAAAAATCATATAAATATGATTTTAAAGTATTAAAATACTTTATTATATTATAAATATATTATAATATTATGTTATAATTTTCATTAATATTTAATAGTAAATAAATATTAATGATAAGGGAATAATGTGGTATTTATATTGTATAAATACGATATAAGTGATTGAAAAATCATGATAAAATGATAATAATTATTTGAAAATTATTATGAGACTTGGAAAATTATTTTGGTTAATAATATGATTATTTAAGATAATTGTTAAGTGTTTAGCCAGAGTTTAATTGAACTTAAACTCGATAATTATTTGACAAGACCGTTGGGATGTTAGAATTTTGTCGGATTCAACTCAGACTTAAATAGTCTGACTTGATGCTAAGTTTTATGTGTTGTATAGACTGATAGGGTTATGTGTTATATGTTCAGGTTATTCTTGTTAGGTTTGTAATATTCATGAACGTAATCAAATTGCATAAAATAAGCAAAAACGTGTAAAAATCAGAGTTTTAAAATTTTATAAACCATATACCCGGATCATCCTTTATGCACTATTATTAATTAAACGAAAAGATAAAGAATAAGAATCATATCATTGAAGATTCGAGCTTCCTCAGGTACAAGTTCACCTCCAATCCTTTCGCGTTCAACTTGAATCCACCAAGTTTGGTTCCTTCCTTTGATCAACGTTAGCCACCCAAGTGTTTGGCCTCTAGAGGTGATCCACCAAGAAAGAATAGAGATTCAAGAATATGGGTGTTTGGCAAAACCCTAGTTTTTCTATCTCTATAGAAAAAGGCGTACTCTCCCAACTATTGGAATTACGTATTCACGTGTTGTGAAAGTGTCAACCCCCTCACCCATAATAAGACTCCTCTTATTTATAGATGTAGGCAACCCTCCTTAACAATTAAGGAATTGGGTTTTATTTAATTAATTAAATTCTTTTAATTAATTAAGCTCCCTAATCTTATTAGGGATAATTAATTAAACTCTTTTAATTAATTTGCCTCGTAATCCTATTAGGATATTTGAGAGTACTTTTAATAATTAATTACTAAACTCCTTTAGGAATTAAATAATAATAATAGTTATAATAATAATAAGACTCCTCTTATTAATTTATATTTAATATTTCCAAAATATTAAATAATAAATATTAAGCTATTTAATTTATTCTATCACCATAGATTAAATTAAATACACTTAACTTATTATTACGATTATGCCATTAACTTCTTAAATAATTATTCTTCCGTTTATGGTGTGACCCTTTAGGTTCTCCATATTAAACCGGTTGTGAATAAATTAATTAGAACAATTCTAATCTTATTTAAATAAATAAATTAAAGTATTAATTTATTTAAATAAATAATATTTATTCTACAATAGGGATAAGCCTCCCACTATGATCAACGACTTTCTAGATAATATAGATTTTAACATTAATCATAAAAGAACCTTTGAGTAAATAGTTACCGTACAATTCAATCCTTCCACCATACAATGTCCCAATTAAATATAAGACATGGAATTACTGTCAAGTCTTATTTTATTTAATTATATGTATTTCGACTCTTAAATGCACAACTCCAAATAATGCAAATTAAAAACTCCTTTCTAATTTCATTCTGCCTTGGCCAAGGACTACTGGGTTGTTATTTATCGAATCACATAGACATTTCTCTTCTTTTATTAGAAGTGGTAGATTCTTTATTGATCATACATTATCTTCATGTACAACTTATTATACCCAAGCATACCCTTTGATATACCTTAAGGGTCTTAAGGAATAAGTCAAAGTATAACTCATCATACACAAGATACTATGATGATCTCAAGTCCAAGGATCACTTGTACTACTATCACTATAGGAATTTCTATTGACAGGCAAGTAAAACTCCATTAGGTATTCCTTAGCGAGCCACGTTCAGTGAACTTATTCTCTAATAAGCACCTACATACTTGCTTTAGTGCCTTCACATAAATGATCATGAGATCAATCATCCTCATCTAATGAGCAAGCAACGTATGTACTAATCTATCTGAATTCACTAATCCCCAATTTAGTAATCTAACGATTGGGAACTATTTTAGTTTTAAGCTTTCTAAGAATTTAGATCTCATTAGAATGATCATCATCATTATTCTAAAAGCATTGCCTAAAACTATAGGTTTATCACATATTATAAAACAGCATCATGTAGAAAATTAAAAGCCTTAAATAAATTAATACTTTTTATTAATAAATGAATAAGATTGTTACAAAGTATATGCTTTATCATCAAACATGATTGGCATGTGTGCATACTACTTTCAATCTCCGGCTTGCACCAAAGCCAATCGCCACGGTATCTCATACCCTTCTTCTCTAAGTGACGATTATCCTGTTGTTGGATAAGCTTTAGTTAATGGATATGTAATATTGTTCTTAAGAATCCACTATCTCTATAATGATTTCCCATCTTTCAATTATTCTTATAATCAAATGAAAGTGCCACAACACATGTTTAGATCCAAGATGAGACTTAGGAACTATTCCTAGTTCTGTAATGAACTTTTCATCCAAACAATCAACTTGCAGCTTCATTTATAGCTATATACTTTGTCTTTATCACTAAACGAACAACTCTTGCTATTTGGAACCTTTCCAATTTCACTGCACCACTGTTCAAGGTAACGCTTTACCTGAAAGTGGATTTTCTGTCGTCTTAGTCTGTCTGAAAAACTTGAGTCTGTTAAGCCCTCTAGTTTTAATTCAAACCCACCATAAATTTGATCACATCCTTAGTTCCAGGTAAGTACTTTAAGATGTTTTTCACTAAATCACAATGAACTTCTCCAGAATATGACTGATTAACATCAGGTCACGTATATTTCATTGCATACATGATTGTTACTCATGCGATCTTTCTCTTTTAGGAGTCTATGGGGACTATTAAGAGAGATACTCTCCAGGGCTCATCAACATGAGATATCTCTTGGAGTTTGGCATGCTAAACAACTTTAGCATCAAATGAATATACGTTCCTTGGGTTAAGCAGAGCATCCTTTTAAATCTATCTATATAGATTTTTATCTCCAATTACGATACTCTTCCCAAATCATTCATGGAGGAATGTTTAGACAGCTTTATCTTTACTAATTATAGCATTGGTATGTCATTCCTTATCCGTAGTATATCAACTAATAATACTAGGAATGTCACGACGCTCCCACTGACCCTTTTGTACACACTAGGTTTATTCTTGTTTTTGATAAAATCAAACTCTTTTGATTGTCTCATCAAAATGAATGTTCCATATTTGAGAAGCTTGCTTCAATCCATTTCTCTGAGTGTCTACAACTCTTACCTCATCGTATGTAACTGGATCATCATCTTCAATGATGTGTACCTCATCATCATCATCTATGATGAATCCATACCTCCTAGGTATCTTCGGTATTATTCCATATTTACGATTAGGTTTGTGGGTACAATAGTTCATATCTACAGTGTTCCTCTTATTTGACTTATAGTATTTTGTGGTTCTTGAACTCTTCAAGATCTATTATCCTCCCACTAGCCCCTTTAATGATAAACACCTTTTTCTTAGAAGGCAACGTGTTTCGCAACAAACACCTTTTGCTAAGTAGGATTATAGAACATATACCCTAAACTTACTTTATGATGTCCCATAAATCTGTACTTATCAAATCTTGTCCAAGCTTATCCTTTGAAACCTTTTCACATAAGTTGGACAACCCCTTATCTTAACATACTTAAGATTATGAATCCTCCCTGTCCACAACTTTTATAAAGTCTTGGGGTTGAATTTTGAGGTTACCTTTTCGTAGATATACAACCATTTCTAAGGCATGACCCTAGAATGATACTGGAATGTCGGTAAAATCATTATGGACCGCACCATGTCTAACAAGGTACAATTTTTCCTTTCAAATACAACAATCAATTATTGTGTATCAGGAGGCGTCCATTATGAGAAAACCATTTGATGATCTAGAAACTTATTGCACAAGTATTTATTCCTTGATCTAATCAAAGAATCTTAATACTTTGCCAATTTGTTTCACTTCTGAATTCTTTGAACCTTTCAAATAATTCACACTTGTATTTCAGTAAATACATACATTCAACTCTTTGAATGATCATCTCCTTTTCTAATACTAGTTTATTCAATTTGTAAAATATATTTTTACGTAAGTCAAGTACACCAATTCCATTAAGTAATAGTCCAATTCTATACAAAACATTATTATTATAAATTCAACAAAAATTATTCTTAAATATAATACCAAAGATTTCATTGTCCAACAATAAAATGGAGATAATGTTTCTAACAAGAACTGGAATACAATAACAACTTATTGGCTTAATAGACTTGCCCGTAGGCATTGCTAAACTATAAGTTTCTATGGCTAATGTGGAAACCTTTGATTTATTTCCCACACATAGGATTACTTATATTTGTTTAGCTTTCTACTTCTGCTTGGTCCCTTCATAAATCTATATTTATGATAACCAAAGTCGGTATCCAATACCCAAGTAGAACCTTGACTTAAAGAAAAATTTATTTTAAATCATGAACAAATTTGTATTTGTAACTGAAACTTCACTAAGCTTCTTTCGTTAGCCTCTGTAAGATGCTTCTCACAGTTTCTTTCCAGTGTCCAGGCTTATTGCAGTGGAAGAAAATTCCTTGGCAATCCGTATCAGTTTTGTTCTTATTATCCTTTGTTTTTGCCTTTCAATTTACCTTCTTTGAATCGTTCTTCTTTTCAGAAGATCCTTTGGCCCCTACCAATAAGACATGGTCTTTCTTGGTTGGAAAGTGACTCTCAACATTTTTCAACATGTTAAGCAAATTAGCGAGGCTGATATCTAGCTTGTTCATATGAAAAATTCACAACAATTGTGAAAAGAGTCCGAGAGTGAGTGCAAGATCAAATCTTGGCACAACTCCCCATCCATGATAAAACTCGTTGTCCTAACTGTTCAATCAAATTGATCATCATTAGGACATGTGTCTGTACTGTAGTGCCTTCGGTTGTTCTAGATCGGAAAAGCTCTTTAGATATCTGATATCTATTAGTCCTACTTTCCTCACCATCAACTACTTGATGTGCAGGAATATAGTAAGAGCATCCATAGTTTCATGCTGATGCTGGAACTCTTTACTCATGGATGCGAGCATGATGCATTGAGCCAATTGTGCATCATATTGTCACTTTCTAAAAGTAGCAATCTCTTCCTCAGAGGTATTGTCTGCAACCATTGCAGGGATAGGCGTATTAAGGACATAAGATAGCTTTTCAGCCGTGAGAACTATTCTAAAATTCCTTAATCAATCTGAGTAATTCAGTCCGGTTAAATAACATCTAATATGCTTCGCAGTGATAGTAATTTAGACATTGTAAAATTCTATAAATGAATTTGTAATTAACAACATTTTAGCATACATTATTTTATTAATTACCAAAATAAATTAGGTCTTGTTTTAAATTGGTATCTCCCATTATTTTCTTCAAACTATATTACCCTCAATATATATAGTTCGGCAATATCTAATTAAAGATATGCTAGTGAGAATAAGGATCTCATTTCAAATGTATATAGCCTTGTGTGTGCACAACAAACTATATATAAATAAATAGGTAGACAACTTTTGTCAGTTATATTTATGTAACTCCTTGTATTTTGCCTCTTAGATCATAATGGTCAAGTGTGTGTACATCCGAACTAAAATGATCTAAGTTAAGTCATACCTAGCACTTCCATATATTCGAAAGAAAAACACTGTCCTTGTGTGTGCACAAAAAAACAGCATTGTTCAGTCTATTTATAAGCATTAAATGTGATAAAACAACATCTTAAATATTTAATACTTGCCTTGTGTGTGCACAACAAACTCATATTAAATATTTAATACTCTACTATTTTGCCATGCTAGAAGGCGACGTTCGATATTCCAAATATCTTTGAACGTTACAACTTAATATAAATTTTTGTGGGGTTTGTTATTAATTTGTCTCATCTTGTTTAGCGCGCATGCACATATATATATATATATATAAAATACGCGTCATATTAATTAACATGTGAAGCATGTTTGCATAATATATAATATATATATCGTATAGCATGCACATATAGAATACTATATTCTACCCGAATTGATTATGGACTTTTATTCTAGTTTGGTTCACTAGAGCCACCAAGTGAACCAAAAGGTCAAACCCTAGGGGTGCAAGAATTAATATTTAAATATAACTATTACATTTAAACCCGGGCTCCATTACAAACGGGTCTTCAAGCGCTCCTTGATCCTTGATCTCCAATTCTTCAAAATTAATTCTAATTATTCCTATTACAAAACTATTTAAAATAAATAGAAACCTTGATCAGCAGTCAAGGGGAAGTACATAAGAGGGAGTTAGAATTTACATTAAGAAAAAAAAATTAGAGAAGACGAGGTACGCAGACCCCATTTAATAAAACCAATACATTCATGCATCCAACTAAAATAAAATCCAATCACATTCGTCAATAGTCCGTAATCAATCTCATTTATTATCATACACATCACCATATGCATCAATAAATAACATTCATCTCATGAATAATAAACATTCAATATATATATTGATATCATTTAATGGGCAAATTTAGTTAGTATAAAATCTAATTTTGAATCAAAATAAACTCCTTTATTTTAATCCAAATTTAAATCAAAATAAAACTATTTTATTTTAATTTATCCTATTTTGAATAAAATAAACTATTTTATTTTAATAAAAATCTTTAATCAAAATAAACTCTTTTATTTTAATTAATTATGGAATCCAATTTCAAGTAAAAAAAAAAAAACTTTTATTAAAGGAAACACGTTGTTAGGTTTGTAATATTCATAACGCAATCAAATTGCAAAAATTAGCGGCGCGTGTAAAAATCGAGTTTAAAATTTACAAAACCATATACCCTAGATCACCCTTTATACGCACAATTATTAATTAAACGAAAAGATAAAGAATAAAATCATACCCTTGAAGATCGAGCTTCCTCAGGTACAAGTTCACCTCCAAATCCTTTTGCGTTCAATCTTGAATCCACCGGGTTTGGTTCCTTCCTTTGATCAACGTTAGCCACCCAAATGTTTGGCCTCTAGAGGTGATCCACCAAGGAAGAAGAAAATTCAAGAAGAAGGGTTATTGGCTCAAACCCTAGTTTTCTATCTCTATAGAAAAAGGTGTACTCTCCCAACAACTTGGAATTATTACGTATGTTGAAAAATCAACAACCCATACCCACCCATAATAAGACTCCTCTTATTTATAGATGTGGGCAACCCACCTTAACAATTAAGGAATTAGATTTTATTTAATTAATTAAATTCTTTTAATTAATTAAGCTCCCTAATCTTATTAGGGATAATTAATTAAACTCTTTTAATTAATTTAACCTCCTAATCTTATTAGGAATAAATGAGAGTACTTATATTAAATTAATTCCTAAACTCTTTTAGAAATTAAAATAATAATAATTGTAATAATATTAATAAGACTCCTCTTATTAATTTATATTTAATATTTCTAAAATATTAAATAATAAATATTAAGCTATTTAATTTATTCTATCACCATAGATTAAATTAAATATACATAACATATTATTACGATTATGCCATTAACTTCTTAAATAATTATTCTTCCTTTTATGGTGTGACCCTTTAGGTTCTCCATATTAAACCTATTTGTGAATAAATCAATTAGAACAATTCTAATCTTATTTAAATAAATAAATTAAACAATTAATTTATTTAAATAATATTTATTCTACAATAGGATAAGCCTCCCCTACATCATCAACGACTTTCCAGATAATATAGATTTCAACATTAATCATTAAAGAACCTTTGAGTAAATAGTTACCGTGCAATTCAATCCTTCCACCATACAATGTCCCAATTAAATATAAGACATGGAATTACTGTCAAGTCTTATTTTATTTAATTATATGTATTTCGACTCTTAAATGCACAACTCCAAATAATGCAAATTAGAAACTCCTTTCTAATTTCATTCTGCCTTGGCCAAGGACTACTGGGTTGTCATTTATCGAATCACATAGGACATTTTCTTTCTTTATTAGAAGTGGTAGATTCTTTATTGATCATACATTATCTCCATGTACAACTTATTATACCCAAGCATACCCTTTGATATACCCTAAGGGTCTTAAGGAATAAGTCAAAGTATAACTCATCATACACAAGATACTATGATGATCTCAAGTCCAAGGATCACTTGTCTTACTACTATCACTACAGAAATTCCTATTGAACGAGGCAGTAAATAAAACTCATTAGGTTTTCGTGAAAATCGAGTAGCAATCAAATTGCAAAACGTGGCGAAGCGAGATAAAATCGATTTTAAAATTTTTCACAAACCAATTACCCTTGATCATCCTTTATGCATATTATTAATTAAAACGAAGAATAAGAAATTATGAAATCGTACCCTTGTAGAAACGCGTGCTTCCTCGTGCACGAGTTCACCTCCTACTTCTCATGATCTCCTCAATCTCCTGTAGATTCCTTCCTTTGATTAATGTAAGCCACCCAAGTGTGTGGCCTCTATAGGTGATCCACCAAGGAAGAGGAATTATTCAAGAAGAAGGGATTTGGCTCAAACCCTAGTTTTTCCTATCTGAATAAGAAAAAGGGGGTGTACTCTCCAACTCTTGGAATTACGTATTCTCATATCTAATATAAGACTCCTCTTATAAAGATATTATATAACCCTATTTTAATTAAAATAAGGTATTATTTATTTAATTAAACCCTTTTAATTAAATGGGCTCCCTAATCCTATTAGGGATAATTAGTTAAACTCTTTTAACTAATTTTCTTTCCTAATCCAATTAGGAATAAATGAGAGTACTAATATTAAATTAATTCCTAAACCTTTTAGAAATTAAAATAATAATAATAATAATAATATTAATAAGACTCCTCTTATTAATTTATATTTAATATTTCTAAAATATTAAATAATAAATATTAAGCTATTTAATTTATTCTATCACCATAGATTAAATTAAATATACTTAACATATTATTACAATTATGCCATTAACTTCTTAAATAATTATTCTTCCTTTTATGGTGTGACCCTTTAGGTTCTCCATATTAAACCTATTGTGAATAAATCAATTAGAATAATTCTAATCTCATTTAAATAAATAAATTAAACAAATAATTTATTTAAATAAATAATATTTATTCTACAATAGGGATAAGCCTCCCTAGTGATTAACGACTTTCCGTATAATATAGATTTCAACATTAATCATAAAAGAACCTTTGAGTAAATAGTTACCGCATAAATCAATCCTTCCACCATACTATGTCCCAATTAAATATAAGACATGGAATTACCACAAGTCTTATTTTATTTAATTATATGTATTTCGATTCCTAAATGAACAACTCCCAATGAATGCAAATTAGAAACTACTTTCTAATTTCATTCCACCTCGCCAAGGATTCCTGGGTTGTCATTTATCGAATCACATAGACATCTCTCCTTTTACTAGAAGTGGTAGATTCTTTATCGATCATTCATTATCTTCATATATAACTTATTACACCCAAGCATACCCTTTGATATACTCTAAGAGTCTTAAGGAATAAGTCAAAGTGTAATTCATTACATATAAGATACTATGATGATCTCAAGTCTAAGGATCATTTGTACTACTATCACTACAGAAATTCCTATCGACAGTAAAGTAAAACTCCATTAGGTATTCCTTAGCGAGTCACGCTCAAAGGAACTTATTCTCTAATAAGCACCTACATACTTGCTTTAGTGTCTCCACACAAATGATCATGAGACCAATCATCCTCATCCAACGAGCAAGCAACGTATGTACCAATCTATCCTGATTCACTAATCCCTATTTAGTAATCCAATGATTGGGAACTATTTTAGTTTTAAGCTTTCTAAGAATTTAGATCTCATTAGAATGATCATCATCATTATTCTAAAAGCGTTGCTTAAAACTATGGGTTTATCACATATTATTAAAACAAACACCATGTAGATAATAAATGCCTTTAATAAATAATTCTTTTATTAATAAATAAATAAGATTGATTACACAAAGATATGCTTTATCATCATACATGATTGGCTTGATGCATAATACTTTCAATCTCCCACTTGCACTAAAGCCAATCGCCGTGGTATCTCATACCCATCTTCTCTAAGTGACGATCAAACCTTTGTTGTGTTAACGCTTTAGTAAATGGATCTGCAATATTGTCTTGAGAGTCCACACGCCTCGGTGACGCCTCCTCTTTCAATGATCTCTCCGATCAAATGAAATCGCCGCAACACGTGTTTGGATTTACGATGAGACTGGGTTCCTTAGCTTTAGCAAATGTACTCCAAAGGTTGTCACGTAATAAAGGCACTTTCCTTTAATGCTAGGAACCACACCAAGTTCGGTAATGAACTTCTTCATCCAAATGCCTTCCTTTGCAGCCTTCACTTGCAGCCTATGTATCGCCTCATCACATCGAATCAAGAATCGCTTCTCGCTTGAACTTTTCCAACTCATCGCGCCACCGCTTTAAGGTAAACACATACCCCAAAGCGGATTTATCATCATCTTGGTCTGCTTTGAAAACTTGAGTCTGTGAAGCCCTCTAGTTTTAATTCGCACCCACCGAGACAAGAAATACATCCTTAGTTCTTCTTAAGTACTTTAGGATATTTTTCACGCCCTTCCAAAGGTTCTTCTCTCTCGGATTTGACCGATATCTGCTTGTTACACTAAGTGCATGAGCGACATCTGGTCTAGTACATATCATACTGCGTATATGATAGATCCTATTGTCAAAGCATAAGGAATCTTACTCATACTGGCTTTCTCTCTCGTGTGTCTTTGGGGCTTGTTTCTTGGAGAGATGTATTCCATGGCTCATCGGCATGAGACCTCTTTTGGAATCTTCCATGCTAAACCTTTTTAGCATCATGTCAATGTACGTTCCTTGGGATAAGCTAAGCATCCTATTAGATCTATCTCTATAGATCTTTATCCCCAAAATATAGGATGCTTCTCCCAAGTCCTTCATGGAGAAGTGTTTAGATAACCAGATTTTAATTGTTTGCAGCATAGGAATATCATTCCCTATCAGTAATATATCATCAACATATAATACAAGGAATGAAATAGCGCTCCCACTAACCTTCTTGTACACACATGGTTCATCCTCATTTTTGATAAAATCAAACTTTTTGATTGTCTCATCAAAACGGATGTTCCACCTACGAGAAGCTTGCTTTAATCCATAAATGGATCGTTGTAGCTTATGTAACTTGATTTGTTCCAACCTTTGAAACAAATCCTCCGGTTGTGTCATATACACATCCTCCTCAAGTTTCCCATTGAGGAAGGCCGTTTTCACGTCCATCTGCCAGATTTCGTAGTCATGGTAAGCTGCAATCGCAAGAAAAATCCGAATGGACTTGAGCATTGCTACTGGTGAGAAGGTTTCATCATAGTCAACTCCTTGTCTTTGTTTGAAACCTTTTGCAACCAAATGGGCCTTATAGGTCTCTACTCTTGCCGTCTGCTTCCATCTTTCTTTTAAAGACCCATTTACACCCAATAGGCTTAATGCCTTTCGTGGTGAGACCAAAGTCCATACTTGGTTCTCATACATGGAGTCCATCTCGGATTTCATGGCTTCTTGCCATTTCTCCGAGTCTTTACTACTCATAGCTTTGCTCGTAATTCAATGGATCATCATCATCTATGATGCGTACCTCATTGTCATCTTCTATGACAAATCCATACCGTCTGGCATCTTTGGTACTCTTCCAGATTTACGAATAGGGTGTGGTACGTATGAATCTCTACTTGGTTAGGTACCTCACTTTGATCTCGTAGTATTTTGTGGTTCTTGAACTTCTTCAAGATATATCTTACTCCCAATCGACCCCCCTTCAAGGATAAACTCCTTTTCCAAGAAGGCGACATGTTTCGCAACAAACACCTTTTGATCACTGGATGATAGAAATAATACCCCGATGTTTCTTTAGGGTATCCCACAAATCTACATTTGTCGATCTAGTCTGCTGACTTTATCGCTTTCAAACTTTTTGACATAAAGTCGGACAACCCCAAGTCTTAACATGCTTAAGATTTGGTTTCCTCCCCGTCCATAACTCATATGGGGTCTTGGGGACGGATTTTGTAGGTACCTTGTTAAGTAGGTATGCAAACCGATTCTAGGCATATCCCCGTAAGAAACCGGAAGGTCGGTAAAACTCATCATAGATCGAACCATGTCCAACAATGTTCGATTTCTCCTTTCGAGATACACCATTCATCCATCTGTGGCGTCCCGGTGGAGTCCATTGTGAGATTATACCATTTTCTTTGAGACAATTGAGAAACTCACCACTTAAGTATTCTCCTCCTCGATCGGATCAAGAATCTTAATACTCTTACCAGGTTTGCTTCTCAACTTCACTTCAAACTCTTTGAACTTTTCAAATGATTCATTTGTATTTCATTAAATACACATATCCAAATCTTGAGTGGTCGCCAAGTGAATGTAATAAAATAAGAATACCCTCCTCGTAAAGATTGTTGTCATAGGTCCACATACATCCGTGTGTACCAACGCTAACAACTCAGTAACTCTTTCTCCTTTTCCACTAAAAGGAGATTTAGTCATTTTACCCATGAGACAAGATTCACAAGTTGGATATGATTCATAATCGATAGCTCTAGGAGCCCATCTTTACGCAACTTGGATAATCTTGTTTCATTAATATGACCAAGTCTACAAAGTGCATGAAGGTATAATTAACATCATCTCTTTTCCTTTTATTAGTTTGTTCAATTTGAAATATATTTTCATGCAAGTCAAGTATATAAAGTCCATTTCGCAAATTACCAACACCATATAAAACATTATCATTATAAATAGAACAACCGTTGTTCTTTATTATAATATTAAAACCATCCATATCCAATACGTAGATAGAAATAATGTTTTTAATGATATTTGGAACAAAATAACAATTATTTAAATTAATGAACTTGCCTCAGAGGCAATGCTAAACAATAAGTCCCTACAAATAATGCGCAGAACCTTTGCTCCATTTCCCACTCGTAGATCGCACCTCATCCTTGCTTAGCTTTCTACTTGACCGGTCCCTCGCATATTATTACATATGTGAGAACCACATCCCAGATCTAATACCCAAGTAGAAGATTGACTTTCGTAAAAATTAATTTCAATCATAAACAAACCATGATTAGGATTCAAGCTTCTCAAGCTTCTTCGCTTTTGTTCGCAAGATAATCCTTGCAGTTCCTCTTCAAATGACCCGGCTTATTGCAATGGAAGCAAATTCCTTTGCTAGTCGGATCAGTTTCTTTTGATCCTTCACTTTCGCCTTTCCCTTAGCCTTCTTGGATTTCTTCCTTCGTAAGATACCTTGGGCCTCTTCCTTTTCTTGGAAGAATCATCCACCAAGAAGACATGGTTCTTCTTGGATGGGAAGTGACCTTCAGCAGCTTTTCAACATGTTAAGTAATTCGAGCAAGTGACATCCAACTTATTCATGTGAAAATTCACAACAAATTGTGAGAAGGTATCCGGGAGTGACCGCAAGACTAAATCTTATTTCAACTCCCCATCCATGATGAACCCAAGTCAGTCGTCCAAGACGTTCAATCGATTGATCATCTTTAGGACATGAGTCTCAACTCAGCGATGCCCTCGGTCATCCGAGATCGGAAGAGCTCCTTAGATATCTCATATCTAGCGATCCTACTTTGCTCACCATACAACTCTCCAAGGTGTAGTAGCATAGTAGAGCATCCATGTTTTCATCTTGACGCTGAAGCTCGTTACTTTCACGGATGCGAGCATGATACATCGAGCCACGATGCATCATCTTGCCAATCGCTTTAAAAGTAGCAATCTCTTCCTCGTGAGGCTATCTCTCTGCAACTTTTGCAGTGTATCGGTAATTTAGGACATAAGAAATCTTTTCAAAGAAGAGAACAATTCTCAGATTCCTTAACCAAATCCAGTGTAGTTCTTGGCCCAAATTCACTTGTTAGCATCAAGTATGCTTCGCAAAGAAATTAGTGAATGTGACATTTTCAAAATTCTGCATGTATAAAGACAATATTTTAGCAAACATTCATTTATTAATTACCAAAATAAATTAGGTCTTATTTTATATTGGTATCTCCCACTATTTTCTTCAAACTATATTACCCTCATATATATAGTTCGGCAAAATCTAATTAAAGTTTTTGCTAGTGAGAATAAGGATCCCATTTCAAATGTATATAGCCTTGTGGTGACACAACAAACTATATATAAATAAATAGGTAGACAACTCCTTGTCAATTACATCAACATGTAACTCCTTATGTTTTGCCTCTTAGATTATTTTGATCAAGTGGTGACACATCCGAATCAAAATTATCTAAGTTAAGTCCAACCTAGCACTTCCATATATTCAAAAAGAAAAATATCGCCTTGTGGTGACACAACAAAACAATATTGTTCAATTTTCTTTATAAGCATCAAATGTGATAAATTAACATCTTAAATACTTAATACTTGCCTTGTGGTGACACAACAAACTCATATTAAATATTTAATACTCTATTAATTTTATCATGCTAGAAGGCTGACGCTCGATATTCTAAATATTTTTGAACGCTTAAGACTTAATATATAAAAACTTTGAGGGATTTGTTATTATTTGTCTCATCTTGTTTAGCGCATGCAAATATATATATAAAATACGCCGTCATATTATTAAACATGCGAAGCATGTTTGCATAATATATAATATATATAATACTAGCATGCACATATAGAATACTATATTTCTACCCGGATTGATTATGGACTTTTATTCTAGTTTGGTTCACTGTAGCCACCAAGTGAACCAAAAGGTCAAACCCTAGGGTGCAAAGAATAAACATTTAAATATAACTATTACATTTAAACCCTGGCTCCATTACAAACGGGTCTTCAAGCGTTCCTTGATCTTGGTCTTGGTTTCTTCTAAAAAATTCTAACTAATCCTATTACATTTAAACTATTTAATTTAAATAAAACTCGATCGTGATCGATCGGGAAGTACATGTAGGAGAGAGATAGAATTTACATCAAGAAGAAAACTAAAAAAGGCGACGCTGTGAGACCCCATTTAATAAAAACCCATTCATTCAAAAACATCCAACTAAAATAAATCCAATCATATTGGTCAATCATCCATAATCAATCCCATTTATTATCATACATATCATCATATGTATCAATAAATAAAATCATTCCATATATATATGAGTATCATTTAATGGGCAATTTTATGTTGCATGAAATCCAATTTCAAGATTAAAATAAACTCTTTTATTTTAATTATAAAATTATTAAGATTAATATATAAATATATAACAATTATATATATATATATATATAATATAATAAAAGTCATTTACTTTATGACAAAAACGGCTGGACCATTTAGCTTGATTTCAGCCAACAAAAGAAAATTCCGGACCTTGCTGCAAACCTCGGTCAACGTGATGGCCTTAATTAAATTTGACCAAGAGGGGCTAACAATATTATATATATATAATACTAGCACAGCCAAAACCGGACATAGCTTGAAGCTTCGGTTAACGTGACAGCAGCAGGTCACGGTTTAATTAAAAAAAAAAAAGAATTGTAACAGGATCCACGCCAACCGCTGCTTGTAACAGGATTCTTTTAATGCACGGAATTCAACGTGATGGCCCTTTTTTTTTTTTTTTTTTTTTTTTTTAATAATAATTTTATACAATAAAATATGCCCAATAAATTATTCAAAATACATACCCATATATATTTAGAATCTAAATAATTAATAATTAGCATAAAGTTTGGCTCATGATACCACTGTTAGGTTTTCGTGAAAATCAGAGTAGCAATCAAATTGCAAAACGTAGCGGAAGCGAGATAAAATCGATTTTAAAATTTTTCACAAACCAATTACTTAGGATCATCCTTTATGCGATATTATTAATTAAAACGAAGAATAAAAATTATGAAATCGCATTTTGTAGAAACGTCTTCCTCGTGCGAGTTCACCTCCTCTTCATGATCTCCTCAATCTCCTGTAGATTCCTTCCTTTGATTAATGTAAGCCCACCCAAGTGTGTGGCTCTATATAAGTGATCCACCAAGGAAGAGGAATTATTCAAGAAGAAGGATTTGGCTCAAACCCTAGTTTTTCCTATCCTCAATAAGAAAAAAGGGTGTCTTCTCCAACTCTTGGAATTACGTATTCTCATATCTAATATAAGACTCTCTTATAAAGATATTATATAACCCTATTTTAATTAAAATAAGGTATTATTTATTTAATTAAACCCTTTTAATTAAATGGGCTCCCTAATCCTATTAGGGATAATTAGTTAAACTCTTTTAACTAATTTTCTTTCCTAATCCAATTAGGAATAAATGAGAGTACTAATATTAAATTAATTCCTAAACCTTTTAGAAATTAAAATAATAATAATAATAATAATATTAATAAGACTCCTCTTATTAATTTATATTTAATATTTCTAAAATATTAAATAATAAATATTAAGCTATTTAATTTATTCTATCACCATAGATTAAATTAAATATACTTAACATATTATTACAATTATGCCATTAACTTCTTAAATAATTATTCTTCCTTTTATGCAATGTGACCCTTTAGGTTCTCCATATTAAACCTATTAATGAATAAATCAATTGTAACAATTTAATCTCATTTAAATAAATAAATTAAACAAATAATTTATTTAAATAAATAATATTTATTCTACAATAGGGATAAGCTCTCCCTATGCGATTAACGACTTTCCAGGATAATATAGATTTCAACATTAATCATAAAAGAACCTTTGAGTAAATAGTTACTGCATGCAAATCAATCCTTCCACCATACTATGTCCCAATTAAATATAAGACATGGAATTACTTGTCAAGTCTTATTTTATTTAATTATATGTATTTAGATTCCTAAATGAATAACTCCCAATGAATGCAAATTAGAAACTACTTTCTAATTTCATTCCACCTCGCCAAGGATTCTGGGTTGTCATTTATCGAATCACATAGACATCTCTCCTTTTTACTAGAAGTGGTAGATTCTTTATTGATCATTCATTATCTTCATATATAACTTATTACACCCAAGCATACCCTTTGATATACTCTAAGAGTCTTAAGGAATAAGTCAAAGTGTAATTCATTACATATAAGATACTATGATGATCTCAAGTCTAAGGATCATTTGTACTACTATCACTACAGAATTCCTATTGACGAGTAAGTAAAACTCCATTAGGTATTCCTTAGCGAGTCACGCTCAAATGAACTTATTCTCTAATAAGCACCTACATACTTGCTTTTAGTGTCTCCACACAAATGATCATGAGACCAATCATCCTCATCCAATGAAAGCAAGCAACGTATGTACCAATCTATCCGGATTCACTAATCCCTATTTAGTAATCCAATGATTGGGAACTATTTTAGTTTTAAGCTTTCTAAGAATTTAGATCTCATTAGAATGATCATCATCATTATTCTAAAAGCGCTGCTTAAAACTATGGGTTTATCACATATTATTAAAACAAAGACCATGTAGATAATAAATGCCTTTAATAAATAATTCTTTTATTAATAAATAAATAAGATTGATTACACAGTATATGCTTTATCATCATACATGATTGGCTTGTATGCATAATACTTTCAAAAACTCCATTAGGTATTCCTTAGCGAGCCACGTTCAGTGAACTTATTCTCTAATAAGCACCTACATACTTGCTTTAGTGTCTCCACACAAATGATCATGAGATCAATCATCCTCATCCAATGAGCAAGCAACGTATGTACCAATCTATCCGGATTCACTAATTCCCAATTTAGTAATCCAATGATTGGGAACTATTTTAGTTTTAAGCTTTCTAAGAATTTAGATCTCATTAGAATGATCATCATCATTATTCTAAAAGCATTGCTTAAAACTATGGGTTTATCACATATTATAAAACAAAGATCATGTAGATAATTAAAAGCCTTTAATAAATTAATACTTTTATTAATAAATGAATAAGATTGTTACAAAGTATATGCTTTATCATCAAACATGATTGGCTTGTGTGCATACTACTTTCAATCTCCCACTTGCACTAAAGCCAATCGTCATGGTAACTCATACTCTTCTTCTCTAAGTGACGATTATCCTGCCATTGGATAAGCTTTAGTTAATGGATATGTAATGTTGTTCATGAGAGTCCACTATCTCTATAGTGATTTCCCATCTTTCAATGATTCTAATAATCAAATAAAAGTGCCACAACACATGTTTAGATCCAAGATGAGACTTAGAACTATTCCTAGTTCAGTAATGAACTTTTAATCCAAACAATCAACTTGCGCCTTCATTTATAGCTATATACTTTGTCTTTATCACTAAACCAAAGAACTCTTTCTTTGTTTGGAACCTTTCCAATTCACTGCACCACCGTCCAAGATAACGCTTTACCTTAAAGTGGATTTTCTGTCATCTTGGTCTGTCTGAAAAACTTGAGTCTGTTAAGCCCTCTAGTTTTATTCAGACCCACCATGTTTATGATCACATCCTTAGTGCCGGTTAAGAACTTTAAGATGTTTTTCACTGACTCATAGTGAACTTCTCCATAATATGACTGATCAACATCAGGTCTCGTACATTTCATTGCATACATGATAGTCACTCATGCGACCTCTCTTTTCAGGAGTCTGTGGGGACTATTAAGAGAGATACACTCCATAGCTCATCGACATGAGACATCTCTTGGAGTTTGCCATGCTAAACAACTTTAGCATCAAATGAATATACATTCTTGGGTTAAGTTGAGCATCCTTTTAAATCTATCTATATAGATTTGCATCCCCAATTAAGATACTCTTCCCAAATCATTCATGGAGGAATGTTTAGACAACTTTATCATTACTGATTGTAGCATTGGTATGTCATTCCTTATCCGTAGTATATCAACATATAATATTAGGAATGTCACGGCGCTCCCCCATCGTCCCTTTTGTACACACTAGAAGTCTTACCTCATCGAATGTAACTCGGATCATCATCTTCTATGATCGTACCTCATCATCATCATCCATGATGAATCCATACCTCCTAGGTATCTTTGGTACTATTCCAGTTTACGATTCTTGTTTGGTACAATAGGTCTATCTATAGGTTCCTCTTATTTGACTTATAGTATTTTGTGGTTCTTGAACTCTTCGAGATCTATTATCCTCCCACTAGCCCTTCAATGATAAACACATTTATCTTAGAAGGCGCTGTGTTTCATAATAAACACCTTTTGCTAAGCGAGGATTATAGAACATATACCCTAAACTTACTTTAGGATGTCCCACAAATCGACACTTGTCAAATCTTGTCCCAAGCTTATCCTTTTGAAACCTTTTCACATAAGTTGGAACCCTTATCTTAACATACTTAAGATTAGGAATCCTCCCCATCCATAACTTTTATGGAGTCTTGGGGTGAATTTTGAGGTTACCATTTTTGTAGATATGCGACCATTTCTAGGACATTATCCCGGAAGGATACCGGAATGTCGGTAAAATCATTATGGATCGCATCTATGTTCAATAAGGTATGATTTTTCCTTTCGGATACATCAATCAATTATTACGTATCTGAGGCGTCCATTGTGAGAAAACCATTTGAGATGATCTAAAAACTTATTGCACAAATATTTATTCCTTGATCTAATCAATGAATCTTAATACTTTGCCAATTTGTTTCACTTCTGAATTCTTTGAACCTTTCAAATAATTCACACTTGTATTTCAACAAATACACACATTCAACTCTTTGAATGATCATTTCCTTTTTCTTGTACTAGTTTGTTCAATTTGCAAAATTATTTTTCACGTAAGTCAAGTATACAAAATTTATTAAGTAATATTTCAGTTCTATACAAAAACATTATTATTATAAATAGAACAACAATTGTTCTTAATTATAATACCAAAGATATTATTGTCCAACAATAAAATGGAAATAATATTTTTAACAAGAACTGGAATACAATAACAACTTATTGACTTAATAGATTTGCCCGTAGGCATTGCTAAACTATAAATTCCTATATTTAATGCAAAGAACCTTTGTTTCATTTTCCACACATAGGATTACTTATATTTGTTTAGCTTTCTACTTCGCTTGGTCCCTTCATAAATCTATATTTATGATAACCAAAGTCGGTATCCAATACCCAAGTAGAACCTCGACTTAAAGAAAATTTATTTCAATCATGAACAAAAATCAGATTAGAACCAAACTTCACTAAGCTTCTTTGGTTAGCCTCTCGCAAGATGCTTCTCAGCTTTCTTTCTTGTGTCCAGCTTATTGTAGTGGAAGCAAACTCCTTTGCTATCTCAGTGACGCTTTGTTCTTATTATCCTTTGTTTTTGCCTTTCTATTTACCTTTCTTTGAATCGATCTTCTTTTTTTTAAGATCCTTTGGCCTTTACCAAAGAAGACATTGTCTTTCTTGGTTGAAAGTGACTCTCATCATTTTTAATATGTTAAGCAAATCGGAGGTTTATATCTAGCTTGTTCATATAAAAATTCACAACAATTGTGAAAGGAGTCCGAGATCGAGTGCAAGATCAAATCTTGGCTCAACTCTCCATCCATGACAAAACCAATTGTCCTAATTGATCAATCAAATTGATAATGTTAAGGACTTTTTGTCTGCATACTATAGTGTCATTGGCCATTCTAGATCGGAAGAGCTCCTTAGATATCTCGATATCTATCATTCCCTACTTTCCTCATCATCAACTACTTGATGTGCGAGGAATATAGTAGGAGCATCCATAGATCATCGTCCGACGCCAAGCTCGTTACTCATAGATGCGAGCATGATGCATCGAGCCAATCAGTGCATCATCTTGCCACTTTCTAAAAGTAGCAATCTCTTCCTCGAGAGGCATTATGCGCAACCATTTGCAGGATAGGCGATTATGGACATAAGATAGCTTTTCACTATGAGAACTATTCTCAAATTCCTTAACCAATCCGAGTAATTCGGTTCGATTAATTTAGCATTTAATATGCTTCGCAGATGATAGTAATTTTAGACATTGTAAAATTACGTCAGAAATGAATTTGTAATTAACAACATTTTAACATACATTGTTTTATTAATTACCAAAATAATTTAGGTCTTGTTTTAAATTGGTATCTCCCACTATTTTCTTCAAACTATATTACCTCACTTATATAGTTCTAAAAATCTAATTAAAGATTTGCTAGTGAGAATAAGGATCCCATTTCAAATGTATATAGCCTTGTGGTGACACAACAAACTATATATAAATAAATAGGTAGACAACTTTTGTCAATTACATCAACTATGCAACTCCTTGTATTTTGCCTCTTAGATTATTTTGATCAAGTGGTGGCACATCCGAATCAAAATTATCCAAGTTAAGTCCCACCCTAGCACTCCATATATTCAAAAAAGAAAATATCATCCTTGTGGTGACACAACAAAACAATATTGTTCAATTTTCTTTATAAGCATCAAATGTGATAAATTAACATCTTAAATACTTAATACTTGCCTTGTGGTGACACAACAAACTCATATTAAATATTTAATACTCTATTAATTTTATCATGCTAGAAGGCGACGCTCGATATTCCAAATATCTTTGAACGCTTAGGACTTAATATAAAAAAAATGAGGGGTTTGTTATTAATTTGTCTCATCTTGTTTAATATGCATGCATATATATATATAAAATACGTCATATTAATGAATGAACATGCAAGCATGTTTGCATAATATATAATATATATATAGTATAAGCGTGCACATATAGAATACTATATTCTACCCGGATTGATTATGGACTTTTTTCTAGTTTGGTTCACTAGAGCCACCAAGTGAACCAAAAGGTCAAACCTTAGGGTGCAAGAAATAATATTTAAATATAACTATTACATTTAAACCTTGCTCCATAACAAACGGTCTTCAAGCGCCTTCGCTTCCTTGATCTCTAATTCTTCAAAAATTAATTCTAACTATTCCTATTACATAACTATTTTAAAATAAATAGAAACCTTGATCGCTAGATCGAGGGAAGTGCATAGGAGGAGATAGAATTTACATTAAGAAAAATTAGAGAAGACGATCTATGACGCAGAATCCCATTTAATAAAACCCCATACATTCATGCATCCAACTAAAATAAAATCCAATCATATTTGGTAATAAATTCATAATCAATCCCATTTATTATCATACACATCACCATACGCATCAATAAATAACATTCATCTCATGAATAATAAACATTTAATATATATATTGATATCATTTAATGGGCAAATTTAGTTAGTATAAAATCTATTTTGAATCAAAATAAACTCCTTTATTTTAATCCAAATTTAAATCAAAATAAAACTATTTTATTTTAATTTATCCAATTTTGAATAAAATAAACTATTTAATTTTAATCAAAATCTTTAATCAAAATAAACTCCTTTATTTTAATTAATTATGGAATCCAATTCCATATAAAAAAAAATCTCTAATTAAAATAAACTCTTTTATTTCAATTAATTATGGAATCCAATTCCATGTAAAAAAAAATATTAAAGGAAACACGGATTATATTTCCTATTCACAAATAAACTCCTTTATTTTGAATAATATGAAATCTTATTTCATATTTAAATAAACTCCTTTATTTAAGGAAATTAGGATTCTCTTTCCTATTCACAAATAAACTCTTTTATTTTGAATAATATGAAATCTTATTTCATATCTAAACAAACTCCTTTATTTAAGGAAAGATGGATTTACTTCCCTATTCACAAATAAACTCTTTTATTTTAAATAATATGAGATCCTATTTCATATCTAAATAAACTCCTTTATTTAAGGAAAGATGAAATCCAATTTCAACTCCAATTAGTTATCGTGGAATCCAATTCCAACTCTAATTAGTTAAGATGAAATTTAATTTTAAAATTAAAATAAACATTTTATTTTAATTATAAAATAATTAAGAATATTATATATATATATATATATTATTACCGTTAATATATATATATATATATAAATATATAATAACGTTAATTATATATATATGTATGCTTGAAATCCGTGCACGTCTTGTTTTAAATTGTAAGCTGCCGATTTCATGTTGCTGTACTTTGTTAAAACCGTGCATAGCTGCTTCTTGAAATCCGTTCCTGTTTCTTTATTTTAACCGAATGCATCATTTAGCTTAATATATATATTATATATAGTAATATATATATTATACAAGTGATGGATTATTCTCAAAAACAAAACATGACCAGATTTTTTGTTTCCTCGATTTCCGTGCAGGTTAAAAAAAAACGGCAGCCAATATTATTAAAAAAAAAAAAAAAAAGCCGTGCATGCCCCTTTATCTTTGATTTCCGTTCCTGCTTGCCACATATACCCGTTCCTTTCAAAAAAAAAATGTTCCTGGAACTTAATAGTTTTTCTTGATTTCCGTGCGCAGCAGTTTTTGTGTTCCGGTTTTTTTTTTTTTTATTTAAATTTTATACAATAAAATTATGCCCAATTAAATTATTCTTAACATATATATCAATATATAAATTAAATTTGAACAATTAATAATTTGTAGACAAAGGTTTACATTCGACGCCATCATAAGCAGCTTTCAGAATATTCATAACGCAATCAAATTGCAAAAAATTAATAAGCGAGAAAATCGTAGTTTAAAATTTTACAAACCATATACCTGATCACCCTTTATGACAATTATTAATTAAACGAAAAGATAAAGAATAAAATCATACCTCAAGATCGAGCCTTCGCGCGACAAAGTTCACCTCCAAATCTTTTCGCGTTCAATCTTGAATCCACCGGGTTTGGTTCCTTCCTTCGATCAACGTTACCACCCAAATGTTTGGCCTCTGGAGCGATCCACCAAGGAAGAAGAAAATTCAAGAAGAAGGGTTATTGGCTCAAACCCTAGCTTTCTCATCTCTATAGAAAAGGCATCTCTCCCAACAACTTGGAATTATTACGTATGTTGAAAAATCAACAACCCATACCCACCCATAATAAGCACTCTTATTTATAGATGTGCAAGAACCCACCTTAACAATTAAGGAATTAGATTTTATTTAATTAATTAAATTCTTTTAATTAATTAAGCTCCCTAATCTTATTAGGATAATTAATTAAACTCTTTTAATTAATTTAACCTCCTAATCTTATTAGGAATAAATGAGAAGATTTATATTAAATTAATTCCTAAACTCTTTTAGAAATTAAAATAATAATAATTGTAATAATATTAATAAGACTCTCTTATTAATTTATATTTAATATTTCTAAAATATTAAATAATAATATTAAGCTATTTAATTTATTCTATCACCATAGATTAAATTAAATATACATAACATATTATTACGATTATGCCATTAACTTCTTAAATAATTATTCTTCCTTTTATGGTGTGACCCTTTGTGTTCTCCATATTAAACCTATTGTGAATAAATCAATTGTAATAATTCTAATCTTATTTAAATAAATAAATTAAACAATTAATTTATTTAAATAATATTTATTCTACAATAGGGATAAAGTTTCCCTAATGATCAACGACTTTCCAGATAATATAGATTTCAACATTAATCATTAAAGAACCTTTCAGTAAATAGTTACCGCATAATTCAATCCTTCCACCATACAACGTCCCAATTAAATATAAGATACTGGAATTATCACAAGTCTTATTTTATTTAATTATATGTATTTCACTCTTAAATGCACAACTCAAATAATGCAAATTAGAAACTCCTTTCTAATTTCATTCTCGCTTAACGCCAAGGACTCTTTGGGTTGTCATTTATCTAATCACATAGACATTTCTTCTTTATTGTAGTAGTGGTAGATTCTTTATCGATCATACATTATCTCCATGTATAACTTATTATACCCAAGCATACCCTTTGATATACCCTAAGGGTCTTAAGGAATAAGTCAAAAGTATAACTCATCATACACAAGATACTATGATGATCTCAAGTCCAAGGATCACTCAGACTACTATCACTACAGAAATTCCTATCGACAAGCAAATAAAACTCCATTAGGTATTCCTTAGCGAGCCAATGCTCAAATGAACTTATTCTCTAATAAAGACCTACATACTGGCTTTAGTGTTCCACACAAATGATCACGAGATCAATCATCCTCATCCAACGAAAGAAGCAACGATGTACCAATCTATCCCATTCACTAATTCCCAATTTAGTAATCCAATGATTGGGAACTATTTTAGTTTTAAGCTTTCTAAGAATTTAGATCTCATTAGAATGATCATCATCATTATTCTAAAAGCATTGCTTAAAACTATGGGTTTATCACATATTATAAAACAAAGATCACGTAGATAATTAAAAGCCTTTAATAAATTAATACTTTTTATTAATAAATGAATAAGATTGTTACAAAGTATATGCTTTATCATCAAACATGATTGGCTTGTGTGCATACTACTTTCACACGTATTATCTTTCCTATTCACAAATAAACTCTTTTATTTTGAATAATATGAAATCTTATTTCATATCTAAATAAACTCCTTTATTTAAGGAAAGATGAATTCACTTTTCTATTCACAAATAAACTCTTTTATTTTGAATAATATGAAATCTTATTTCATATCTAAATAACCTTCTTTATTCAAGGAAACATGTAATCCAATTCCAACTCTAATTAGTTATCATGGAATCCAATTCCAACTCTAATTAGTTAGCATAAAATTCAATTTTAAAATTAAAATAAATCTTTTATTTTAATATTAAAATAAACTTTTATTTTAAGATTAAGATAAAATTTTTATTTTAATTATAAAATTATTAAAGTATATTATATATATATAATATAAGTTATATTCTCCTTTTACATGAAATCATTTAAAGGATTTCCTTTCCTGTTGCTTAACATACACGAGTTTAGTTAACAAGAGATGTGAAACTTCCTGGTAACTTTGGTTTATATGATCCTGTTAAGTATTAAGAATATATAACTTTTATATATATACATGAAAACATCACTGATGACCAAATTTACATGGTCTCCACTTTCCCATTTTCACATGGTTTAATATATAACAGTAATTATCATATACCCCACGTTAGTATCAAAGCAACAGCAAAATGATTACTTTATATCACCCGCGAATAAAGCAACAGCAAGCCATGAAAACATGTTCAGAATACATGTATAATATATACATGACTCACTTTTGAAAATTAAAGTCGGCCACGGAACAAAATCAAAAACCGTTTTTTTTTATTTTATACAACAAAATTATGCTCAATTAAATTGTTCTAAACACATATTAATATATATATTAAATTTGAACAATTAATAATTCGCATAAAGGTTTGGCTCTGATACCACTGTTAGGTTTGTAATATTCATGAAGGCAGTCAAATTGCATAAAATAAGCGGAAACATGTAAAAATTAGATTTTTAAAATTTTACAAACCATATACCCGGATCATCCTTTATGCACTATTATTAATTAAACGAAAAGATAAAGAATAAAAATCATATCATTGAAGATCCGAGCTTCCTCAAGTACAAGTTCACCTCCAATCCTTTCGCGTTCAACTTGAATCCATCGGGTTTGGTTCCTTCCTTTGATCAACGTTAGCCACCCAAGTGTTTGGCCTCTAGAGGTGATCCACCAAGAAAGAATAGAGATTCAAGAAGATGGGTGTTTGGCAAACCTCTTATTTTTTCTATCTCTATAAAAAAAGGCGTACTCTCCCAACTATTGGAATTACGTATTCACGTGTTGTGAAAGTGTCAACCCCTCACCCATAATAAGACTCTCTTATTTATGATGTAGTAACCCTCCTTAATAATTAAGGAATTAGGTTTTATTTAATTAATTAAATTCTTTTAATTAATTAAGCTCCCTAATCTTATTAGGGATAATTAATTAAACTCTTTTAATTAATTTTCCTCCTAATCCTATTAGATATTTGAGAGTATTTTAATAATTAATTCCTAAACTCCTTTAGGAATTAAATATTAATAATAGTAATAATAATAATAAGATCGCTTCTTATTAATTTATATTTAATATTTCTAAAATATTAAATAATAAATATTAAGCTATTTAATTTATTCTATCACCATAGATTAAATTAAATACACTTAACTTATTATTATGATTATGTCATTAACTTCTTAAATAATTATTCTTCTTTTTTTTTTTGTGACCTTTAGGTTCTCCATATTAAACTGGTTGTGAATAAATCAATTAGAACAATTCTAATCTTATTTAAATAAATAAATTAAAGTATTAATTTATTTAAATAAATAATATTTATTCTACAATAGGGATAAGCCTCCCTAGTGATCAACGACTTTCTAGATAATATAGATTTCAACATTAATTATAAAAGAACCTTTGAGTAAATAGTTACCGTACAATTCAATCCTTCCACCATACAATGTCCCAATTAAATATAAGACATGGAATTATTGTCAAGTCTTATTTTATTTAATTACATGTATTTTGACTCTTAAATGCACAACTCCAAATAATGCAAATTAGCAACTCCTTTCTAATTTCATTCTGCCTTAGCCAAGGACTACTGGGTTGTCATTTATCAAATCACATAGGACATTTCTCTTCTTTTACTAGAAGTGGTAGATTCTTTATTGATCATACATTATCTCCATGTACAATTTATTATACCCAAGCATACCCTTTGATATACCCTAAGGGTCATAAGGAATAAGTCAAAGTATAACTCATCATACACAAGATACTATGATGATCTCAAGTCCAAGGATCACTTGTACTACTATCACTATAGGAATTTCTATTGACAGGCAAGAAAAACTCCATTAGGTATTCCTTAGTGAGCCATGTTCAGTGAACTTATTCTCTAATAAGCACCTACATACTTGCTTTAGTGTCTCCACACAAATGATCATGAGATCAATCATCCTCATCCAATGAAAGCAAGAACGATATACTCAATCTCTCCTGGATTCACTAATCCCTAATTTAGTAATCCAACGATTGGGAACTATTTTAGTTTTAAGCTTTCTAAGAATTTAGAGCTCATTAGAATGATCATCATCATTATTCTAAAAGCATTGCTTAAAACTATGGGTTTATCACATATTATAAAACAACATCATTGTAGATAATTAAAATTTATTAATAAATTAATACTTTTTATTAATAAATGAATAAGATTGTTATAAAGTTTATGCTTTATCATCAAACATGATTGGCTTGTGTGCATACTACTTTCAATTCTATGTATATATATATATAATAGTATTATATTATGATGATATTATTCTAATATTGAAGATCTATATTGCTAATATTAGGTCTTCAGATAAAGTGATATAGAATGCGTGACAGTAACAACGAAACGGGCACGTTTTTCTTAACTCTACTAAGATTTGTTTCATTCAGATATGCTTATGGTTAATCATTGCTGATTGCCATGTAGAATTGTACTCTGTACATCTTGCATGTATAAGTCTGGTATGAAAGGCTGATCACCTTCATTACCATTCGGTCTAGATAAATTTGTTTATGTTTAATACTTGTTCAGTCAAAAGTTTGTTCGTTCTAGTTCTCAATTATATTGATGAATTATAGCCAGCTTATTATTCAGACTCTTTCAATCATGATATATCCTTAAATAAATTTAAACTTGCTGGGCAACCTTCATGCTCACCCTTGCTATATCATGATAAACATTGCAGATAAGGCGAATACGTTCGGATACAAGAAAAGGATAATGCCAAGTTCAGCTTGGGATAAAATGTGTAGCTAATTTGTAATAGTATAGTTTGATAATAATGTTAGATGTTAGATAGTTTATGAATTGTGTATAAGTTAAGGTTACTTGATTTTGGGGAATAGTGTGTAAAGTGTATTGTATAAATAATTTATGTTTATATCTTCCGCAATAGTTGTAGAATGATTGTACCAGATCCGTGGTGATTTGGGACCCGGATTTGGGGATGTCACAGACTGACCTTTGACCTTGGTAGAAAAGTTTCCAGAATTTATGGATGCGTTTGAGTAAAACTCCTTAACCAATTCAGTATATACTCGAGTGCTTGCCTCAAGACATTTTGAGAATCTAGCTATCCTTACAAGTTCAAGAATGTCTCTGAACTTCTTTTCGAATTTCTCAAACGACTTGGTTCCTAGCTGAATGCTAGTGATTACTTGTCAGTTTGCCATTTGAAGAGTTCAAAGAATATGGGTATTTTATTTAGAGAGTCTTTTGAGAGATCGATGAATGTGATTTGGGCAATACTCTAGATGGTTAAACGGATTCTGGCTTAGAAAGGGATTCTAGGGTTTGAAACTGGGAGGGAGAAAGGTTCCATAATTTTTTATAACTGTTTGCAGATTTTGAATTTGTCTTTATGGCAGTCCCTTCTGACTTTGCATGCGTTGTGATGTGTCAACTAGCCATTGGTTGCACAATGCCCAGTAATGAGCTGTAACTCCCCATAACCTTTTCGGTTTTATATTCCTTTTAAGAGAATAATCAATACTGACATGGATTGACCGTTGACCTTTTTGGTTCGTAGAGTATCTTGGTGAGGTAGCCATGGACTCTACATTTTCTTTTGTTGACTCAACGATCTTCTTCCAAGAGATGCTGTAGTGGATGGTTTTGACACTAATCTTCATCTTGAGACTGCATAGCTTGATCACTGATGTACCCCAAGCCAGTTTGGGCACTTAAGTTCTGAGGTGTGGTTGCATGATGTCTTTCCAAACTGTGTTCGTATTTATCTCCACACGATCTGAGTAGTTGAACAAGTATCCAATTCTTCCAAGCTCCTTATGAGCTAGGGTATCCTCTGGTAAGACTACGATCATCGAGTCTGCTTCTACAATCGTTGAGGTTGCTCCATGATCGTTGAGTTCTCTTTAATCTCTACTCTACGATTGTTGACTGTCTTGGTCCTTGAGATGAACTTTACTAAGCATTCCTTCTGGGTTAAGGTAGCTCAAGAAGGGCCAACCTCTTAGAGTGAACTAAGGGTCAAGTTTGTTTTTGAGGCACTTTCCAGATGAAAAACTTTTAGAAGTTTTTTGCACTGCTATCTCATTTGACCTTTTCTGCTAGGGAGATCCTCTACCACCTTTAGACATTTGCATTGGTTGTAATTGTGGTTTCCTTCTGCTCTTACACTACGATTAGATGTTTGATTGTAGGCTCTCCAGGCTTTTAAGTTGGGTGGTTGACTGGTTATCAGTAGTACGTTTTGAGACATTCCTACTGACTATGGATCTTCAATTGGTTTGTCAGCCACAAATTTTTGGGACTCTGTAACTAGTACATTGCTTCATAGTATTTCTCTAATGTTTTAAAGTTGTTGTTCTGTTAGCAGACCACTGCTCCCCCATAGTTGATACTATCTTCTCAAAGAGACATAAGTTCTTCTTCTTCATGTGTGGCAGAAGGCAGCCATGCATATCTTATTCTAGCTGAAGTCATCAAATCTTCTTGTGCTGTAGAAATGAGTATCTTCAGGGTTGATCATTCTATGATCCTTTGACAACACTACAAATGTAGTCTTTCTTGACAGCTTGTACTTAGAGTTCTGTTCCCGTAATGAGTTCCTCATGTTTGATGCTCGATGATCCTCTAAGGTGAGCTTCCTTGAGGATTCTTTTCTTATGACATGCTTTGCATGATTGAGCATATAAGACCCTTTCCATCTTTGGTTGAGTGGCCTGCTTCCATATAAAGATCAGCAGCCAAGTGAGCTTCATTTAGATTAGCTCAGCAGGTCTTCAAGGGCAGACTTTGACATATAGGAATTTTATCAAAATCATTTCTGAACAGTCTTAAGCTTTCTATTGGTTGAATCTTTCTTAACTGAAGTCCTTTGCTTCAGCATTCCTTAGTGTGGCCAGATAGACCAGGTACCTGCAGGTTAGATACATTTCTATTTTTGGTACCCATAATTAAATGGGTCCTGCCAGGTTAGTTTTCTAAAACCCTATTCCTCATATAATTGAATAATCATCACATTGATCACCAGCAGTCATATTCATGCATGTATCCAATTTAGATATGACATTTTAGGATGCATGATGATGAGTGTGTGTAAGATTTTCCATTTTAATAAAACACTCTTTTTCTTTGATGGTTTCATCATTTGCTTGGTTATATTCACAGAGTGAGAATCAACTCTGTGACTTATTTGTATCTAGTTTATTCATGGAGGTGATCAGTTTCTATAAATCTTCAAGATACTCTTGTAGAACTGATCATACTATGTGTGTTATCCAACACTTAGAACATGGGTTTGTACATACATACTAACCCATCAGCAAGGATTACTCCACATAAGATTAATTAAACTTTGGTATGCTTATAACTTATTTTAAACTTCTTTCAAGATGTTATCTCCAACCTAAAACTTAGATGGAGAGAAAGTTTGTTAGCATTTGAGTTTCCAACTTCAGTGTACTTTCTCACTTCTCCTTTTTAGGTAGAGTATGGCCTCCTGATTGAATAGTGCATAAGATGATGTAATATGATGTACAGATTTAAACTGATGAGGAAACGTACCTTTCTACTGTCAATTTCTTAACAGTCATTTAACTTAGATATACTGACGTTGGGCATTGACGTGCATAGTTTTTCATTTGCTCCTGACAGCTTGTTGCTCCAGTTGTCCTTCAATCAATCAGTCATGGTCTTGAAGATGTAAGCTAAGAGAATCTTGGCATCTTTAGTTCTTTGACATCCTTGAGTCCACAAAGTTCACATCCAGCTGTTGGTTGGACAAACACATAGTCGAGAAGTTTTTCTTTCTTCTCTTAATAAGCACTTCTTAGCATGTATAGCCTTTTCATCTTTCATTCAGGTGAATGTTTGACTCTTTGCTGTTGATGCCTCTTAAGTTTCCTAGTCTGGTCTTCAGACTACAAGATTGACTGTGGGCAAGGATTGGTCTTATTGTTATGGCGATCAAGAACATGGACCAATCTGAGCAGCTTCAGGTGTATATACACATTTACTTATTCACAATATTTCCAACGAGTGAGCTCATCTGCATATAACAAGTGACTTACTACTAAACTAAGTTTAGAACAATGTTTGTGCCTAGGATCAGACTCAAAGCGACTAGCTTTTGAATATAGTTTGAGAACCTACTCTGATACCAATTGTTAGTTCCCAATAGGCACACAATAGATCTAGAAGGGGGGGTTGAATAGATCCTTTTAATTTCAAATACTTTTCCTGGTTATTTTGTAATGCTAATGAATTAGCATATGACAAACATAAGAATCTTTTCAAGCACAACGGAATGATTAAAATATCCCCTTCATTGATATATTCATAATTATACATACATTGTTCTTAGAGTTAGTTAAGTGGTAAGCAGTTAATACATACGTAATAGTTATAACAGATAAGAACATAATGTAAATGACAGAATGTAAAAGACACAAGGGATTTTAAGTGGTTCAGAGACTCAAGCTCCTAATCCACTCTTCTGCTTTCAACTAGAAGGATTTCCACTAAGGAAGGGCAGCACCCTAAATCACTAAGATTCCTTCAAGGCCAGCAGCCTTGGAACTTCAGTTCACTATGAACTCTTCAAGGCCAGCAGCCTGGGAACTCCTCTAGTAACCTAGGAACTCTTTAAGCCCAGCAGGCTTGGAACTTTGTTTAGTCCCTTCGGACAAGGACCCCTCAGGCCCTGGCTTCTTATTGTTGTTGTTGTTGGTGGTGGTGGTGTTGAGCTGCTAAGATGTCTTTAAGCTTGAACATCTTATGTACTTAGCAGCTTGGCGTAGACCTCTTAGCATTTTGCTTGGGGTCTGGACTACATCTTCTTTAGTTCATTTGATCTTTACTCTCTTCTGCTCATCTTCATCTGATGTCAGTTGTGCACCATCACCATCTGGATTTGCTAAGTCTCTGAGCTTTTGGTAGATTTCGTCTGGCACTTAGCAATCCCTGAACCCTTCTTGAATGCTTTGCGGACATGATTCTGCATCTGTTCTTTTTCAGCCTTTGGTTCATGGTGATCTGTAGAGTGACTTTCTTGATCTTCTTTGTACTCTGCCACTTCTCTGAATGCTATCTTCTTGTCTTTCTCGGCTCTCAGCTTAGCTGTCATCTTCAATGGCATTCTCATTTTTGTTGAGTAATGCTCAAGTCTATTTTAGTCCTTCTTCAAAGCTGCTTCACTTACACCTATGTAGTCTCACTATCACTGAGACTTGTTCTGTTAATCTTTGGTGGAACTCGTAGAGTCAACAATAGCATTCCAACAACTCAACGATTCTGCAACTTTGCAATCATTAGCAACTCTTAATCTTTGAAGCTTTGTTGATTTATACTCCTTCCCAATCTTCCCGTTGGAAAGTAGCTGTTAAAAGCTTTTTGAATTGCTTCGCAGATCTCGAGTTATTTGGTGTAGACTGTAGATGTGACATGACATCCTCTTTTCTAACTTTCTGACACTGCAGTCTACTGTTTCACCTACCCTGTCAGAGATGTCGCTTTGATGTCTCGGGCAGGTAGTCAACTTTATTTCCTCCTTCTGATTCCTCGATCAGAGGTTGTCCTTTTGCATCGATGCTCTTCAATAAGCTTTGTTCGACCATCAATCTTCAGATTGAACCATTGCTAATGCTTAAACCTTAATACGACCGAACTCTACGATTCTGATGCATATCTCCTTGAACTTGATCGTAGTGTCTAGTTGACAGGTAGAGTCAACACTACGATCTTGAAGAGTGTTGATTGGATCTTTAATATAGAACATCTCTTCCTTTTCTTGTATAGTACTTTAACACTTCTATTTGCTTCGACTACTCTTAGATACTGATGGCTTGACTCTTTGTTCTGGCCCCTTTTGAATAGCAAGACACTTCAGATTTGTGGCGTGTCTAGCTCGCTTTCTCCTTGTGATCTCCCGTTCACTTATCATCAATGGACTGACCCAATGCTTAATCACTTTAGCCTTGTTCTTCAGAGGCTGACCAATATCTTTATGTACACTCCATCAGTTCCTTCTTTATTTGGCAAACACTACAATCCTGATTGCTTTCAAGATCGTTGTCTTCTATTTTCTTGATAGCTACTATACTTGCTGACTTTCCTTAGTCAGTTACTGAAGTCTTCTTCTGATCAACTTGTGGAAGACTTCATCTCGAATGGCTTCACAACTTAATTTGGATGTTGATCGAGTTGGTGCTTAAATCTTCTGTTAGCTTACATGCCATTTGTTGAGTGCTCTCTGGTTTCCTTTAGGTGGGATGTATCTTTGCAGTACCAACCAGAGGCTTCGTTCCTTTGGATATTCTGGGAGTGCTCATTTGTTGAGAATCGTGTTTTCTCTACGATTCTGCCTTGGCATTGTGAGCACATTTGTTGAAGCCTTAGTCTACACTCTACGATTCTGCCTTAGGTTGTGTAGACACTACGACTATAAGATCAGATCTTGATACTCTATGATTTCTGTCGTTGTGCTTATTGTCTTTTTTTGATCTTACTCGACTATGATCTCTACCTCTGATATGATCAGTAGACTCTACGACTCTAAGTGTAATCTACGATTCTTAACTTGGCTTTGGCAGATGCTCGATCGGCTCTTAGACAGGCTGTCTCTACGATTTTGAACATGACATCCTCAGCAAACTATGGCTCCGATGATGTTCTTCTCGACACACTACGATCCTTCCTCATCTCTCCTAGCAGTCTACGAACTCCGAGATCTACTATCTTGCAGACTATGATTCTGTCTTGATAGGTCTCGAGTTTTCCTTGACTCTCCTGGCAGACTACGATTTCTGGTGCAGTGCTCAACGATCAGACAGGCCTATTTATTACACTTTAAGATCAACCTAACAAGCTTGATCTTTCTATATTTATAGCCCTTGTACATCATTTCTTTTTAAGGACTTTACAAAGTTGTTTTGCTTATGTAGGATCAACCTAACATATTTGATCAATTCATTCTAAGTCCTTGTACATATGTTCCTATTATCTATAAAAGGACTTTACAACTTTTCTTAACGCAGTATAGTACCCATGAATAGTACTCCGACATGAAAAGTATAAAATTTAACAAGAATGTCCAGAAAAATATTTCTGTGAAATGATACTAGATGAAGCACAAATTTCAAGGATATTCTACTAATTTCAAGGAGTATAGAAGCAATACTTATCAAAATAAGTGTAGAATTAGGAAAACGAAATGAAATAATATTACTTACATACTACAGAGTATGGAAGAAAATATTATTTCTTATGAATATTTAACAAAAATAATATCTCTTACCTTAGTAGGAAAGTAATTCCGACTGGTATAGCGGAGATATTCTTGAAGAAAACTTATACTATTTTCTACACTCAAAGCTTCCTTAAACTCAAAAGAAATACGTTCAATATTATAGAAGAAGAATTCTCTGATTCTTGTGTAATTTTCATTTCTAAACTAAGCATCTTATTTATAGGATAATGGAAGGATACAATTTAGGAGAAAAAAATTACGGACTGCACAATAGGAGAAGTCACAGGCGCGCTGAATCGGCTGGAAAAAAATGATTTTACTATGCAGCACTATGCAAAAACTATACATATATTATGCAGTACTATGCAAACACTATGCAATATAATAAAATATAATATATTCTATTTATACAAACTATTATGTTTTATACAAAAAATGAGATAACTTTCTACCGAAGATTTTGAAAAATAAGTAAGTAGGGGTCCATGTAATAAGTCAAACTTATAACAAATACTTCATAAAAAAAACCCCTCTATTTATCACAAATCACTTGACTTCACAAAACACATTTTTAATAACATTTATTCATCATTAATATTATAACTCGTAACATTAACAGCCAGATCATTCCCAAGAAAGAGGGGGCTTTTCGATAAGGACTTCTCCTTATTAGCGCGCAATTAGATGACCTAACCCCTTTCCTCGACAAAACTTTCTAGACATTTTCAATACTACAAATAATAATATGAATAACTTTGTCATCTCAATTATTGATTTAATAATATAAAATATTGTGCATATGATATTGTGAAAATAATTGAATCAATAATATGAGATACTATGCACCAACTACTGTTGCAATAATTGAATAAAACTGAGTGACTTCTTACGTAATCATCAATAATCAAACATATTGTATAATACCTTGTGCTACTATGCAACCACGCGTATTACTGTACTTTTATCACCGGGTATTTCAATAGTTAACGGTAAAAGTTTTACCGTTATTTTATAAAAATTTTATTTCTATCACTTTTTATATCCGACAGTAATTCCGTTTTGGGGTCCACTAATGATTATGTCATCGTACAGATATTCTCCGATAAAAAGAATATTCCCCGACTAAACGAATATTTTATGACAACTTGCATACTTTGCAAAATTTATAAATATTATCCACAACTATAACATTATATCAAATCCACACCTTATTATTCAAAATAACATTTAGAGAAATTAAATCTTTATTCATAAAAGTTGGGGTCTTACAACCTCCCCTTCTTATGAAATTTCATCCTCGAAATTGATGTACGTACCTGGTATGTCGAAGAGGTGAGGAAACCTTGTTTTCATTTCAGATTCTAACTCCCAGATCATTTCCTCAATATCCTGGTTTCTCCACAAAACTTTGACTTGAGTTATAACCTTTGAGTGTAGAATCTATTCCTTCTTATCCAAGATTTTAACAGGTACCTCTTCATACGTTAAATCTTCCGCTATCTTATCTGGTTCTAATTTAATAATGTGGTTTGGATCTTCCACATATTAACGTAACATAGATATGTGAAAATATTATGAACACGAGATATACTTGGTGGTAAGGCGAGTCTATAGGCCACAGTTCCTACTCGATCGAGGATTTTAAATGGACTAATGAATCAAGGATTGAGCTTTCCTCTCTTTCCAAATCTCGTAACTCCTTTCCATGGAGTAAAACGTAATAATACAAGATCTCCAACATTGAATTCTACGTCCCTTCGATGAAGATCAGTATAACTCTTTTGTCGATCTTGTGAGGTTTGTATACGTTGCCAGATCATTTAAATCTTTTTAGTTGTCATACGTACCAATTCCGGTCCCAACAACGTTGCTTCATCCACCTCATCCCAGCATACTAGAGAACGACACTTTTGTCCATACAACGCCTCGAATGGAGCCATGCCTATACTTGCTTGATAACTGTTGTTGTAGGAGAATTCCACTAATGGCAATAACTTGTCCCAACTTCCTTTGAAGTCTAGGACATAGAGTCTTCATAGATCTTCAAGAGTTTGAATAGTCCTCTCCAACTGCCCGTCCGTCTGAGGATGATATGCTGAATTGAATCGCAAATCTGTGCCCATAGCTTTCTACAAACTAACCTAAAATTGTGAAGTAAATCATGGGTCTCGATCAGAAACTATGGATACTAGCATACCATACAGTCTTACAATCTCATTTATGTATATATGAGCAAGACGTTCAAGTGAATAAGTTTCTCGTATAGGTAAGAAATGAGCAGACTTGGATAATCTATCGATAATGACCCAAATTGCATCTATGCCTTGAGAAACCTTGGGAAGAACAGTAACGAAATTTATGTTAATGTGCTCCCACTTCCATTCTGGAATTTCAAGTGGTTGCAATGGACCTTTTGGCACTTGATGCTCCGCCTTGACACGTTGACAAGTTAGACACCTTGAGATAAACTCCACGATCTCTCTTTTCATATTGCTCCACCAAAATGTATGTTGAAGATCATGATACATTTTAGTACACCCAGGATGGATTGCAAACGGTGTGTTATTTGCCTCCATCATGATTTTATAATTCAAATCAGAGTTGTTAGGAACACAAAGTCTGGAGTTGACTCGAAGTATTCCTTCTTCGTCGATTCTTGCTTCTGGAATAGCACATTCTTGCACTTTCTTCTTCATACACATTAGCTCCAGGTCTGTAGCTTGAGAAACTTTAACTTTATCGATTAAAGTCAATTTTACTCGTATATTTGACATCATCACGTGGGTCCCTAAAGTCTTTAACTCTATCTCCATCCTTTGCAAGTCATACAAAATGGGCCTTTGCATTGACAATATCGCACTCGTACCCGCATACGATCTTTTACTCAATGCGTCAGCTACCACGTTTGCTTTTCTAGGATGGTATTGAATGATATGATCGTAATCTTTCAACAGCTTAAGCCAACGTCGTTACTGCATGTTGAGTTCCTTTTGGGTAAAGAAATATTTGAGTCTTTTATGATCCGTATAGATCTCCACTTTCTCCCCATACAGGTAATGTCTCTAGATATTTAGCGCAAAAACAACTGCTGCCAACTCTAGATCATAAGTAGGATAATTCCTCTCATATTCTTTGAGTTTTCATGAGGCATAGGCTATCACTTTCCCATGTTGCATTAGAATACATCCTAAACCTCTGCCTAAAGCATCACTGTAGATGACAAATCTCTCTGAACCTGATGGTATTGTCAGAACAGGTGCTAAAATGAGTCTCCTCTTGAGTTCTTGAAAACTCTTCTCACATTCCTCGTTCCAATTGAATTTTGTATCTTTTCGAGTCAGCTGAGTTAATGGAGTGGCGATTCGAGAAAATCCTTCCATGAATCTTCGATAATAACCAGCTAAGCCAAAAAAGCTATGTACTTTGGTTACAAACTTGGGTTGCTCCCAACTTTGTATTGCTTCAATTGTGAGACCCCAACTTTTTATAAATAAATTTGAATTTCCTCTAATTATTATTTTGAATAATAAGGTGTTAATTTGATATAATGCTTTGGTTATGGGTGAAATGTGCAAATTTTGCAAAATAAGCAAGTGGTTATAAAATATTCATTGTTGTTGGGGAATATTCGTTTGGTCATGGAATATTCTTACTGTCGGGGAATATTCGTACGACGGCGCAGCCATTAGTGGGCCCCATAAAAAAACAATCGGATGAAGAAAACGACAAGTTTGAGTTTTATAAATAATGGCGTAATTGTTACTAATTAACAATCGTTGAATACACGGTGGTTAAAATACGATGTACGTGTGTGGTTGCATGACATGACACAAGATTGCATGTTTTTGAATTATTGATTCTTACGTAAAGAAGGCACTACTCAATAATTGTTACAAAGTAATTATCGCTTAATATTTTATTTTATTGATTCAATAATTGTTGTGTTGATATTTTATATTATTGTTGTTTCAATAATTATCATTTTCCATTATTAGATCAATAATTCATATTATTTGAATAATATTATTAGATAGAATTATTGGCAATGTCTAAGGAAGTTCTGTCTAGGAAAGGGGTTTGGTCACCTAATTGCGCGCCAGTAAGGAGAAATCCTTATCTGAAAGCCCCTTTCCTCGGGAACGACACAGTTGTCATAATTGTGATTTTGTAATATTATTTGTGAATAATTAATTATTGATTTATATGATAAGGAAATATTTATTATATGTGGATATAAATGATGGATACGGCAATATTTATTTTGTGTGGATATAAATGAAGGAATTAATGTTGAGGTGTTTTATTAGAATTTTGTCGGAATGGAGGTATTAAAAATCATCCATATGTGGATTTTGGATATTTTCTGTTTGGAATTTAAAAAAACTTTCTTCTACAAAGTTGTAGAGAATTTAATTTCCTATGGAATGGACATAAAATTCATATTTTTCTGATAAAAGGGCTATTTATTATGAATTATTGAAGTTTTGAAAATAAATGCTTTTTATTAAAAACATGGGTGGGCCCTACTTTTGGTTGGTGTGGATAATCTAAATTTTGGTGGGCCCCACTGGTGGTGGCTGAATTTTGGTCCAAGAGGTGCGTAGAAATTTTTTGAAATAATATTATTTTATTAATTTAGTCTACTTTGGCATTTTGGCATTTTCCTATAAATATGTGCTTAAGTTAGAATTAAAAATCACACAAGAATCTAAAGTTTTCTCTCTCTATATTATCGAGCGTATTCTTGTGAGTATTTAGATACTTTGAGAGTTGTTATTCAGTACAAGTTTCCTTCAGCATTACATCCGATATTCCGGTCAGAAGTACTGTTCTTTTGATGTAAGGGATGTTATTTTCTTCGTAAATGATGTTATTCTCTCAATATCATTATACCGAAATATTGGTATGAATTTTATTATTAAATTTTTACCTTTTTATGTTGAGGTTACTATTCACATATACAACACTATTCACGTATACGACACTATTCACGAATACGGTACTATTCACGAGTACTGTTCACGAAGTATGATTTTTCTTGTGAAATTTCTACCTTTTCGTGTCAAGGTTACTATTCACGTATACGGCACTATTCACGTATACGACATTATTCATAAATACGACACTATTCATCGAAAAATGAAATTTTCTCTTCTTTTTCCCAGATGTCTATGTTAGGAATAAGCATGTGAATGATATTCCTATTTATGTATGATTTAATTATGATATAAATGAATGAATATGCAAGTATGCTTGCATTAAGAAAATATGTAAAGTCCTTTGATAGATAATAAGAACATATGTACAAGGACTTAGAATGAATTGATCAAATATGTTAAGTTGATCCTACATAAGCATAACTGCTTTGTAAAGTCCTTAAAAATAAATGATGTACAAGGACTATAAATATAGAAAGATCAAGCTTGTTAGGTTGATCTTATAATGTAATAGATAGGCTTGTCTGATCGTCGAGTACTGCACCAGAAATCGTAGTCTGCTAGGAGAGTCAAGGAAAACTCAAGAACTATCAAGGCAGAATCGTAGACTGCAAGATAATAGATCTCGGAGTTCGTAGACTGCCAAGAGAGACGAGGAAGGATCGTAGTGTGTCGAGAAGAACATCCTCAAAGTCATAATCTGCTGAGGATGTCACGTTTAGAATCATAGAGACAGCCTGTCTACGAGCCAACCGAGCATCTGCTAAAGCCAAGTCAAGAATTGTAGACTACACTTGGAGTCGTAGAGTCTACTGATTAATTCAGAGGCAGAGATCGTAGTCGAGCAAGATCAGATGAAGACAACGAGCATAAAGATAGAAATCGTAGAGTGTCAAGATCTGATCTCAGAGTCATAGTGTCTGTACAACCCAAGACTGAATCATAGATTGCAGAACTAAGGCTTCAACAGATGTGCTCACAATGTCAAGGCGGAATCGTAGAGAAAACACGATTCTCAACAAATGAGCACTCCCAGAATATCCAAAGGATGAAGCCGCTGGTCAAAGTTGCAAATATATATTTCACCTGAAGGGAGCCAGAGTGCACTCAATGAATGGCTAGCAAGCTAACAGAAGATCTAAGCACCAACCCAATCAGCATTTAGATTGAGTTTAAAAGCCATTCAAGATGAAGTCTTCTACAAGTAGATCAAAAGAAGACTTTAGCAAAAGTGACTGACTAAGGAAAAGTTAACAAGTGCAGTTGTTGTCAAATGAACAGAAGACAACGATCTTGGGGTCAACCAGGATCGTAGTGTTTGCCAAAGCAAAGAAGGAACTGATGAAGTGTACACGGAGATACTGATCGGTTTCTAAAGAACATGGCTAAAGTGATTAAGCATGGGTCAGTCCATTGATGATAAGTGAACGAGAGATCACAAGGAGAAAGCGAGTTGGGCATGCCATAAATCTAAGGTGTGTTGCTAAATCAGAAGAAGACTAGAACATGGAGTCAAGCTATCAGTTCTTAAGATCAGTCAAGGCAAATAGATGTATTGAAGCACTTCACAAATGAAGAAATAAGTGTTCTACATTGAAGATCCAATGAACACTCTTCAGGATCGTAGTGTTGTCTCAATCGGTATATGAGCAACATTCAACATGACACTACGATCAGGTCCAAGAACATAGGCATTAGAATCGTAGAGTTTTGTCATTTGAAGATTGAAGCATTGGCAATGGTTCAATCTGAAGACTGATATTTGAACATTGCTAGTTCAGAGCATCGATGCAAAAGGACAATCTCTGATGCTCTAATCGAGAAGTCAAAAGGAAGAAATAAAGAAGATTACCTGCCCAAGGCATCAAAGTGACATCTCTGACGGGCTAAGTGAAACAGTAGACTGCAGTGTCAGAAAGATTAAAAAGGGGATGTCATGTCACATCTGTAGTCTGCACCAAATAACTCGAGATCTATGAAGTAATTCAAATGACTTTCAACGGCTATATCCCAATGGGAAGATTGGGTAAGAGTATAAATAAGCCAGAGCTTCAAGGATCAAGAGTTGTTGAAGTTGCAGAATCGTTGAGTTGTTAGAATGCTATATTGTTGACTCTACGAGTTCCACTAGAGCTAAATAGAAAAAGTCTTAATGACAGTGAGATTACAAAGGTGGAAGTGAAGCAAACTTGAAGAAGGAATCGAACAGACTAAAAGCTTAACTTCTCTATTCGCAATCTCTATGTTCATGGGGTATTCTGTGAGACCCCAGATTTTATCAATAAAGATTTAAATTTTGTCGAAATAATTTTTAATATTATGGTGTGAATTTGAGATAATATTATAGTTGTGGGTAGTATTTATAAATTTTGCAAAGTATGCAAGTGGTTATATTATATTCGATTGGTCCTGGGGAATATTCGGTTTAGCGAGGAATATTCGATAACTACTCAATCATTTGGTGGACCCCACAATGTAATTATTCTCGGATTGAGAAAACGACAAAAATATTTTATTGAAATAACTACGGAAGTTTTACTTGTTGATCATTGTTGAACTACTCGGTAGTAAAAGTACGATGAATACGTGTGGTTGCATAAGTAGCACACCAGTATTGATTATTGATGCTTATGTGAGAAGTCACTCACTTGATTCCATTATTGTATTATTAATAATATGAATTATTATAATGCGATAATGACGTTTTTGTTTTATTCGTATTATTAACGTAATAAAACGAAACATCTTTTATATAAAATGTAATACTTTATTAAAGTTATTCTATAAATAGAATATATTATATTTTATTATGCATAGTGTTGCATAGTATTTTGCATAGTATTTTGCATAGTGTTGCATAGTGTTTGCATAGTAAAATGTTTTTATATAAATAGAATATATTATATTTTATTTAAAAGATTTTGCTTTAAATATGGACCGTCGATTAAAGTAAATCAATCTGGACCGCTTCATGGATTAGTTACTATGCATTTCATTTTCCTATAAATAGAAGCTCATTCCTTCATTATTTTCTTACGAATTCATTGAAACTCTGAGAGAGAAATTATAGAGAGAAGCTATAGAGAGAAAATTATAGAAAGAAGAAGAGTATTCTCGCTACTTCACTACTTCTATATTCAGGTTCTTTTTACTGTAAGGGTGTTATTCTTTCTTCTTGAAGAGAACTTCATTATTCCATTTATTATTATTCATTGAATAACTCAGTAAAAGTGGTATACCCTATACATAACTCGTGATATGCGTGATACCCCCTATACTTGGTGAAATCCTTATGTTAATCCATTCATATCATTCTTGGAATAACTCAGATATCGCCATTTACCCTATACTTGGTTACATTCTTCTATTATTCATTGGAACATCCATGTCACAAGGTGTTTTACACCTGACCGGGTTCCGCTCTTTATCATTCTGTTGGAATATCCTATCATGTGTTTTACACCTGACCGGTTCCGCCTTTATCATTCTGTTGGAATATCCTATCTCGTGTGTTTTACACCGGATCCGGTTCCATCTTTATTATTCTTGTTGAACATCCCGCTTGGGTGTGAATTTCACCCCGACCGGTTTCGTTATTATTATTACATTTGAATAACTTTGTATGCTCAGCACCGCATGCATGGTGATTTCTTTTGTTATTCCATTCTTTATTATACCCAAATTGGTTAAAACTTTGACTTCTACACTCCATGAAATTAGTAGAATATACTTGATATTTGCGTTTCATCCAATATTTTTTCATGGAAATATTCTTCTGATCATTCTTGAATTTTACTCTACGAAACAGTATCATGTTGACAATTTGGACGTTAATAATTCATGGATTAAATAATTCTTGAACTTGTTTTATTGAATTACTATGTCATTGTCATCATCCTCATGTTATATTATGTTATCTTTGGCTTACGTGCATAGATGAACTTAGTATGATTATGACCAGGGATCATTCTAGTATAATCATGACTTGATATAAACGATGTGACAAAAGTCCTCAGTGGCTGTAATGCGATGATGGATAGTTTTTGGTATGATTATGACCAGGGTGATTCGGTATAGTCGCGACCATTGATAATTTGATGAAAATCCTTGGCCGTGTAGGTACGGGATGATTAGATGTGGTGGTTTATTTATTAAAATTTGAGTCTCAAAGAATAAAATTGATGAAAACCTTTTAAAACCTAAAAGATAGTAGACTTTATTCTCTACTTGACTTTTTTAATGGATTGCTTATTCATTGCAGTTAAACTGGTTGTCTATTGTATTTTATCAGTTTAACACTGTTGAAGGCTAATGATAATTTATTCTGCATTATCTTAGTCATAATATTTCTTACTGGGCTAGTTGAGCTCACCCTTTCTTTCACTTTTTTCTCTTGAAAATGAGAACATAGTTTGGGGACGAGTCGGGGAACGGAGTAATGGTCCCGAGGATAGCATTAGTAGTCCTCACTATTCTGTGAAACAGTGTGATAATAGTTGTAATGAGGACTCCTTTTGAGTTTGTATAATATCTAGTAGACAATATTTGTATTCAAACTCACAGCTTTATGTTGTATTGTACACACCATATTATATATAGTAAGTTGTATTTGAATTTATGTACCATGTAAGTGGCGACCCAAGATGGGTGACGATACCTAATTTTGGGCGTCATAATTGGTATCGTAGAGCTTAGGGATATGATCCCCGGCTAAGATGTGAGAATAGTACTAGGAGGGAGAGACGAAATTCCTTCGCTAGTATGACCTACCTAAAGTTATTTGGTATTTAATTGGTCTGGTCGAGTATAGGGATAATATTTGATATATTAATTAACCCTTTTGCTTCACAATTCCTTTCGTAATAAGAGTGTAGCTAGGTCGAAAATGGGGAATAACGATTGGAATAGAATCCGGTGGTCATCATTTAGTAGTTATATTTGGTGAATCAACTAGGAGAGGCGAACCCAACGTTGGAAGAGTGTTTTTCCACTATCATACAAGATGTCTAATGACATACAACCTCATGTCATCATAAGATGTGGTTGTGCTCATCCACTTGTCGAGTATATTTACTGAGCACTACCTATATGATCTTGGTGTTTGTTTGAAGTATAATTCTCAATTTGAGACAGTGGAGATAATGATAAATCAAGAGAAGACTCACCATTGGGAAGAATATGATAGTAATCTTCTCATTTTTCTTTGGGGTCTATTGGGTAAACCAAGAATAATTCTGTGGCCATATGATATCTATCATAACCTAGAAGCATGGCCTCCCATGTACGAAGGTTTCCTTGAGCACTTCCCAAAGATTCTAATTTCTAAAACAGTTTTTGACTATACATTTATGTAAGGTGTCATTGTGACGTACTATCCAAGTCTTGGATGAGAGTAACAGTTTTGAATGATATTTCTATCATTAATAAATTTCTTGGCGTATTCTTGAAGATTTCCTAGCCTACCCTAGAGCGTGAAATCGAATTTTGTATTGACCCCAGTACAAAAACCCATTTCTTAAACCCTCAAATATTTCTTCAACTAAATGAACAGTTTACGTGGTTTATGATGAAAGTCATAATAAAAGCATTGGAATAATGAAAATCATGGGTATTCGTGGTATTAGTAAGTTTTATGATGAGTTATGTTGGTTAGTATGTAAAAACATGAAAGTTTCTTAGAAATCACAAAGAGTTGAAAATCAGATTTTGGTGAAAAACGTAACATGAAATTCAATTGACCATATCTCTTATTATATTTTGAATTTTTGAATGTGGTCAAGTCCTAGAGTTAGATCTATGAGTTACCTAACTAATCCAAGTGGAATTACTGGAAAAGGTGTTGTAGATTTTGTGTGGACTGATTTTAGCAAAGGAGGCCAAAGCTGTAAATTTCAAAAATGCTACTGCCCAGAAACTTTAAGGGGCTGTTTCGGCCACTTAAATTATGAGAAAAATTCTGGCCTTTTGGGACATGAAGGTATATGGTATAAAGTATCTCCTGTCCAAAATGAGCTCATTCTGACTTAAAATGAGCAAGTTATGACTATTTCAATATTTAGGTTTTTCCGACGAAAAACGCTATAACCGGAGTTCTATAACTCCGATGACCATGAAATTTAAACTAGAAGCTCACGTTAACATGTGTAAGATCCTGCCAAGATTTGGGAATTTTTGGAGTTAAACTTGAGGTAGCTAATTTCTTAAGGAATTAATTAGAAATTGATTTTTAAAAATAGTAAATGAATTTTAAAATTCTTAAGAAAATATATTTTCATTATGGGACTATATTATGCTAAATCCCAGAAAAGAAATATTTTTGGGACTAATTTGGTATTTTTCATGAAAATAGTTTAATTACTGAACATATGAGTTAAATATGTTATGTGAAGTAACAAAGTTGAAAATAGGATTTTATGGCTAGAGAATCTTAGATAGAGTATATGCATATTTTTTGAGAGATTTGATAATTGGTGATGATATCTTATGAGTATGACATTTTGAATGATTAAATGCATTATATGGTAAAGCGTAAACAATTAAGATAAATTGTTTATAAATTTAAGAAATGATTAAAATATTGTTATAGTATTAATGATATTAGATTATAAGATTATTAAGTGATTGATAACATGGGGATATTCTTGAATCTCGGATAAATTATATTATAAATATTTAATATTTATCCTTTATCTCATTTGATTGATTCTTTATATCATTATCCTCACGCTTATATTATGTTGAAAGTCATCTCATGGCTGTAGTGCATAGATGGACTTGGTATGATTATGACCGAGGATTGTTCTAAGTATAATCATAACCGTAATGAATACACAATTATCTTTGGTAGTAGTGCTTGGATAATTTGTGGTCGTGATACTAATGAATACACAATTATCTTTGGTAGTAGTGCTTGGATAATTTATGGTCGTGATACTTAATGAATACACAATTATCTTTGGTAGTAGTGCATGGATAATTTGTGGTCGTGATACTAATGAATACACAATTATCTTTGGTAGTAGTGCTTGGATAATTTGTGGTCGCGTGATACTAATGAATACACAATTATCTTTGGTAGTAGTGCTTGGATAATTTGTGGTCGTGATACTTAATGAATACACAATTATCTTTGGTAGTAGTGCTTGGATAATTTGTGGTCGTGATACTAATGAATACACAATTATCTTTGGTAGTAGTGCATGGATAATTTGTGGTCGTGATACTTAATGAATACACAATTATCTTTGGTAGTAGTGCTTGGATAATTTGTGGTCGTGATACTAATGAATACACAATTATCTTTGGTAGTAGTGCTTGGATAATTTGTGGTCGTTGATACTAATGAATACACAATTATCTTTGGTAGTAGTGCTTGAATAATTTGTGGTCGTGATACTTAATGAATACACAATTATCTTTGGTAGTAGTGCATGGATAATTTGTGGTCGGATAATCTTAATGAATACACATTATCTTTGGTAGTAGTGCATGGATAATTTGTGGTCGTGATACTAATGAATACACGATTATCTTTGGCCAGTAGTGCATGGATAATTTGTGGTCGTGATACTAATGAATACACGATTATCTTTGGTAGTAGTGCATGGATAATTAAGTGGTCGTGATACTAATGAATATCCTTGGCACAGTAGTGCGGGGATGATTCGATGATATGGATTAATTATTGAAATGAGTCTCAAAGAATGAAATATTAATTCATGGATGTGGTAAAAGTCATCTTTGGTAGTAGTGCATTGATAGACTTGGTATGATTATGACCACGGATTATTCGGTATAATCATGGTAGTAATTGAAAACATGAATATCCTCGGCCAAAGGTGCATGAATAATTCGTGGTCGTGATACTATTATTCGCTGCGTCAAAGATTATTAGTTTTACAAATTGTATATCTTTAGCTTTGTAGTGCAAAGATGAATTGTTAATGAATAGCTTTGGCGATTTCAAAGATGAATTTAATATTTTTAAACGATAAAGGTATTCAAGGTATCCTCATCTCTTTATCATACCAGTCGTTACCCTAATTTCGAGGGCTTAAATTCTATAAGGAGGGGAGATTGTGAGACCCCAGATTTTATCAATAAAGATTTAAATTTTGTCGAAATAATTTTTAATATTATGGTGTGAATTTGAGATAATATTATAGTTGTGGGTAGTATTTATAAATTTTGCAAAAGTATGCAAGTGGTTATATTATATTCGATTGGTCTGGGAATATTCGGTTTAGCGGGGAATATTCGTATAACTACTCAATCATTGGTGGACCCACAATGTAATTATTCTCGGATTGAAAAAACGACAAAAATATTTTATTGAAATAATGGCGGAAGTTTTACCGCCGATGATCTTGTTGAACTACTCTTAGTAGTAAAAGTACGATGTCACGTGTGGTTGCATAGTAGCACACCAATGTATTGATTATTGATGCTTATGTGAGAAGTCACTCGGTTTGATTCCATTATTATTAGATTAATAATATGAATTATTATAGCGATAATGACGTTTTGTTTTATTCGTATTATTAACGTAATAAAAACAAAACATCTTTTATATAAAAGCGAATACTTTATTAAAGTTATTCTATAAATAGAATATATTATATTTTATTATGCATAGTGTTGCATAGTATTTTTTGCATAGTGTTTTGCATAGTGTTGCATAGTGTTTGCATAGTAAAATGTTTTTATATAAATAGAATATATTATATTTTATTTAAAAGATTTTGCTTTAAATATGGACCGTCGATTAAAGTAAATCAATCTGGACCGCTCATGGATTAGTTACTATGCATTTCATTTTCCTATAAATAAAGCTCATTCCTTCATTATTTTCTTACGAATTCATTGAAACTCTAGAGAGAGAAATTATAGAGAGAAGCTATAGAGAAAATTATAGAAAGAAGAAGAGTATTCTCGCTACTTCACTACTTCTATATTCAGCCTTTTACGGTAAGAAGGGGTGTTATTCTTTCTTCTTGAAGAGAACTTCATTATTCCATTTATTATTATTACATTGGAATAACTCAGTAAAAGTGGTATACCCTATACATAACTCGATATGCAGCATACCCTATACTTGGTGAAATCCTTATGTTAATCCATTCATATCATTCTGTTGGAATAACTTTGATACGCCGCTTTACCTATACTTGGTGACATTCTTCTATTATTCTCATTGGAACATCCTCGTGCACAGTTTTTTACACCGACTGGTTCCGCTTTATCATTACATTGGAATATCCTATCATGTGTTTTACACCTGACACTGTTCCGCTCTTTATCATTCATTGGAATATCCTATCTGTGTGTTTTACACCGGATCCGGTTCCATCTTTATTATTCTGTTGGAACATCCCATGGGTGTGAATTTCACCGACACGGTTTCGTTATTATTATTCTGCTGGAATAACTTTTGTATGCATCACAAGATCGCATGTGCGTGGTGATTTCTTTTGTTATTCCATTCTTTATTATACCCAATTGGTTAAAACTTTGACTTCTACACTCCATGAAATTAGTAGAATATCCTTGATATTTGCGTTTCATCCAAAGATCTTTCATGGAAATATTCTTCCGATCATTCTTGAATTTTACTCTCTGAAAGAGTATCATGTTGACAATTTGGACGTTAATAATTCATGGATTAAATAATTCTTGAACTTGTTTTATTGAATTACTATGTCATTGTCATCATCCTCATGTTATATTATGTTATCTTTGCTTACGTGCATAGATGAACTTAGTATGATTATGACCGAGGATCATTCGGTATAATCATGACTTGATATAAACGATGTGACAAAAGTCCTCGGTGGCTTTGTAATGCACGATGATGGATAGTTTTGGTATGATTATGACCGGGGGTGATTCGGTATAGTCATGACCATTGATAATTTGATGAAAATCCTTGGCCAGTAGTGCGAGGATGATTAGATGTGGTGGTTTATTTATTAAAATTTGAGTCTCAAAGAATAAAATTGATGAAAACCTTTTAAAACCTAAAAGATAGTAGACTTTATTCTCTACTTGACTTTTTAATGGATTGCTTATTCATTTGAGGTTAAACCGGTTGTCTATTGTATTTTATCGGTTTAACATTTGTTGAAGGCTAATGATAATTTATTCTCGCATTATCTTAGTCATAATATTTCTTACTGGGCTAGTTGAGCTCACCCTTTCTTTCACTGTTCTCTTCAGAAAATGAGAACATAGCTGGGATGAGTCGGGGAACGGAGTAATGGTCCAGAGGATAGCATTAGTAGTCCTCACTATTCTGTGAAATAGTGTGATAATAGTTGTAATGAGGACTCCTTTTGAGTTTGTATAATATCTAGTAGACAATATTTGTATTCAAACTCACAGTTTATGTCGTATTGTACACGACAGTTATATTAGTAAGTTGTATTTGAATTTATGTACCATGTAAGTGGCGACCCAAGATGGGTGACGTATACCTAATTTTGGGGGCGTCACAGTTGGTATCAGAGCTTAGGGATATGATCCCTGGCTAAGATGTGAGAATAGTACTAGGAGGGAGAGACGGGGAATTCCTTCGCTAGTATGACCTACCTAAAGTTATTTGGTATTTAATTGGTGGAATTCGGAGTATAGGGATAATATTTGATATATTAATTAACCCTTTTGCTTCACAATTCCTTTCGAGTAATAAGAGTGTAGCTAGGTCGAAAGCGGGGGGTAAAGGGAATAGAAATCGGTGGTCATCATTTAGTAGTTATATTTGGTGAATCAACTAGGAGAGGCGAACCCAACGTTGGAAGAGTGTTTTGCCACTATCATACAAGATGTCTAATGACATACAACCTCATGTCATCATAAGATGTGGGGTTGTGCTCATCCACTTCTTTGAGTATATTCTGAGCACTACCTATATGATCTTGGTGTTTGTTTGAAGTATAATTCTCAATTTGAGACAATTGGAGATAATGATAAATCAAGAGAAGACTCACCATTGGAAAGAATATGATAGTAATCTTTTCATTTTTCTTTAGGGTCTATTGGGTAAACCAAGAATAATTACGTGGCCATATGATATCTATCATAACCTAGAAGCATGGCCTCCCATATACGAAGGTTTCCTTGAGCACTTCCCAAAGATTCTAATTTCTAAAACAGGTTTTGACTATACATTTATGTAAGGTGTCATTGTGACGTACTATCCAAGTCTTGGATGAGAGTAATGAGCTTGAATGATATTTCTATCATTAATAAATTTCTTGGCGTATTCTTGAAGATTTCCTAGCCTACCCTAGAGCGTGAAATCAAATTTTGTATTGACCCCAGTACAAAAACCCATTTCTTAAACCCTCAAATATTTCTTCAACTAAATGAACAGTTTACGTGGTTTATGATGAAAGTCATAATAAAAGCATTGGAATAATGAAAATCATGGGTATTCGTGGTATTAGTAAGTTTTATGATGAGTTATGTTGGTTAGTATGTAAAAACATGAAAGTTTCTTAGAAATCACAAAGAGTTGAAAATGAACAAGTAGCACCCGAATCAATTAATACATAAGCATTAACTTTATTGATCGGAATGATACCTGACACCACATCGCGAGACTGAACAGATTCTTGCACTACCATGTTAAATGTCCTGGCGGTCGGTCGGTTTGCTGCGGTTGGTCCCATGATAGTTAAAGCACATCCACCGCTGTTTCCTTTGTTCCCTCCTGATCCTGCCCTTCCATATCCCTTCCTGGGACAGTCCCATGCCAGATGGTCCTTTGAGCCGCAAGTGAAGCGGCGCCCTTCTTCTGGTTAGGGCGGTTAGGTGCTATATGGCCTTCCCCGACCACAATTGTAGTACACCGTTTTCCCTTCATACAAACCCCAGTGAGCTTTTCAGCGGTCGGGCATGCTTGATTCTCTTCTTGACATCCTTTCGATTTCCGATCGATGAGTTGTCGGTCCCCACCTCCTCTTCGATTGTTACTCCCGTGTTGCATAGTCGACAGTCATAAAGAGAATGCAAAATATTGGTATGAATTTTATTATAAAAGTTTTACCTTTTCATGTCGACGTTACTATTCATGTATACAGCACTATTCATGTATACAGCATTATTCATGAATACGATACTATTCACGTGTACTGTTCATGAAGTATAATTTTTTTTGTGGAATTTCTACCTTTTTATATCGGGGTTACTATTCACGTATACGGCATTATTAACAAATACGGCACTATTCATTAAAAAATGAAATTTTCTCTTCTTTGTCTCAGATGCCTATTATGGTTACTATCTTTGATTGTATCCATGTTTTGATTGTCATTCTTGAATTTTACTCCACTACGGTTTATTATGGAGTATTTTTGAACTTGGATTATCTAAAGTATGAATCCCTAATCTTTGTCCTTTTACCTCACTGGATTCGTTCTTTAAAATATTTTTCATCATCCTCAGTCCTTAATGGTGATACTTGTTGAATATTTTTGGCCTGTAGTGCAAAGATGAGTGATTACCTGATGAATATCTTTGTCCCGTAGTGCAAAGATGAACTGGTGTTGAGATGAACATGACCAACTGGTGATACAAATGAATATCTTTGGCCCGTAGTGCAAATATGAATATTTGATTCAAGATGTATATTGATTGATGTTACAGGAATAAAATATTGATGATGGACTTTTAAATTCATAGATGATAGTATATTTCATTCTCTACTAAACTTTTCTAGTGAATTGTTATTTTCGCTGTGAATATTAATCTAAAACTCGTTGTCCATTATATTTTATTTGATTTGTTGAAGGCTAACGATAATTTATTGTTCATTATCTTAGTCATAATATTCTTTACTGGGCTAGTTGAGCTCATCCTTTTCCTTTTTGTTCCATTTTTCTTCTCAAGAAGCGAGAATATAGCAGGAACCAGTCGGGGTATAGAGTGATGGTCCTAGACAGTTTTTTTAGCAGTCCTCACTATTTTTGTAAAATAGTGTATCAATAATTGTAATGAGGACTTATTTGAGTGTGGATATTATCTAGAAGACAATGTTTGTATTTAAACTCACAGTTTATGTGTTGTCGTATTTTGCGCGGCAATTCTATTAATGAAGTTGTAGTTGTTTATGTACCATGTATTTGGCGACTCAGAATGAGTGATGTATACTTATTTTGGGGGCATCATATCAATCTTCGTCGGGTCAACTGATATTCCATGATTCGATATCACGTGCCTAAGGAATGCTACTTCCTCAAGCCAGAACTCTTTTTTCTTCAACTTGGCGTATAGCTTGTTTTTACGAAGCTTTTGGAGTATCAGCCTCAAGTGTTGCTCATGATCTTCACGACTTTAAAAGTATATGAGGAAGTCATAAATAAAGACAACCACAAAATGATCCAAATATTCCTTGAATATTAGGTTCATCATATCCATGAAAGCAGTAAGAGCATTAGTCAATCCAAAAGACATGACTAGGAATTCGTAATGCATGTACCAAGTTCTAGAAGCAGACTTTGGAATGTCATCAATTTTAACTTTTAACTAATGATATCCGGAATGAAAATCGATCTTTGAAAAAGAATTTGGCACCTTTCTACTGATTAAACAGGTCATCAATGCGAGGTAACGGGTACCTATTTTTGATGGTGACATGATTCAACTCCCGATAATCAATGCAAAGTCGCATACTCTCATCTTTCTTATTTACGAATAGAACAAGAGCACCCCAAGGAGACGTACTAGGATGAATGAAACTGATGTCTAATAGTTCCTGCATTTGGGTTTTTAACTCCTGAAGTTCAATAGGAGCCATTCGATATGTGGTTTTATAAATGGGTTTTGTACCAAGTTCAAGGTCAATACAAAACTCAATTTCACTCTCCGGGGTAGACCAGGAAGTTCTTCAGGGAAAACGTTAGGAAATTTATTAACAATAGAAATATCATTCAAATATGACGTATTTTTGTTTAAATCCGTGACATGGGCTAAGAAAGCTTGACATCCATTTTTTAATAAAAGAATGGCTTTATGGCTTGATATGACAGTGATTGACTTTAGTGGTTTGGTTACTTGAATTCGCATAATAGGTTAGTTAGGAATATCAAAGCTAACAACCTTACAAAAATAATCAATTTTAGCATGATGAGTAGTTAACCAATCAATCCCTAAACTTGAAAGTAATATGCACACAAGCCAATCATGTTTGATGATAAAGCATATACTTTGTAACAATCTTATTCATTTATTAATAAAAAGTATTAATTTATTAAAGGCTTTTAATTATCTACATGTTGCTGTTTTATAATATGTGATAAACCCATAGTTTTAAGCAATGCTTATAGAATAATGATGATGATCATTCTAATGAGATCTAAATTCTTAGAAAGCTTAAAACTAAAATAGTTCTCAATCATTGGATTACTAAATTGGGGATTAGTGAATCCGGATAGATTGGTACATACGTTGCTTGCTCATTGGATGAGGATGATTGATCTCATGATCATTTGTGTGGAGACAATAAAGCAAGTATGGAAGTGCTTATTAGAGAATAAGTTCACTGAACTTGGCTCGCTAAGCAATACCTAATGGAGTTTTACTTGCCTGTCAATAGGAATTCCTGTAGTGATAGTAGTACAAGTAATCCTTGGACTTGAGATCATTATAGTATCTTGTGTATGATGAGTTATACTTTGACTTATTCCTTAAGACCCTTAGGGTATATCAAAGGGTATGCTTGGGTATAATAAGTTGTACATGAAGATAATGTATGATCAATAAAGAATCTACCACTTCTAGTAAAAGAAGAGAATGTCCTATGTGATTCGATAAATGACAACCCAAAGAGTCCTTGGCAAAAGCGAGAATGAAATTAGAAAGGAGTTTCTAATTTGCATTATTTGGAGTTGTGCATTTAAGAGTCGAAATACATATAATTAAATAAAATAAGACTTGTGATAATTCCATGTCTTATATTTAATTGGGACATTGTATGGTGGAAGGATTGAATTATGCAGTAACTATTTACTCAAAGGTTCTTTAATGATTAATGTTGAAATCTATATTATCTGGAAAGTCGTTGATCGCTAGGGAGGCTTATCCCTATTGTAGAATAAATATTATTTATTTAAATAAATTAATTGTTTAATTTATTTATTTAAATAAGATTAGAATTATTCTAATTGATTTATTCACAACCGATTTAATATGGAGAACCTAAAGGGTCACACCATAAAAGGAAGAATAATTATTTAAGAAGTTAATGGCATAATCGTAATAATATATTATGTATATTTAATTTAATCTATGGTGATAGAATAAATTAAATAGCTTAATATTATTATTTAATATTTTAGAAATATTAAATATAAATTAATAAGAGGAGTCTTATTAATATTATTACAATTATTATTATTATTTTAATTTCTAAAAGAGTTTAGGAATTAATTTAATATAAGTACTCTCATTTATTCCTAATTGGATTAGGAAGGAAAATTAGTTAAAGGAGTTTAATTAATTATCCTAATAAGATTAGGGAGCCCTTTAATTAAAAGGGTTTAATTAAATAATACCTTATTTTAATAGGGTTACTTGATATCTTTATAAGAGGAGTCTTATATCAGATATCAAGACTACGTTATAATTCCAATTTGTTGGAGAGTGCGTTCTTTTCTATAGAGATAGAAAACTAGGGTTTGAGCCAAATACCCATCTTCTTGAATTCTTATTCTTCCTTGGTGGATCACCTCTAGAGGCCAAACACTTGGGTGGCTAACGTTTATCAAAGGAAGGAACCAAACCCGGTGGATTCAAGTTGAACGCGAAAAAGGATTGGAGGTGAACTTGTACCTGAGGAAGCTCGAATCTTCAAGGGTATGATTATTGTTCTTTCTTTTTCGTTTAATTAATAATTGTGCATAAAGGGTGATCCGGGTATATGGTTTGTAAAATTTTTAAACTCTGATTTATCTCGCTTCCGCTTAATTTTTGCAATTTGATTGCGTTCATGAATATTACAAACCTAACAGTGGCCATCAAAGCCAAACCTTTATCGAATTATTAATTGTTTTAAATTTGATATGTATATTGATATGTGTTTAGAACAATTTAATTGGGCATAATTTAATTGTATAAAATTTAAAAAAAAACGGACCGAAATAATGAAATTCAAGAAATTGGCAATCTTGTCAGTCTCCAAGTTTTAGTCATTGAGAATCTTCCAAAATTGATGGCTTTTCCTCCCTGGCTTCCTCGTGGTTTGCATGATTGCATGATTCATGATTGAAAAGAAAAAAAAAAGAAAAGGAAATCACGTTTAACAAAAAAAAAACGCGCAATTTTTTTTATTCCGTGATTCATGTGATTCAAATGAATCAGGACCACATGTTTTCAATTTCAAGCAGTCACGGAAATATAGGGAAGTAAACCAGGATATTATATAAATATATGATATATATTAACGGTTAATATATATATATATATATATATAATATTCGTAATTATTTTATGATTAAAATAAAAAGTTTATTTTAATTTTAAAATAAAAGATTTATTTTAATATTAAAATAAAAGAGTTTATTTTAATTTTAAAATTAAATTTCATGCTAACTAATTAGAATTGGAATTGGATTCCATGATAACTAATTGGAGTTGAAATTGGATTATATGTTTCCTTAAATAAAGGAGTTTATTTAGATGTGAAATAAGATTTCATATTATTCAAAATAAAAGAGTTTATTTGTGAATAGGAAAGAGAATCCTAATTTTCTTAAATAAAGGAGTTTATTTAAATATGAAATAAGATTTCATATTATTCAAAATAAAGGAGTTTATTTGTGAATAGGAAGAGAATCCGTGTTTCCATTAATAAAAGATTTTTTTTATATATGGAATTGGATTCCATAATTAATTAAAATAAAGGAGTTTATTTTGATTAAAAGTTTTGATTAAAATAAAATAGTTTATTTTATTCAAAATTGGATAAATTAAAATAAAATAGTTTTATTTTGATTTAAATTTGGATTAAAATAAAGGAGTTTATTTTGATTCAAAATTAGATTTTATACTAACCAAATTTGCCCATTAAATTATATCAATATATATATTAAATGTTTATTATTCATAAGATGAATGTTATTTATTGATGCATATGGTGATGTGTATGATAATAAATGGGATTGATTATGGACTATTGACCAATATGATTGGATTTTATTTTAGTTGGATGCATGAATGTATGGGTTTTATTAAATGGGGTTCACGTACCTCGTCTTCTCTAATTTTTCCTTAATGTAAATTCTATCTCCTCCCATGTACTTCCTTTGATTCAATGATCAAGGTTTCTATTTATTTTAAATAGTTTTGTAATAGAATAGTTAGAATTAATTTTGAAGAATTAGAGATCAAGGAACAAGGAGCGCTTGAAGACCCGTTTGTAATGGACCACAGGTTTAAATGTAATAGTTATATTTAAATATTATTTCTTGCACCCCCAGGGTTTGACCTTTTGGTTCACTTGGTGGCTCTAGTGAACCAAACTAGAATAAAAGTCCATAATCAATCCTGGATAGAATATAGTATTCTATATATGCATGCTTATACTATATATATTATATATTATGCAAACATGCTTCGCATGTTCATTAATATAACGCGTATTTTATATATATATGTAAATGCAGCGCTAAACAAGATGAGACAAATTAATAACAAACCCTCAATTTTTATATTAAGTCCTAAGCGTTCAAAGATATTTGGAATATCGAACGTCGCCTTCAGCATGATAAAATTAATAGAGTATTAAATATTTAATATGAGTTTGTTGTGTCACCACAAGGCAAATATTAAGTATTTAAGATGTTAATTTATCACATTTGATGCTTATAAAGAAAATTGAACAATATTGTTTTGTTGTGTCACCACAAGGATGATATTTTTCTTTTTTGAATATATGGAGTGCTAGGTCGGACTTAACTTGGATAATTTTGATTCGGATGTGCCACCACTTGATCAAAATAATCTAAGAAGCAAAAGAAAAGGAGTTGCGTAGTTGATGTAATTGACAAAAGTTGTCTACCTATTTATTTATATATAGTTTGTTGTGTCACCACAAGGCTATATACATTTGAAATGGGATCCTTATTCTCACTAGCAAATCTTTAATTAGATTTTGCCAAACTATATAAGTGAGGGTAATATAGTTTGAAGAAAATAGTGGGAGATACCAATTTAAAACAAGACCTAAATTATTTTGGTAATTAATAAAAGAATGTATGTTAAAATGTTGTTAATTACAAATTCATTAACAGAATTTTACAATGTCTAAAACTACTATCACTGCGAAACATATTAGATGCTAAATTAACCAGACCAAATTAAATGGATTGGTTAAGGAATTTGAGAATAGTTCTCATAGCTGAAGAGTTATCTTATGTCCTTAATACGTCTATCCCTGCAATAGTTGCAGACAATGCCTCTGAGGAAGACATTGCTACTTTTAGAAAGTGGCAAGATGATGCACAGTTGGCTCAATGCATCATGCTCGCATCTATGAGTAATGAGCTTGACGTCGATGATGAAACTATTGATGCTTCTACTATATTCATGCACATCAAGTAGTTGATGGTGAGGAAAGTAGAGACGAGATAGATATCGGATATCTAAGGAGCTCTTCCGATCTAGAATGACCAATGGCACTATAAATGCATAAAAAGTTCTTAACATAATCAATTTGATTGATCAATTAGACAACGGATTTTGTCATGGATGGAGAGTTGAGCCAAGATTTGATCTTGCACTCACTCCGGACTCCTTTCACAATTGTTGTGAATTTTCATATGAATAAGCTAGATATCACCCTCGATTTGCTTAACATGTTGAAAAATGTTGAGAGTTACTTTCAACCAAGAAAGAACAAGTCTTCTTGGGTAGGAGCCAAAGGATCTTCGAAAGAAGAACGATTCAAAGAAGGTAAATAGAAAGGCATAAACAAAGGATAATAAGAACAAAAGCGATACGGATAGCAAAGGAGTTTGCTTCCACCGCTATAAGCACGGACCTTTGGAAAGAAATCTGCGAAAGTATCTTGTAGAGGCTAACCAAAGAAGCTTAGTGAAGTTTGATTTATAAATACAAATTTGTTTATGATTTAAAATAATTTTTCTTTAAGTCGAGGTTCTACTTTGGTATTGGATCTGACTTTGGTTATCATAAATATAGATTTATGAAGGGACCAAGCGAAGTAGAAAGCTAAACAAATATAAGTAATCCTATGTATGGGAAATGTAGCAAAGGTTGCCACATTAGCCATAGAAACTTATAGTTTAGCAATGCCTACGGCAAATCTATTAAGTCAATAAGTTGTTATTGTATTCCAGTTCTTGTTAAAATATTATTTCCATTTTATTGTTGGACAATAAAATTTTTGGTATTATAATTAAGAACAATTGTTGTTCTATTTATAATAATAATGTTTCAGTATAGAATCGAAAGATTACTTAATGGATTTTGTATACTTGACTTACGTGGAAAATTATTTTATAAATTGAACAAACTAATATAAGAAAAGAAGATGATCATTCAAAGAGTTGAATGTATGTATTTGAAGAAATACAAGTGTGAATTATTTGAAAGGTTCAAAAATTCAGAAGTGAAACAAATTGACAAAGTATTAAGATTCTTTGATTAGATCAAGGAATAAATACTTGTGAAATAAGTTTCTAGATCATCTCAAATGGTTTTCTCATAATGGACACATCCAGATCTGTGATAATTGATTGATGTATCCGAATGAAAAACGTACCTTCTTTGGACATGGTGCGGTCCAAAATGATTTTACCGACATTCCAAAGATATCCTTCCGGGATAATGTCCTAGAAATGGTCGCACATCTCTGAAAAAGATAACCTCAAAATCCATTTAAGACTCCATAAAAGTTATGGACGGGGAGGATTCTAATCTTAAGTATGTTAAGATAAGGGGTTGTCCAACTTATGTGAAAAGGTTTCAAAGGATAAGCTTGGGACAAGATTTGACAAGTACAATTTGTGGAACATCCTAAAGTAAGTTTAGGGTATATGTTCTTTAATCCTACTTAGCAAAAGGTGTTTGTTGCGAAACACGTTGCCTTCTAAGATAAAGGTGTTTATCATTAAAGGGGCTAGTGGGAGGATAATAGATCTTGTAGAGTTCAAGAACCACAAAACACTATAAGTCAAATAAGAGGAACCTGTAGATAGACCTATTGTACCACAACCAAATCAGAAATCGAATAATCTTGAAGATACCTAGGAGGTATGGATTCATCATAGATGATGATGGTGAGGTACGCATCATAGATGATGATGATCCAGTTACATACGATGAAGTAAGAGTTCTAGTGTGTACAAAAGGGTCAGTGGGAGCGTCGTGACATTCCTAATAGTATATGTTGATATACTATGGATAAGGAATGACATATTAATGCTACAATCAGTAATGATAAAGTTTTCTAAACATTCCTCCATGAATGGTTTGGGAAGAGTATCTTAATTGGGGATAAAATCTATATAGATAGATACAACAGGATGCTCGACTTAACCCAAGGAACGTATATTCATTTGATGCTAAAGTCGTTTAGCATGGCAAACTCCAAGAGATGTCTCATGTCGATGAGCTATGGAGTGTATCTCTTAATAGTCCCCACAGACTCACGAAAAGAGAGGTCGCATGGTAGTGATCGTAAATGCAATGAAATGTACGAGACACGATATTGATCGGTCATATTATGGAGAAGTTCACTATGAGTCGTTGAAAAACATCTTAAAGTGCTTAACCGGCACTAAGGATGTGATCATATTCATGGTGGGTCTAAATTAAATTAGAGGGCTTAACAGACTCAAGTTTTCCGGACAGACCAAGATGATAGAAAAATCCACTTTAAGGTAAAGCGTTATCTTGAACGGTGGTGCAGTGAATTGGAAAGGTTCCAAACAGCAAAGAGTTGCTAGTTTAGTGATAAAGACAAAGTATATAGCTATAAATGAAGCTACAAGTTTGATTGTTTGGATTAAGAATTCATTACGAACTAGGAATAGTTCCTAAGTCTCATCTTGGATCTAAACATGTGTTGTGGCACTTTCATTTGATTATTAGAATCATTGAAAGATGGGAAATCACTATAGAGATAGTGGACTCTCATGAACAACATTACATATCCATTAACTAAAGCTTATCCAACAACAGGATAATCGTCACTTAGAGAAGAAGAGTATAAGATGCAATGGCGATTGGCTTTAGGTTAAGTGGGAGATTGAAAGTAATATGCACACAAGCCAATCATGTTTGATGATAAAGCATATACTTTGTAACAATCTTATTCATTTATTAATAAAAAGTATTAATTTATTAAAGGCTTTTAATTATCTACATGTTGCTGTTTTATAATATGTGATAAACCAATAGTTTTAACCAATGCTTTTAGAATAATGATGATGATCATTCTAATGAGATCTAAATTCTTAGAAAGCTTAAAACTAAAATAGTTCTCAATCATTGGATTACTGAATTGGGGATTAGTGAATCCGGATAGATTGGTACATACGTTGCTTGCTCATTGGATGAGGATGATTGATCTCATGATCATTTGTGTGGAGACAATAAAGCAAGTATGTAGGTGCATATTAGAGAATAAGTTCATTTGAGCGTGGCTCGCTTAAGCAATACCTAATGGAGTTTTACTTTTTGTCAATAGGAATTCTGTAGTGATAGTAGTCTGAGTAATCCTTGGACTTGAGATCATCATAGTATCTTGTGTATGATGAGTTATACTTTGACTTATTCCTTAAGACCCTTAGGGTATATCAAAGGGTATGCTTGGGTATAATAAGTTGTACATGGAGATAATGTATGATCAATAAAGAATCTACCACTTCTAATAAAAGAAGAGAAATGTCCTATGTGATTCGATAAATGACAACCCGATGAGTCCTTGGCAAGTAATGAAATTAGAAAGGAGTTTCTAATTTGCATTATTTGAGTTGTGCATTTAAGAGTCGAAATACATATAATTAAATAAAATAAGACTTGACAAAGAATTCCATGTCTTATATTTAATTGGGACATTGTATGGTGGAAGGATTGAATTATGCGGTAACTATTTACTCAAAGGTTCTTTAATGATTAATGTTGAAATCTATATTATCCGGAAAGTCGTTGATCGATGTTGGGAGGCTTATCCTTATTGTAGAATAAATATTATTTATTTAAATAAATTAATTGTTTAATTTATTTATTTAAATAAGATTAGAATTGTTCTAATTGATTTATTCACAACCGGTTTAATATGGAGAACCTAAAGGGTCACACCATAAAAAGGAAGAATAATTATTTAAGAAGTTAATGGCATAATCGTAATAATATATTATGTATATTTAATTTAATCTATGGTGATAGAATAAATTAAATAGCTTAATATTTATTATTTAATATTTTAGAAATATTAAATATAAATTAATAAGAGGAGTCTTATTAATATTATTACAATTATTATTATTATTTTAATTTCTAAAAGAGTTTAGGAATTAATTTAATATAAGTACTCTCATTTATTCCTAATTGGATTAGGAAGGAAAATTAGTTAAAGGAGTTTAATTAATTATCCCTAATAAGATTAGGGAGCCCCTTTAATTAAAAGGGTTTAATTAAATAATACCTTATTTTAATAGGGTTACTTGATATCTTTATAAGAGGAGTCTTATATCAGATATCAAGACTACGTTATAATTCCAATTTGTTGGAGAGTACGTTCTTTTCTATAGAGATAGAAAACTAGGGTTTGAGCCAAATACCCATCTTCATGAATTCTTATTCTTCCTTGGTGGATCACCTCTAGAGGCCAAACACTTGGGTGGCTAACGTTGATCAAAGGAAGGAACCAAACCCGGTGGATTCAAGTTGAACGCGAAAAAGGATTGGAGGTGAACTTGTACCTGAGGAAGCTCGAATCTTCAAGGGTATGATTATTGTTCTTTCTTTTTTGTTTAATTAATAATTGTGCATAAAGGGTGATCCGGGTATATGGTTTGTAAAATTTTTAAACTCTGATTTATCTCGCTTCTGCTTAATTTTTACAATTTGATTGCGTTCATGAATATTACAAACCTAACAAAACTCACATCAAATCCAAGTATTTTCAAAGAGATAAGATCGACAGGTAGTGTGAGGGTGCCGATTTGAATCAAACAAGATTTATAAACAGCGGATGTAATGAAGGTTTCTCCCAACGGAGTTTCAATAGATAAGTCAAAGTTTAATTTCTCTGGAGTCAAATTTAAACGTTGAGCGCAAGTAGGTGAAATAAAAGAATGGGTAGAACCGGTATCAAATAAGGTATAGACTTTGCAAGAGTTTATGATTAGCTTACCCGTGATAACTTCATTCGGGTTCCTCACTTTTTGGGAGGTCATAACAAATGCTCTCCCTTGAACTACCGGGTTTGAATTGTCTGGGACGACCTTTGGTGCTACCATCCCAGCTGGACTTGACTTCACTATATGACAAAATCTAGCTAGGTGACCTTCTCTTCCACAATTGAAACACGCTTTAGTTTGCTGCGTACAGTTTAGACAGATATGTCCCTCCTCTCCATATTTGTAGCATACGACCGGAGGTCATTCTCCTTCCTTAAAAACGGTTGCTGGTGCTGTTATCTGTCCATCATTATTGAATCTCCTCTTTTTGAAATTTTCACTTCTATTATCTTGGCCAAAATTACCATTAAAGTGGTTACCATTTCTTGCATGATGATTTTCTCCACGTTTATTATCACCGTTTCGATGACTGTTGCCACTGGTATTATAATTTTATCGGCTGCTATCTTTTGGTTGCACTCCAATAACTGAGACCTATTCACAACATCTGAATACAAGAAAAGTTTCTGAGAAATGAGATTTTAACATATTTCAGGTTTCAAACCTTGCAGAAACATTAGCTTCATTCGCTCCTCATTATCAACCAAATGGGATGCAAACCGGGATAACTCGGCAAACTTAGCCTCGTATTGCGATATGGTCATATTGTTTTGCTCCAGCTTGATGAATTCTACCTCCTTCATGTGACGAATACTTTCAGGAAAGTACTTGTCGTTGAACAATTCTTAGAACTTCTCCCAAGACATCTTTAGTGCGGAAGGTTGAGTACGTTTTACAGATTCCCACAAATAATCTACCTCTCCTCGCAACATGAAGGTGGCAAAGGGAACCTTTTGCTCCTCGGAGCATCCCAAGATATCAAATATATTGGTGATCTGCTTAATCCACGTCTCTATATACCTTAAGTGGTTCTGGCTTTCCCAAAAACTCCAGTGGTCCCAACTCTTTGAATTTTTTAGCAGTGAGCAGCCATGAGTTGCCATTGTTTCCACCTGAATTTTGAACAGGAGTCTCTCTCGCTTGGTGTTGCATGAATTGCAGAAAACTCCTAAACCTCACGTCGTTCATCATTTGGTTAGTGTTGTTGTTTACATAAGGATTATTTCCTTCCTGATGCACATTATCCTGGTTATTGATTGGCGGTGACTCAACGGTCTCATGTGCTCCATTGCTTATCTCAACATTTTCAGATGCCATTTTTAAACACTGCCACAAAATAAGGGTTAATTGACATGACACATATTATTCCTATATTCTGACCAACCAATTAAATAACAAATAAGCTTAGGTAGGTCATACTAGCGAAGGATTTACCCGTCTCTCCCCTCCTAGTTCTAGCCTCAAATCTCAGCCAAAGATAATATCCCTAAGCTTTGATACCAACTGTGATGCCCCCAAAATAGGTATACACAACTCATTCTGAGTCACTAAATACATGGTACATAATTTAAATACAAAGTTAATTTATACAACTGTTGTGCAAAATACGATAAAACATACGCCGAGAGTTTTAACACGAATATTATGTCATAGACAATATTCAAACTCAAATGGAGTCCTCATTACAATTATTATCACACTATTTCAAATAATAGTGAGGACTACTATAGCCACCATCTTGGACCATCACTCCATTCCCCAACTAGTCCCAGCTATATTCTCATTTCCTGAAGAGAACAATAAAAGAAAAGGGTGATCTCAACTAGCCCATTAAAGAATATTATGACTAAGATAATGTAGAATAAATTATCGTTAGTCTTCAACAGGATAAAAACTGATAGAATACAATAGACAACAAGTTTAACTGCAGCGGAACAAGCAATCCATTAGAAGAGTCAAGTAGAGCATGATATCTACTATCTTCTATGATTTAAAAGTTCATCATTAATATTTTATCTCTATAACACATCATAATAAATAATCCACATCACCGAAGTATTCATGCACTACAAGCCAAGGATATTCGTTAGCATCACATCCACAAATTATCCATGCACTATGAGCCAAGGATATTCGTTATTATTACCAATGGTCATGATCATGCCAAACAACTGTCCATCAATGCACTACAGGCCAATGAGGAATTTTACCACATCATTTGTAACATTACAGGTCATGATTATACCGATACATAATTCCTGGTCATAATCATACCAATCAACAATCCATCTATGCACTACGGCCAAAGATGACTTTCATCATAATTTAAGCATGAGGATGATGACAATGATATAAGAATTTAATTAACTGAGATCAAGGATAAATTTTAAAGATTTATAATTCAATTTATCCAGAGTTCAAGATGTTAGGTGTGTAATATTCATGAACGCAATCAAATTGCACAAAAGAGCGGAAACGTGTAAAAATCAGAGTTTAAAATTTTTACAAACCATATACCCGGATCACCCTTTATGCACAATTATTAATTAAACGAAAAAGATAACGAATAAGAATCATACCCTCGAAGATCGAGCTTCCTCAGGTACAAGTTCACCTCTAATCCTTTTTCGCGTTCAACTTGAATCCACCGAGTTTGGTTCCTTCCTTTGATCAACGTTAGCCACCCAAGTGTTTGGCCTCTAGAGGTGATCCACCAAGGAAGAAGAAGGATTCAAGAAGATGGGTGGTTGGCTAAACCCTAGTTTTTTCTATCTCTATAGAAAAAGAAGCGTACTCTCCAACCCTTGGAATAATGTCACGTCGTCTTGATATCTGATATAAGACTCCTCTTATAAAGATATCAAGTAACCCTATTAAAATAAGGTATTATTTAATTAAACTCTTTTAATTAAATGGGCTCCCTAATCTTATTAGGGATAATTAATTAAACTCCTTTAATTAATTTTTCCTCCTAATCCTATTAGGAATAAATGAGAGTACTTATATTAAATTAATTCCTAAACTCTTTTAAAATTAAAATAATAATAATTGTAATAATATTAATAAGACTCCTCTTATTAATTTATATTTAATATTTCTAAAATATTAAATAATAAATATTAAGCTATTTAATTTATTCTATCACCATAGATTAAATTAAATATACTTAACATATTATTACGATTATGCCATTAACTTCTTAAATAATTATTCTTCCTTTTATGGTGTGACCCTTTAGGTTCTCCATATTAAACCGGTTGTGAATAAATCAATTAGAACAATTCTAATCTTATTTAAATAAATAAATTAAACAATTAATTTATTTAAATAAATAATATTTATTCTACAATAGGGATAAGCCTCCTAAAGAATCAACGACTTTCCGGATAATATAGATTTCAACATTAATCATTAAAGAACCTTTGAGTAAATAGTTACCGCATAATTCAATCCTTCCACCATACAATGTCCCAATTAAATATAAGACATGGAATTACATCGAGTCTTATTTTATTTAATTATATGTATTTCGATCCTTAAATGCACAACTCCAAATAATGCAAATTAGAAACTCCTTTCTAATTTCATTACGCTTAACGCCAAGGACTACCGGGTTGTCATTTATCGAATCACATAGGACATTTCTCTTCTTTTAATAGAAGTGGTAGATTCTTTATTGATCATACATTATCTCCATGTACAACTTATTATACCCAAGCATACCCTTTGATATACTCTAAGGGTCTTAAGGAATAAGTCAAAGTATAACTCATCATACACAAGATACTATGATGATCTCAAGTCCAAGGATCACTTGTACTACTATCACTACAGGGAATTTCTATTGACAGCAAGTAAAACTCCATTAGGTATTCCTTAGCGAGCCACGTTCAGTGAACTTATTCTCTAATAAGCACCTACATACTTGCTTTAGTGTCTCCACACAAATGATCATGAGATCAATTATCCTCATCCAATGAGCAAGCAACGTATGTATCAATCTATCCGGATTCACTAATCCCCAATTTAGTAATCCAATGATTGGGAACTATTTTAGTTTTAAGCTTTCTAAGAATTTAGATCTCATTAGAATGATCATCATCATTATTCTAAAAGCGTTGCTTAAAACTATGGGTTTATCACATATTATAAAACAAACATCATGTAGATAATTAAAAGCCTTTAATAAATTAATACTTTTATTAATAAATGAATAAGATTGTTACAAAGTATATGCTTTATCATCAAACATGATTGGCTTGTGTGCATACTACTTTCAATCTCCCACTTGCACTAAAGCCCAATCGTCATGGTATCTCATACTCTTCTTCTCTAAGTGACGATTATCCTGCATTGGGATAAGCTTTAGTTAATGGATATGTAATGTTGTTCTTGAGAGTCCACTATCTCTATAGTGATTTCCCATCTTCAATGATTCTAATAATCAAATGAAAGTGCCACAACACATGTTTAGATCCAAGATGAGACTTAGAACTATTCCTAGTTACAGTAATGAACTTTTAATCCAAACAATCAACTTGCAGCTTCATTTATAGCTATATACTTTGTCTTTATGATCACTAAACCAAAGAACTCTTTCTTTGTTTGGAACCTTTCCAATTCATCGCACCAATCTTTATTCAAGGTAACCTTTACCTTAAAGTGGATTTTTCTCGTCGTCTTGGTCATCTTCAAAAACTTGAGTGCATTAAGCCCTCTAGTTTTAATTAAGACCCACCATGAATATGATCACATCCTTAGTGCCGGGGTCAAGCACTTTAAGATGTTTTTCACAGGACTATAGTGAACTTCTCCATAATATAACCGATCAACATCGGTCTCGTACATTTCATTGCATACATGATTGTCACTCATGCGACCTCTCTTTTCAGGAGTCTGTGGGGACTATTAAGAGAGATACACTCCATAGCTCATCGACATGAGACATTTCTTGGAGTTTGCCATGCTAAACGACTTTAGCATCAAATGAATATACGCTCTTGGGTTAAGTCGAGCATCCTCTTGAATCTATCTATATAGATTTTATCCCCAATTAAGATACTCTTCCCAAATCATTTGTGGAGGAATGTTTAGACAACTTTATCTTTACTGATTGTAGCATTGGTATGTTATTCCTCATCCGTAGTATATCAACATATAATACTAGAAATTTCACGACGCTCCCAATCGACCCTTTTGTACACACTAGAAGACTTACATCATCGCATGTAACTCGGATCATCATCTTCTACGATCGTACCTCATCATCATCATCATCCATGATGAATCCATACCTCCTAGGTATCTTCAAGACTATTCCGATTTACGATTCGGTTGTGGTGCAATAACAGTTCTCTCTGACGTTCCTCTTATTTGACTTATAGTGTTTTTCAGGGTTCTTGAACTCTTCAAGATCTATTATCCTCCCACTAGCCCCTTTTAATGATAAACACCTTTATCTTAGAAGGCGGCGTGTTTCGTAACAAACACCTTCTCGCTAAGTAGAATTATAGAACATATACCTAAACTTACTTTAGGATGTCCCACAAATCTGTACATGTCAAATCTTGTCCCAAGCTTATCCTTCGAAACCTTTTCACATAAGTTGGACAACCCTTTATCTTAACATACTTTAGATTAGGAATCCTCCCTGTCCATAACTTTTATGGAGTCTTGGGGTCGGATTTTGAGGTTACCTTTTCGTAGATATGCAGCCATTTCTAGGACATGATCCTAGAAGGATACTGGAATGTCGGTAAAATCATTATGGACCGTACCATGTTCAACAAGGTATAATTTTTCCTTTCAGATACATCAATCAATTATTACGTATCATGAGGTGTCCATTATGAGAAAAACCATTTGAGATGATCTAGAAACTTATTGCACAAGTATTTATTCCTTGATCTAGTCAAAGAATCTTAATACTTTGCCAATTTGTTTCACTTCTGAATTCTTTGAACCTTTCAAATAATTTACACTTGTATTTCAACAAATACATACATTCAACTCTTTGAATGATCATCTCCTTTTCTTATACTAGTTTGTTCAATTTACAAAATAATTTTTCACGTAAGTCAAGTATACAAAATCTATTAAGTAATCTTTCGGTTCTATACTGAAACATTATTATTATAAATAGAACAACAATTGTTCTTAATTATAATACCAAAATTTTATTGTCCAACAATAAAATGGAAATAATGTTTCTAACAAGAATTGGAATACAATAACAACTTATTGACTTAATAGATTTGCCCAGTAAGCGATCTTCTAAACTATAAGTTTCTATAGCTAATGCAAAGAACCTTTGCTTCATTTTCCACACATAGGATTACTTATCTTTGTTTAACTTTCTACTTACATTGGTCCTTCATAAATCTATATTTATGATAACCAAAGTCGGTATCCAATACCCAAGTAGAACCTTGACTTAAAGAAAATTTATTTTAAATCATGAACAAATTTGTATTTATAACCAAAACTTCACTAAGCTTCTTTGGTTAGCCTCTGCAAGAAACTTCTCAGCTTTCTTTCCGATTGTCGAGGCTTATTGCAGTGGAAGCAAGCTCCTTTGCTATCCGTATCAATTTTGTTCTTATTATCCTTTGTTTATGCCTTTCTATTTACCTTCTTTGAATCGTTCTTCTTTTCAGAAGATCATTTGGCCCCTACCAGTAAGACATGGTCTTTCTTGGTTGGAAAGTGACTCTCATCATTTTTCAACATGTTAAGCAAATCAACGAAGCTGATATCTAGCTTGTTTATATGAAAAATTCACAACAATTGTGAAAGGAGTCCGGGAGTGAGTGCAAGATCAAATCTTGGCTCAACTCTCCATCCATGACAAAACTTATTGTCCTAATTGATCAATCAAATTGATAATGTTAAGGACTTTTATCTGTACTGTAGTGTCATCGGTTATTCTAGATCGGAAGAGCTCCTTAGATATCTGTACTATAGTGCCATTGGTCATTCTAGATCGGAAGAGCTCCTTAGATATCTGATATCTATCAGTCCTACTTTCCTCACCATCAACTACTTGATGTGCAGGAATATAATAGAAGCATCCATAGTTTCATCTTGTGGCCAAGCTCGTTACTTTCATAGATGCGAGCATGATGCGTTGAGCCAATCAGCATCATCTTGCCACTTTCTAAAAGTAGCAATGTCTTCCTCGGAGGCATTATGCGCAACCATTCTTGAGGATAGGCGTATTAAGGGACATAAGATAACTTTTCAACCATGAGAACTATTCTCAAATTCCTTAACCAATCCGCTTAATTCGATTCGTTAATTTAGCATCTAATATGCTTCCAAAGGATAGTAATTTTAGACATTGTAAAATTCTCAGTAAATAAATTTGTAATTAACAACATTTTAGCATACATTCTTTTATTAATTACCAAAATAAATTAGGTCTTGTTTTAAATTGGTATCTCCCACTATTTTCTTCAAAACTATATTACCTCACTTATATAGTTAAGCAAAATCTAATTAAAGATTTGCTAGTGAGAATAAGGATCCCATTTCAAATGTATATAGCCTTGTGGTGATACAACAAACTATATAAAATAAATAGGTAGACAACTTTTGTCAATTACATCAACTATGCAACTCCTTTTCTTTTGCCTCTTAGATTATTTTGATCAGTGGTGGCACATCCGAATAAAAATTATCCAAGTTAAGTCCAACCTAGCACTCCATATATTCAAAAAAGAAAATATCATCCTTGTGGTGACACAACAAAACAATATTGTTCAATTTTCTTTATAAGCATCAAATGTGATAAATTAACATCTTAAATACTTAATACTTACCTTGTGGTGACACAACAAACTCATATTAAATATTTAATACTCATTAATTTTATCATGCTAGAAAAGCGACGCTCGATATTCCAAATATCTTTGAACGCTAGGACTTAATAAAAAAATTTTGAGGATTTATTATTAAATGTCTCATCTTGTTTAAGCAGCGTGCAAATATATATATATAAAATACGTCATTATTTAATTAACATGCGAAGCATGTTTGCATAATATATAATATATATAGTATAAGCATGCACATATAGAATACTATATTCTATTCGAATTGATTATGGACTTTTATTCTAGTTTAGTTCACTAGAGCCACCAAGTGAACCAAAAGGTCAAACCCTAGGGGTGCAAGAAATAATATTTAAATATAACTTACATTTAAACCCTGCTCCATTACAAATCGGGTCTTCAAGCGCTTCTTGCTCCTTGATCTCCAATTTTTAAAATTAATTCTAACTATTCCTATTACAAAACTATTTAAAATAAATAGAAACCTTGATCGTGATCGAGGGAAGTACATAGGAGGAGTTAGAATTTGCATTAAGAAAAAATTAGAGAAGGCGAGGTACGCACGGACCCCCATTTAATAAAACCCATACATTCATGCATCCAACTAAAATAAAATCCAATCACATTGGTCAATAGTCCATAATCAATCCCATTTATTATCATACACATCACCATATGAATCAATAAATAACATTCATATCATGAATAATAAACATTCAATATATATATTGATATCATTTAATGGGCAAATTTAGTTAGTATAAAATCTAATTTTGAATCAAAATAAACTCCTTTATTTTAATCCAAATTTAAATCAAAATAAAACTATTTTATTTTAATTTATCCAATTTTGAATAAAATAAACTATTTTATTTTAATCAAAATCTTTAATCAAAATAAACTCCTTTATTTTAATTAATTATGGAATCCAATTCCATGTAAAAAAAACTTTTATTAAAGGAAACACGAATTCTTTTTCCTATTCACAAATAAACTCCTTTATTTTGAATAATATGAAATCTTATTTCATATCTAAAAAACTCCTTTATTTAAGGAAATACGGATTCTTTTTCTATTCACAAATAAACTCCTTTATTTTGAATAATATGAAATCTTATTTCATATCTAAATAAACTCCTTTATTTAAGGAAATATGGAATCCAATTTCAACTCCAATTAGTTATCATGGAATCCAATTCCAACTCTAATTAGTTAGCATGGAATTCAATTTTACAATTAAAATAAATATTTTATTTTAAGATTAAAATAAACCTTTTATTTTAAAACTAAAATAAACTTTTATTTTAATTATAAAATAATAAAGAATATAATATATATAAAACCGTGCGGTTAGAATATAATATATATATATATATAATATCCGTATACTTCCTTAAAAAAAAAGGATTCACGTGGCCCATTTCCATTGAAAAAATAAATAAATTATCCGTCTGCACTTTTATGATCCGCATACTACCAAACTAGGATCATATATATATATATATATATATATATATATATATATATATAATATATATTCTTGAAGGCACAAGTCACCGGATTCCTTAGAACAACATGGCATACGGATTCGAAAAAAAAAATGTTTTGTGAAAATAGTTTTCAAGAAAATTAAATTATTTTTTTTTTCATAAAATAATAATTTTATACAACAAATTATGCCCAATTAAATTGTTCTAAACACATATCAATATACATATCAAATTTTGAACAATTAATAATTTGCATAAAGGTTTGGCTCGATGCCATCTTATTAGGTTTGTAATATTCATGAACGCAATCAAATTGCATGAAAGAGTTTAAACGTGTAAAAATCGAGTTTAAAATTTTTACAAACCATATACCCGATCACCCTTTATGCACAATTTATTAATTAAACGAAAAAGATAACGAATAAGAATCATACCCTTGAAGATCGAGCTTCCTCGGTACAAGTTCACCTCCAACCTTTTTCGCTTCAACTTGAATCCACCGAGTTTTTGGTTCCTTCCTTTGATCAACGTTAGCCACCCAAGTGTTTGGCCTCTAGAGGTGATCCACCAAGGAAGAAGAAGGATTCAAGAAGATGGGTGGTTAGCTAAACCCTAGTTTTTCTATCTCTCTATAGAAAAAAAGCGCACTCTCCAACCCTTGGAATAATGTCACGTCGTCTTGATATCCGATATAAGACTCTCTTATAAAGATATCAAGTAACCCTATTAAAATAAGGTATTATTTAATTAAACCCTTTTAATTAAAGGGGGCTCCCTAATCTTATTAGGGATAATTAATTAAACTCCTTTAACTAATTTTCCTTCCTAATCCAATTAGGAATAAATGAGAGTACTTATATTAAATTAATTCCTAAACTCTTTTAGAAATTAAAATAATAATAATAATTGTAATAATATTAATAAGACTCTCTTATTAATTTATATTTAATATTTCTAAAATATTAAATAATAAATATTAAGCTATTTAATTTATTCTATCACCATAGATTAAATTAAATATACATAACATATATATTATGATTATGCCATTAACTTCTTAAATAATTATTCTTCCTTTTATGGTGTGACCCTTTAGGTTCTCCATATTAAACCTACAGAATAAATCAATTAGAACAATTCTAATCTTATTTAAATAAATAAATTAAACAATTAATTTATTTAAATAAATAATATTTATTCTACAATAGGGATAAGCCTCCCTAGCGATCAACGATCGACTTTCCGGATAATATAGATTTCAACATTAATCATTAAAGAACCTTTGAGTAAATAGTTACCGTGACAATTCAATCCTTCCACCATACAATGTCCCAATTAAATATAAGACATGGAATTATCACAAGTCTTATTTTATTTAATTATATGTATTTCGATCCTTAAATCCATGACTCCAAATAATGCAAATTAGAAACTCCTTTCTAATTTCATTCTACCGCTGGCAAGGACTACTGGGTTGTCATTTATCGAATCACATAGGACATTTCTCTTCTTTAATAGAAGTGGTAGATTCTTTATTGATCATACATTATCTCCATGTACAACTTATTATACCCAAGCATACCTTTTTGATATACCCTAAGGGTATTAATGAATAAGTCAAAGTATAACTCATCATACACAAGATACTATGATGATCTCAAGTCCAAGGATTACTTGTACTACTATCACTACTGAGAATTCTATATCGACAAAAGTAAAACTCCATTAGGTATTCCTTAGCGAGCCACGTTCAGTGAACTTATTCTCTAATAAGCACCTACATACTTGCTTTAGTGTCTCCACACAAATGATCATGAGATCAATCATCCTCATCCAATGAGCAAGCAACGTATGTACCAATCTATCCGGATTCACTAATCCCCAATTTAGTAATCCAATGATTGGGAACTATTTTAGTTTTAAGCTTTCTAAGAATTTAGATCTCATTAGAATGATCATCATCATTATTCTAAAAGCATTGCTTAAAACTATGGGTTTATCACATATTATAAAACAGTATCATGTAGATAATTAAAAGCCTTTAATAAATTAATACTTTTTATTAATAAATGAATAAGATTGTTACAAAGTATATGCTTTATCATCAAACATGATTGGCTTATGTGCATACTACTTTCACAAGAATGTCCAAATTGTCAACATGATAACTGCTTTGTGGAGTAAAATTCAAGAATAATATTGTATCAAAAATAATTTGGACAGAAAAAAAAATCAATTTTTATCGTGAATAGTTCCCCGGGTGAATAGTATCCAATGAATAGTACTTCATGAATAGTACCCCGTGAATAGTACCCCGACATGAAAAGATGAAAATTTAACAAGAATGTTTAAAAAAATATTTCTGTGAAAAGATACTAGATGAAGCGCAAATTTCAAAGATATTCTACTAATTTCAAGAAGTATAGAAGCAATACTTATCAACATAAGTGTAGAATTCAGAATCTGAAACGAAATAATATTACTTCCATACTACAGAGTATGGAAGAAAATATTATTTCTTACAAATATTGCACAAAAATAATATCCCTTATGTCGACGTCGGGATTTTTACTGTCCCTTTTCTGTTCTTGTCTTTTGGTATTCTCATATTAAGTGAGATTTATTTAAAAAAATAAGTTGTGAAAAGGTCCGACATGTATATGTTGACGATTGGACTGTAAGAGTCGCCAGTTGGTATTTCTAAATGGTTGCACCAACTCAACAGAGAAAAGGTTTGCACATTGACCTAGTGATGTAACACTACTTAACTGGTCTATGAAACTAAGATTCGTTAGGGTTCGGGGGCTTGATTATGTGGAGGGAAGGTGTTAGGCATCCCCCGACATCCGTGTTACCACGGCGACTGCCACTCTTCAATTTAAACTGTTATATGAATGTGTGTGTATGTGTATGTGGGTCAATGTGTAATTATCTGGAAGTAGTGTTATGCCTTATTTGCACCTATATACAAAGGTTTGAATTTTGTATAAAAGTTAAATTTTAACAAGATATAGCAGTGAGTTTTGTAAAAGAGGCTTTTCAAACCCTTATGCTTAATAGTAATTGAGGCCTTTGATACTTCCATTTTATTATGTGTTTGGCTTGATTGCTTTTATTTTTGAGATGTAAAGCATCTTCGAGAAAATAATATACATAATAGTGCCAAATTCCTTATGGGCATGTGAGCTATCTAAGGAAATTCAAACACCGTGAATAATTTACAAGCCGATTACAGCTGAAAATGTCCATCACGGGAACCAAATCTAGATTCAGGAGACTGATTCTGTGATCACATAATTCCTAGGCTCACATGTTGTTGTAGTTTGTATGAAAGCTGTAAATAGTTATATATATAAAAGTTGTAAATATATATATATATGAATGATCAACCACCAAAAAGTAAACTTCATGGGGGATTGGAAATATAAATATATAAAAGCGTTAAATATATATATATAGACGATCAACCGCCACGAAGTAAACTCCAGGCGGGACTAAATGTAAAAATATAAAAGCGGTAAATATATAGAGAGAGAAGATCAACCGCCACGAAGTAAACTTCAGGCGGAACTAAATGTAAATAAAGTAGTAAATGGCCACGAAGTAAACTCCAGGCCTAACGGAAATGTATATATATATATATAAGTTATAAACGCACTAGATATATATCGATTCAGGCTCAGTTCGTCAATTCGAGGATATATATATAGGTAGTAAACGCACCAGATATTATATCTAGGCTCAATCAAATAGAGTTTGATGATATCAATATATATATATATAAGTATATATATATATAAGTAGTAAACACTCAGGATATAAATCCAGGCTTAATGCCCTGATGATCTTTGCCCAACCCTTGTCCAGGTTGATAACCCAATGATATCATCCCTTGAGTTGCCGACATTACCTCGGCAGAAATTCTAGGTATCAGAGGTGACGCTCCAATGGGATGATAGTGAGTGTTGCTCACCTCCAGGGCCTGGAAGATGACAGGCTCAACTTCTAAATTGAAGCTGATGAGTGGTATGTCACCTTTTTAGGACATTCTGGCTCAACATTAACAGTGACTAGACTATTGTTGATGATGTATTTGAGTTGCTGGTGAAGAGTGGAAGGGACGGCTCCAGCCATATGAATCCACGGCTTCCCAAGAGCAGGTTGTATCCTGTAGCTATTTTGAGCGCATAAAAGGATACGCAGAATGTATGTGGACCAATCTCCATAGGTAGTTCAATCTCTCTGATAGCATTTCGTCGGGATCCATCAAAAGCTTTGATAACCGTATTGCTACTTTAGATCCTATTGAGATTGATGTTCATTTTCTCCAAGGTGATATAACGACAGATGTTCAAAGATGATCCCCCATATATTAAAACTTTTCCCACCATATATTTGGAGGACAGAACCACTATGTGCAATGGTTTGCAATGACTTGTCCCTTCGAAAGGTATGTCATCATCAGTGAAAGATATCACATTGTTGTTAAAAATATGATCAACCAGGTAATGGAACTTTTTTACATCCACTAATTTTGGCAAGTGGGCTTCTTCTAACACTCTTAGTAAGACATTCTTATGATATTCCAAAGAGAAAACCAAGTCCAGAATGGAAATCTGTTGTGGAGCTTCTTTCAAGCTTAAAACCACCTTGGATTCATTGTGGCCCATAGTACGGAGGAATTCTTCAATCTTCTCAATGGGAACTTTCCCCTTTGACTTGATGGCAAACTTCATCACCCGTTGGGGAAGATACAGTGGATTCTCCTTCAACATTGCAGCAGTTATGTGAGATGTGGATCCTTCAGCCTCTCCATAATTCCATGGCACTTTTTGCAAGCTGACAACAGGATACTGTGGCTGGGATGGCAATGTGATTGGCTTTGGCGCAGCCACTTTCAAAGGATTTTTTGCCCCTTTGAGTTAAATTGCTTGTATTGTGAGTAGTCTGATAGCCAACTCATCCTCAACGGATATAACTGCTACAACTTCCTTCCATTTTATAGGAAATGTGTCCCCACTTTCGAGTAATACATTGTCATTATCTGCTAACTACAGGACACCGCTGTAAATTAGGTTCTGAATAAGATAGTGGAGAGCCCAGCATTCTTCAGTGTTGTGACCGCGAGAGTGGGAGTGGTATTGACATACTCCATTAGAATTGAACCGTCTTGAACGAGAATTGATTGGGGGGTAATAGAGCTATGATTCTTCCTTTATTGATTAGCATCTGAAATATCTCTTCCATCGGTTGACCCAGATAGGTAAATTCCTTTTTATTGGCAAAATCCCGACGGGCTTTGTCATTTGCTCTTTTTGTAATTTTATCCTCCAGCATTTCACTTTTTGGAGTCAATAGTGGAGTATTCGTAACAAGAGGAAGTAGACTAGCATGCTCCTGGCTGACTAATTAGCGTGTGACTTGGTGCTGATGGATCACCAGTTCTGCCAATTGGTTGACTTGCACACAAAGAGCCTTCATCTTCCGTTCCATCATAAACTGGAACTGTGCAAAATCCTATTGATCAGCACTATCCTTGCTGGTTTGGGAGGATTCACCACCGTAATGGGAAGTCTATCCATTACTCTAATTAATCATATTAACCTCCTCTTCTTTGTGTTGAGGAAGAGGGTTGTCTTTCACATGAGGTTGGTTGGGTTTAGTTACCACGATCTCACCATTGTCAATTAGATCCTGTATTTTATGCTTTGAGGCCCAGCAATCCTAAGTATCATGGCCTAGAACTCCAGCATGATAAGAACACTTCATGTTAGCATTGAAACCCTTCCCATTTGAGTTGGCTGGTGGAAGAAGATGGGTGATTTTCTTCTGAGTTTTTAGAAGATTGAGAATGTTCTCAAGTGAGTTCCCTAAGGGTGTGAACACTCGAGTGCGTTTGACTTCTCCACTTTTTGGCAATGGAGGGTTTGAAGAATGTGCTTGAAAAGAGGAGTAGTTTCTCCTCTGGATAGGCATGTTTTGACTACCTTTCTATCTTTTTAGTATCAAGGAAACATCCTCCTCTTTCTTCTTATGGACCCTCCGAGGGTTGTTTCCATAACTTCCAGACTGGATGTTCTCAGCAATAGCTTTTAGAGCGGCAAGGTCTTGAATCTTTCCTGACTTCAATCCCATCTCAGCCATTTCTTTGTGTTTGACCATTTCAGAAAATGGCTTGCCTATGCCAGCTAAGACTCTCTCATAGAAGGGAGCTTCTTGTATATCTATGAAGGTCATCACCATTTCAGACTCAGTCACAGAGGGAATAACTTGAGCAACAAGGCGCCTCCACCTTTGAGCATACTCTCTGAAAGTCTTATTGGCTTATTTCTTGACCTTGATAATTTGGTACCGGTCTAGAGCCATTTGAGACTGGAAACTGTACTGACTAAGGAAGGCATAAGCTAGCTCTTCCCAGCTATGAATCTTGGAGTTATCTAATCTGGTATACCATGATCTGGCTTCTCCAGACAGACTTTTCTGAAACAGCTGCATTCTAAGCTTTTCATCCTCAGCATAAGATCCAATTTCTCTAATGAATACCTTTAAATGTGTGTAAGGATCTCCTAACCAATCATACTTTTCAAAGTCAGGAGTCTTGAACTTTTCTGGTTAATGAACCTCAGGGAAGATGCAAAGGTCTGCATATGAAACACTCACGTGTGCTCTAATCCCTTTGATAGACCGAATGGTCTCTTCCATTTGTAGGACTTTCTTCCTAATATCACCGGTGTCTGGATCTTCTTTGAGATGGGTAACTTCAGGGATTTTGTTGGTTTTGTCCAACTGAGACTCAGGTACTGGAGTTTCTTTGTTCGTACCCTGGGATCCTCTATGTGCAGAGGATTCTATATGTATAGGTATTCGTGGACCCTAAGTGGACTGGTGTAGTTCTTTGAGCAGAACAACCAACTCTGTAATTTGGGTACTTAATCCTTCAAACTCCTCACGAGAGATGGGAGTAGGATTAGACTGGCCAAATGAAGCCATGCTTGGTTGTAGGCTTGTTGCCTTTTTAGACTTTGAACGGGTACCAGGCCCAATTGTTTCCCTAAAAAAAGACTTATGTAGTTTAGTCTTAGGAAATGTATAAATGTTACATGCTATGTGATGTGTCTATTTTAGGAGTATTATCCTGCAAAATAGATGTTAGCTGTTTGTAAGATAGCATGTCAGGTTTTGATATAACAGGGAATGCATGTACACATACTCCTTCATATTTTCCATTACATTGAGATTGACATGGAATGAAATTACAAGTAATTGAAATGCGAAAGTATGAAGAGACTTCCCTCCGCGTTTGGTTTATCAAAGGTTGACCTATCTTAGGTTACTCTCGCGGCTTTTTAGCATGAAGGTTCCTAGATCATCGTAATTTACTTGACGGGAAATTAATTCAGTCTTTCAATTGGAGCGAATCTAGGTGTTGCCTTTCCTAAGCCTCGTTAGGATTAGTCTCCCTACGAGTCCAGTAATCAAACACCAATAGGATAGCCTCCTGGTGGAGGAATCACACAACATATATTTATATACAATGTGTCTCACCGTATGGAAATGATGACATGTGCAAAGAACTTTAATATCGTAAGTAGATACAGTGCGAAGCACTAAGTGCAGTAAGAAAATGCATTCGTTCACATTTATCTAAATGTAAATGCAACATCCACACACAAACATATAATAGTGTTTAATAGCGTCTTAAGCCCTCTTACTGGATGTCCCCAGCAGAGTCACCACCTGTCGACGTCGGGATTTTTACTGTCCTTTTTCTGTTCTTGTCTTTTGGTGTTCTCATGTTAGGTGAGATTTGTTTGAAAAAATAAGTTGTGAAAAGGTCCGACATGTATATGTCGATGATTGGACTGTAAGAGTCGCCAGTTGGTATTTTTAAATGGTTGCATCAACTCAACCGAGAAAAGGTTTGCACTGTAACGCCCCGGAAAGATCGAATATTTTGTAATTACTTTTAATAATGAATAAAATAATATTATTTATTATTATTACGTGTTGATAAGATGAATGTCGTTCTATGACCTAGAAATGTCAGAATGTCGTAGTATTTTAACTACGTGAGAGAATTAAGGTGTTTGAATTTCTAAGACGAAAATAAAAGCTTTCCGAGAAATTTTTCAAAAAACACTATTCATCAATTTCTGCTCGGGAATTATTTTTGAACTTCTGAGAAATACGTAACGTTATAATATCAAGGCGATATTGATTATGTAATAATAATCTAAGTATGGAAAACGTAGTATTTCGCATGTGGACCTAAATTGAGAACGTTAGGTTTATTAAGCGTAAAGGAAGAAAGTTATGATTGTATAATGTGTATACATTATATGAAGGTAATGAATGTAAGTATAATACAACGTGTTGTACTATTATGTATGAAGAATGAGATAACGTGTATTAAGAATTAATATACGAGTTAGTATATGAAGATTATACGTGGGGTATAAATGTTAAGTTATGTAAATTAAGGTAATGGACTTGTAGGATTAATAGCCAAATATAGAAGTCCAATATAATGTGACAATCAAGCCCAAGTGTTTGATATATCATTAGTCCAAACTATATAGCACAAGCCCATTAAGAAAGTAGTTAGATTAATTATCAAAGCCCAATGAAAAGCCTTGATCCATGGGTCAAACCAAGTAGGAAGTGGGTAAGCTTGATGGGCAAGGATTATGTGTGATGACCAAGTATTTTATGTGGTTAGCAAGTAGACTTAGAGGTCAAGCAATGTATAGTAAGAAGGTGGAGGATGAGGAGGTGGAATGAGGAGGTGGAAATGAGGAGGTGGGATGGTTTAAAGTCCATTTTGCCCTAAACTTTTGTTGCCTATAAATAGAGAAGCCACAATTCATTTGTTGGTTGTTCAATAATCATCCAACTCCTCTCAATTATAAGCTACTTATTTGGTAGAGCAAATAAGCACTTTTAAGTCAAAGTTAGATTTTCCAAGAAGAAGAAGTTAGACTTCAAAGGTAATGATCTTGTGTCCAATGTTCTTTCATCTCTATTATAATAGGATGATAAAGGAAGTGTTATTAATGAACATGTATGCTAAGATCATGTAATAAGTTAATAAGGAATGAACTTAAGCCGAATAATTTGGATAAGCAACTTGAACATTAATAAGTTGCTAGAACCATAAAGAACTTATCATATGTTGTCATATGATGATTAGTATGTTGAATATAGCATAAGAATATTGATTAGTGGACTTTAAGTTATTAATAAGTCATGAGCATGAAGATTTATAGTTCATAAGTTGAATAAGTCATTGACTTATGAGAATAAGTCAAAACCTACTTGGATTATAAGTTGGTGTAATAAATAATTTGTAATGATCATATGATGGTTGAAATCCATTTAGAATCATTAAGAATGTAGTTTTTATTTAATTCACACGATTGATTTATTATCGTCGAATTAAATGAAATTCTCGGAATGGAAGTCGTATTTTTTGTTTGAAGTCAGAAACGTTGGTTTTCGATGGAGACAAGTCATATTTGGCATTATAGAGTTGCGGACTCGAAAATGACCGAATTCTGACTTAGAACGAAGAAACGGGCGTTGAACGTTCACGGACGTTTATCGTTTTTGTTAAAAATGAACTCATAGGTGAAATTTTAGCAAACAAAGTTAAATAGATAAAATTCTTGCATGAACGCATAGAGTATGAAATTTGTGAACCGTAGGATTTTGAACGGACCAGTTTGGACTTATAACGAAGAAGTTATGCGTCCGAGAGTTTCGTGAAATTTTTAAAAATTTGCAAAATTATCTGAGGCATAGAGTCCGCATGCCATGGCCTTTCACTCCACGACCTTAAAGCCAGCAGCCATGTACATGAAAATTCGGAACAAATAATATACTACTAACTCGCACCGCCACATGAGATGCAGAGTTAAGTGTGGCACCGCGGCGCCAGTCCTAGAGTTTTGTTGGACAAGAATGTTTACAAGTGTAGAATGAAAAGGAACTTGTTAGTAATGAACTGAGATATAAACATAACATTGTAAGGTACTTGTAAGACACTAATGCATGATGATTAAGAGTTAATAATAAATTGAAAGTGAACATAATGTGAATGACGTAATGAAAGCCAGAAACCCATAATAGCAAATCTAAGTCAGAATTTAGATTGAGATGAAGGGTAAGATATAATAGTATACCTACTTGATTATATAAGACCTAATGTGGTACGTTATATGATCATGTATTGTAGAAACGTAGAGACTTAAAGTGTATGTGTGTTAATCAGTAAGCAGACGCTGAAGGCAAGTATTCTAACCCTTGTTCCAGTTCAGTCTGGACAAGCTTTGTAATTCATGTATTCTTTCGCATGAAGTTTTTAACGATGAAGTTTAAAGCCAACTCTTTCGGCTATACTTATATTATGATTCTGTCAAGCATGATTTATGTTTACCGAGTTATATTGGTATGGTTTTAAATCGAAGACCAAGTATGCTAAAATGTTTTTATCGTTTAACGACAGGCACGTGAGGTTGCCACAACTTAAACGTATACATATTTAATGAATGTAGTGTTGATCAACATAGAGTACTATGAGCTGATCACTCAGATATACTCGTAAGCTATGCCAGACTTACGGACTTAGTGTCGGGTTGTCCTTTTCAAAAGAAATTATGAACTGCTCATAGTTCTGAGACTTAGTTGATATTCTACTGAATATTGTTGTTGGAAAACGTTTTGAATGAAAAAAAGTGCTATTTTGAATTATCGATATTACTTCGTAACAATTGTTCAGTTACTGAAGATATATGAGTTCTATGTTTAAAGCATGTTGTTTATTAGAATTGTAGTACTTGCTGAGCTAGTCATGCTCACTCTTGCTTGAACCATATGAACATAGCTAAGACCGAGCGAACCGAAGGCTCAGGCAAGGACAAGGGAAAGGCGAAGACGAACCCTTAGATTTCTTATGTAATAGAATAGTTGAACGATTTGTAATATATTTGATATTATGACAAGAACAAACGAATGGGTTACAAAGAACCTAGGAAATGTAATATTATTTTGAATATATAGAAGTTATATTGGTCCTTTTGAGACTATTTCAATTGAATGAATGAATGAATGGTAGTACCGTGTAGCACCATCTGTCGGGTTGGAAGAGACCCGGATTTGGGGGCGTCACATGCACATTGACCTAGTGATGTAACACTTCTTAACTGGTCTGTGAAACCGAGATTCGTTAGGGTCCGGGGGCTTAATTATACGGAGGAAAGGTGTTAGAACCCCCCGACATTTGTGCTACTACCACGATGTGTTACTTTTCAATTTAAACTGTTATATGAATGTGTGTGTGTGTATGTGGGTCAATGTGAAATTATCTGGAAGTAGTGCTATGCTTCGTTTGCACCTATATACAAAGGGTTTCAATTTTGTATAAAAGTTCAACTTTAACAAGATATAGCAGTGATGTTTTATAAAAGACGTTTTTCAAACCCTTATGCTCAATAGTAATTGAGGCCTTTGATACTTCCATTTTATTATGTGTTCAGATTGATTGCTTTTATTTTCGAGATGCGAAGCATCTTCGAGAAAATAAGATACATAACAGTGCCGAATTCCTTGTGGGCATGTGAGCCATCTAAGGAAATTCAAACACCGTGAATAATTTACAAGTCGGTTACAGTTGAAAATGTTCATCACGGGAACTGAATCTGTGATCACATGATTCCTAGGTTCACATGATGTTGCAGTTTGTATGAAAGCTATAAACAGTTATATATATAAGCTGTAAATATATATATATATATATGAACGATCAACCACCACGAAGTAAACTTCATGGGCGATTGGAAATTTAAATATATAAAAGCGGTAAATATATATATATAGAGATGATCAACCACCACGAAGTAAACTCTAGGCAGGACTAAATGTAAATATATAAAAGCGATAAATATATATAGAGAGAGAGACGATCAACCGCCACGAAGTAAACTCCAGGCGGGACTAAATGTAAATAAAGCAGTAAATGGCCACGAAGGAAACTCCAGGCCTGACAGAAATGTAAATATATATATATATATAAATATAACGCAGTAAACGCACCAGATATTATATCCAGGCTCAATCAAACAGAGGTTGATGATAACAATATATATAAATATTTATATATATGTGTATAAAAGCAGTAAACGCTCCAGATATAAATCCAGGCTCAATCGAGGCATAACTCGATGATGTTAGTATATATATAAGAAAGAAATAAAAAGCCACTGACCGAAGTCCGAGCGTACACACGCAACACAACTCTCAACGTGAATAACTGTGTGTGCAAAAAGTGGAGAAAGGCTTTAAGAAATATAAAAAGTCTTATAGTGGGCTGCCAAGAATACTTCAAATGGCTTTAAATGAATGAACACTCAGTTTCCACCAGTAAAATATGACAAAGCACAAGCTCACAAGAGTATGAAAAGAGAAAGCACTTAGTTTATAGTGTGTACAGAGCAAAATGGACAGGGCTTCTTTGCCTTTTTTTTTTCTTAAATTGGCCACCCCAATCCCTATATTTATAGAGGGGGGAGCCACAGGTGTACCTGCGGTAGCTGCATGTGTACCTACAGCTACCCGGGGTGCCCCCGGGCTCCATGGGCCCCACCGTCTCAAAGTATGTGCACGCATACAACGCGTTGTCCACTAGAACCTTCATAACTTTCAATCCGGGCATCCAATTGAGGGGTATAATACCTTTCTGGAATGCTGTTGCTGAGAGCTACACAATGACATGGGATAAGAGGTTGTATGAAGTCGGGAAGATAGGGTCATGCCTAGATCTTCAGGTCTTTAAATTCTATTCGGTGTGTTGTCTTGTGTAGTAGTCACTCGGGATTTGAGCTATGGTTCTTGTAGGACATTTCTGTGTAGAATGTATGTTGAAATGTTGTTGAGATGGTACAAATGTAGGATCGAGGTGGAAAGTTGATGATTTTGCCCCTTACTGGGGTTATCTTCGGTTCTGGGCAGATGTAGCAGTCGTTGCTCAGGGTTATCTCTGAGATTGGGCTGTTGTAAGTGTTGGATGTCCTCAGGGTTGTCTCTTAGGTGTGCCTGACTCGCGAGGTAATCTCCGGGTTAGAAACTGAGTGCCTCAGGGTTATCTCTGAGGTTGAAGCTGACTGCTAGGGGTTGAAACGAGCTTTTCTGGGGTTATCTTTGGAACTGCAACTACATTCCTCGGGGTTAACTCTGAGGTTGGAACTGAATATACCGGGGTTATCTCCGGGACTGGAACTGAGTATCTCGGGGTTATCTCCGAGATGGAACTGACTTCTCCGGTGTTATCTCTAGAACTGGAACTACATTCCTCGGGGTTGTCTTCGAGGTTAAAAATGAAATTCCCGGGGTTATCTCCAGGATCAAAACTGAATATCTCGGGGTTATCTCTGGGATTAAGCTGATTTGACTTCCAGGGTTATCTCTGGAAGATAATTCTGCCCTCCTGCAAGGTTAGTAACAGGAATGCAAAATTTTGAGTGTCTACACCTTACCTTAAAAGGAGAGTATTTCTGACTGGTAGGGCGGGGATAGTCTTGAAGAAAACTTATATTGTTTTCTACACTCAAAGCTTCCTTAAACTCTAAAGAAATACGCTCAATATTATAAAAAGAAGAATTCTCTGATTCTGGTGTGATTTTTATTTCTAAACTAAGCGTCCTATGTTGTCATTAAGGACTACAAGATATGAAACAAGATTGTTTAGATAAGTCTCATGGTTATCCTAAGTTCAAGTAAAAAAATGAAACCAAGTTAGGAAACAATATTTGTTCTTATATTAAGAGCGTATGAAATGTATAACTGATGTGTATGAATCCATGATTATATAACTGTGTAGGAACACAAGCAGTGCAGATAAGCTTTAAGCATTTAAGTCGTAGTTGATAAACTACGAATCAGGCTTGTCTTTCAGTTCCTATTTGATATATGAATTCTATAACTGTTAGTTGAGTTATATTATGCTATGAGAATTTTGATGTATATATATGAAATGTATATGAGATATGTATAAAATTTGAAAGTTGATCTTTGATGATATGCTGGTGATGTAAACCTATATGCATTTTATATGAGAAGTAACATGCGTAGTAAATATTAATAGATTATGAATGCATGAGCTGAGTATGCTATTATATGATATGTGCTGCATGAAAATTGTTAGAATTGTTGGGCTGTCGAGCTCACCCTTGCAAATAACCACTTTTGTAGGTTAAGGACACACAGTAAAGATTACGTGTTACTTGATTGATAAAGATCAATAATATCGAAGGAGATTGATTTATTATTTAAATAGATACTCTTGAACTATGTTTAGGTTCTAGTAGATGTACGTGATAGTAGTTTACGATGTGTAATACATTTTAAGCTGTAAAGTTGTATTAGGCGGTACATAGAGGAATTCGAATTGAGATGTAAAAATTTATACAATAATTGAATAGAGTGAATCATAGCATAATTTGATTCAGGGATTTGTAATTGATTCAAGTTAAGAAATCATTAAAAGGATTTTTCAAAGAAGATTGAAAAAGTTTAAATTATTCCGCATATTTTTATAACATCAAATATGATGTAAGACAAGAATGGTAAATGACCAAGATTTGAAACTTATAAAAGTTTGGGGTCATTACATAGATCCTGGAAATGGAAAGAATTTATATTCTAAATTGTAATAAGCAAAGTTATATTCATTAAATTATGAATAAAATATATAAATAGTTTTACAATAGTAGTATCGTGGCGGACCGGATCCAAGGTTCGATGGAACCCGGATTTGGGGGCGTCACATGTTGGTATCAAAGTTGTAGGTTATAAACTTTAGGTAGGAGTACCTTAGGCTATAACCTGAGAAAGAGAAAGATAAAGATTAAAATATATATAAGTGAAGATTCAAAGAAGAATCTTGAAGTATCTAGAGAATAAGGATTCAGGAGTTTCCTAACTCTGGTAATAAAAATGTTAAGATGATGTCTATAAGATGAAGATGACAAGATAATAAAAATGAACTCGAATGGAGTTTAGTTGATGATGGGAAAGAACCCTCAGGTAAACTGATGATCACGACGTGATCGGATTGAGCTATGAAATGATAAGTAGTCTGTAACGACTATGTAGCTATAGCTTAATGCTATAAGAGAATGTACTATGAAATGGTACAAGATGAACTCATGTGGAGTTGTAAATGATAAGATACAAAAAATTCGTATCGAGCAAAGAGTAAGTTAAGAGTGAAATAGAGTTAAGTGGGATTTTAGTTGAGGACTCATGTGAGAGCTAAGGTATACAAACCTTTGTATGGGCAGAGGCTTTGTGCTCACGCTCGGTTCCTCATAATGATAATCAATGGAATGTCAGTGTCGCGCTATCAATATGCTTATGGTGAGAAGGTGATTCTTTTCTCATGACATATTTGATAGATAGAAATTATTAAGATTAAGATAGAGAATATTAATATTAGGCGCGAGTTCTTAAAACTCATGCTTATGGTAAGTTCGTGACTCGTGATTATATGGTATGTTTTGAACCCCTCAGCGAATGGACACCTATGGTCTGACTAGAGTAAGTTCCTAAACTCATATGATTATAGCAAGTTCTTGGATTTCCAAAGTGTGGTAAGTTTGATGAACTATATCGGGTATATATATGTTATGAATTAGAAATTTTGGTATAGTGAGCAATGATGGTGTTAAAGATTGGTAGAATGAAGTAATGGAGTAAAGATTGAAGTTGATGGAGAAACATGGATTTTCTAAATCTTTTATCTCTGCTAGATTTTCAAAATTTATTGACTTCGTGCTTATGTTTGCACTTCTATTTTCTTGAAAAACATTGGATCATGTGATTGAACCTATGATGTTTAAAAATAATACCATTATTCATATGTCTATGCTAATTGTTTCGGCTAAGACAACAATGATTTGAAAATTTTCAAAATGTATTTCTAACCATGTGCATCATTTGATATGGTGTAGAAAATGGTAAACAATGGATTCATCAATGCAGTCGAACCTAAAGTTGGTTGTGATCGAAAGATCTCCAACCCACTATGGTATGATGTAATATGACAAAGTCATATAATGGCGAAATCCTCAACGTACTATTAATTTGGTACGGTATCATGATGTCATAAAAGAATTTTTGGTTTTCTTTTAAATTATAAAGAAGGTCAATTAAGTTGGCTAAATTATTTCGATTGATATCCGAGTTGTTGAAAGTCTAAGCTATTTGATTCGACTAGATGGCTGTTAAAAAATATTTATGGAATTCAAGCATTCTTAAGTGTTTATGCCAAACCAGATTGCTCTGGTGCGGATTCAGATGTTGAAAAGCTGAGGTGAACAACCCTACAAGGGGACATGTTTTCGGGGACAATGGTTCCGAGCGTAACGAATGTAGTCGTTATAAAACACTACGCTGCAATTTGAACGTGGTGGGTACAATAGGATGGCCACCTAGTGTACGTGTGGAGGGTGTTTTCAGTCTTTGTGATTGATAAACACTCTGGTTTGCAGTGTGAAGGATTGTGTTGAAGCACTAGTAAACCTAGAGAAGAGTTCACGGTCTTGTGTGACCCCTCAGCATAATTTGGAATCTAAGATTTTTCATACTACTTCCCGATTATTGAAAAATTGTGGAAGATTCTTATTCTTCTGAAGGATGAATGTAGTAAGTAGAATGTTCCTTAGAAAGGAAAAAGTGGTAGAATGCATTTGAGAAAGTTATAATAATAAAAACTTCTGAAAAGAGAACGGATAAAATTATTCAAAAGAATATGTAAGATTCGGAATAGCACCGAGTAGAGGAGGTTTCAATGATTCCGAGGACGGAATCCTTATAAGGAGGAGAGGATATAAGAACTTGAATTTTTAGAAAATATTAAAATAAGAATTTAGTTAATAAAATTCTTAAAGCATGAGATGGGTTTGAACAAGAATATATAAATGTGTTACGAGGTATGTGGTATTGTGTTACATAGGGTAATATGAGCTATGTAATGAGTGATGTTGTGTTTAATAAATATATATAATTATTATATATTTGTTATAAATTGTAGATATGAATTAGTAAAGAAGACGGATAGAAATTTATATATCGATATTAAATAATTTATATGAAATTATTTTATCATAGTAAGTTGGTGACATTAAATATCTTTGATAATCATCAATTTCTTGAGTATATGTACGAGAAAGTATCATGTCTAAAGCAGTGCAACCGTACCCTTTAATGGTAGATGTATAGGAGCTGAGCTAAACAATTCCTTCAAAGAGCGGAGGTATATACGAATTAGTAACTGATCTAACTCACTGTGAGAACAGTGTAGACGAGACGAAAACAAATTTGTTGGTTGTTTGTGGGTACCATTAAAGACTCGATGTGTGCTAGGTTTGTACTTGTATATATGTATGTCGTTGACGAGAGTAGAAAATTGATATATCTTTAGATAAATATTAGTTAGAGATTTATTGACTAATATTGTGATATGGTTAAATGTACATATTAAAGAAAGAAGAGCTGAACTTGAAGTTTAATCTCTAAATTATTAAAGAATGTAGTCATTGGAGATTTATTTTGGTTAGTATAATGAGATAGCATATATGGAGCATGTTAAAGGATTTGCGAGTTAAGTTCTGTTTCTGTTGAAACATAACATGTTTGCGTCCTAACTTAAGGTGGCGCGACGGCGTCACTCTCAAGCCTAAAACCGGCGCGGCCGCGCCGGTCTGTAGATAGTTCATGATGAGTTTGTCTAATCTGAACTATAGGAATTGTATATTCGTGGCTAATATATTATCATATGGGTCATATTTGATATTTATAGTGTCCATGAATGGATTGAGATAGCAAAGCATGAATTGAATGAGAGTTAGTTATGGAAATTAACTAAAGAAGAATAAAAATTGGTTAACTTAAATTAAGTTGAAAATTATATTATGGAATAATATAATTTGAGTATTAAAGCCTTGTATAGCAGTGGCGTGATAGTAAATTGAATAAAAGGAGTAATTCACTTAAGTAAAATGGTAAATTAATATATGTGCCTTATATGAAGAAAATGAAATGATTAATATTAATTAATCGTTGTGATATTAAAATGTGATAATCGGTTGAAAGTACCCAACTGAATGATATTTAGCCCAATTAAGATATTAATGTGGACATTATCATTAAATAGTATTTCATGTTACTATGTGTAATATAGAAAATGTGGGTAGTAGTAATATATAATACCTATGGCTTAAGACTACAAGAAGTGTGACAATTAATTGGGACTAATGATGTACAAAAATCATATGGTAAAAGTAATTAAAACATAAGGTTGATTTAAATAAGTTTTGTTATCTCATCCTATGTGATGAGACAATTAAATGTGTACTCTAAAGTATAGGAGTAAATAAAGATGTATTAAAATATTTATTTCTATACCAATGGGTGATTAATAGTAAAAAGGAGATATTAAATTATTAGTGATCAATGGAATTAAGTCCACACATGTTTTAAAGATTAAATTATGTGGACTAATGTACATGCATTATATTTATACCCCTAAATTGCTAACATAATATTCATATATCATTTAAATCCATGTATGCACCCAATTAGATTTAAAACTTAAGTATACATATATGTGTATTAAATATATAGTATGTGGCATTATTCATCTATCAAATTCTAAGAGTAGAATTGTCCCATTTTGTGAGTCATCTTCCACACGTGAAGGGCCATTGATCTAAGGCTACCTATTTCCTTCATCTCTCAAACTTCCCATTAGCTAGCCATAATGAAAAAGGGTGTGGGTGATGGGAGTGGTTGGCCACTATTGCACCAACTCTTGATTTTCCAATGGGTTCTCCTTCCATCTCTTGGTTTAATTCCTTGGATAATGGCTTAGCATGGTCAATGAATTGTCTATAAATTGAACACCTTCTCCTTCTCCTTTCCCGTTTGCTTAAGTTGCTGAGAATTTGGTTATGGAAGTTCAGTAGTATTGAGAGCAAGTAAAGGTTTGGAATGTTATAGATAGCATATCAAAGCCATCAAGAGGTAATGAATCTAGTGTTTATGCTTTTGATTCCTAAGTCTTGAATTCCTTAGAAATAATAAGAAAAAGTCACTTTTGAGTCCCAAATTTGATGGCTAAGGGTTGTGGTAATCTATAAATTCCTGTTAGGTGTTGTTAATATAGTCAAATGCGAAAACAACGGAAGTTAAACAAACCAATTTGGTTGAGAAACAAATTTGTGGTGAATAATTTCGCTAAATTTGTCAAAACATGAACACTTAGTGTGAACATGAGTTTTGGATTAATATTTAGGTTAGTTAATATTTTTGAAGTGTTATAATTAGTCTTTAGATGAGTATTTAAGAGTTTAACGAGTTCAACGAATCGAAAACCAACTAATTCGGACTTAAAATGAGGAAGTTATGGCAAAAACCATAATCATGCGAAGCCGGTATGTACTACGTCTGGCAGACGCTGCATGCCAAAACTGGGAAATGAAATGGCGCGAACGGCGCAGAATGATATAAGAGTAATGGGCGCAGTCATAACTTTTTCATACAAACTCTGATTGAGGTGATTCAAGATTATCCGGAACGAGGACGAATAGACCTACAACTTTTGTTCTTTAAGATTTTCAATTTGAGGTCGTTAGAAAGGGTCAAAATAGTCATCTTTGTGATTGATACGTATTCGAAGGCAATCGGAGGGCGTCGGACATGCACATACGCAAGTTTAGTGCTCCCGACGATAAAATATGTTATTCTAAGTGGTAAAACATAACAATGAATGATAATAGACATGTCATATAACTAATATTTCTTTACTCGTAATGGAATGCTTTAACATGATTTTCTAAAAGAGAACTTAAAGTTTTTGAGAAACGAAAGTTAATGAATTTGGTGTCCTTTGAGTTTTGACCTTGGACCTTATGTACGCATATCAACGCGCATGAAATGTAGTTTTAAAGTTACCTTGCATATACTATATCGATATAGCTTGGTTTAAAATGTTTTGAAAGAAAACTCTAAAGTTTTAAGAACTAATAGCTTCAAACATTTTGTAAATGCTATTATGGCTTTTCTAGCATGCATACTAAGATGCCTTATGCCTCTAGACATGAAGAATATGTTCATCATCTAGCTAAACATGAATTAGACCTTTCAAGTGTAGTTTAAAATACGTTTTCAAGTAATGAGCTATGTTATGTCTATGTAAATAAGATAGATACATGTGAACATGTGTATTAAAGGCTTGTTAGTACCAATATAAGGTTTAAAAGCTTATAAACATAGAACTTTTGTTAAAAGAAATTTTTAAGCCTTGTTGATGTGAATAATTCAACATAGAGCTGTGAAATTCAAAACTAAATGATTTGAAATGTGAACTTGAAGAACTATAAGAACCTACTTGATGTATGTTTATAGTATGTATTAGAATGCATAGTAGGTTAAGACTAAACTGAGCAATGAAAAGCTCAAGTCTAGTTTTGGTAGGGAGTAGCGCGGCCACGCCACTCCCAAGCTTAAATACAGCGCGGTCGCGCCGTTCTGCAGAGTGACCAATAGCAGTTTGTTAGTTACATGGTCTTAAGTAATGGTTATTTGTCATCATTAAGGACTACAAGATATGAAACAAGATTGTTTAGATAAGTCTCATGGTTATCCTAAGTTCAAGTAAAAAAATGTAACCAAGTTTGGAAATAATATTTGTTCTTATATTAAGAGCGTATGAAATGTATGACTTATGCGTATGAATCCATGATTATATAACTGTGTAGAAACACAAGCAGTGCAGATAAGCTTTAAGCAGTTAAGTCGTAGTTGATAAACTACGAATCAGGCAAGTCTTTCAGTTCCTATTTGATATATGAATTCTATAACTATTAGTTGAGCTATATTATGCTATGAGAATGTTGATGAATATATATGAAATGTATATGAGATATGTATAAAATTTGAAAGTTGATCTTTGATGATATGCTTGTGAAGTAAACCTATATGCCTGTTATATGAGAAGTAACATGCGTAGTAAATATTAATGGATTATGAATGTATGAGCTGAGTATGCTATTATATGCTATGTGCTGCATGAAAACTATTAGAATTGCTGGGCTGTCGAGCTCACCCTTACAAATAACCACTTTTGCAGGTTAAGGACACACGGTAAAGATTACGTGCTACTTGATTGATAAAGATCAATAATATCGAAGGAGAATGATTTATTATTTAAATAGATACTCTTGAACCATGTTTAGGTTGTTTACGATGTGTAATACATGTTAAGTTATAAAGTTGTACTAGGCGGTACATGGAGGAATTCGAATTGAGATGTAAAAATTTATACATCAATTGAATAGAGTGACTCATAGCATAATTTGTTCAGGGATTTGTAATTGATTCAAGTTAAGAAATCAATAAAAGGATTTTTTAAAGAAGATTGAAAAAGTTTAAATTATTCTGCATATTTTTATAACATCGAATATGATGTAAGACAGGAATGGTAAATGACCAAGATTTGAAACTTATAAAAGTTTGGGGACATTACATAGATCCTGGAAATGGAAAGAATTTATATTCTAAATTGTAATAAGCAAAGCTATAATCATTAAATTATGAATAAAAGATATAAATAGTTTGACGATAGTAGTATCGTGGTGGACCGGATTTGAGGTTCGAATGAACCCGGATTTGGGGGCGTCATAACTACTATACAACCACATTTATTACTATACTTTTATCACCGGGTATTTCAACAGTTAACGGTAAAAGTTTTGCCGTTATTTTTATAAAAAGTTATTTCTGTCATTTTCTAACTCCAACAGTAATTCTGTTGTGGGGTCCACCAATGATTGTGTCTCCTTACGAATATTCCTTGATAAAACGAATATTCCCCGACCAAACGAATATTTTATGACCACTTGCTTACTTTGCAAAATTTGTAAATATTACCCACAACTATAACATTATATCAAATCCACACCTTATTACTTAAAATGATATTTAGAGATAAATTCATCTTTATTCATAAAAGTTGGGGTCTTACATCTTTCATCTCAGCCTGCCTCTCCTGGACCTCAGTCTCTATCCCCTCAACTATATCTCATAACTCAATGATTCTATCTGCATACTCTCCCAACATCTGATCCTCAAATGTGGTCCCATCGTGTGGTACCCTATCAGAATCTTCCACGGGCTCATCCTCCATAGGTTCTCCTTCCGGATTAGATTCCACTTCCTTGTCATACTCATCTTCGTCAAGGACCACTGCCGAAATGAGTTCCGCAATCAAGGGTGCTTCATAAACCACATGTATGTAACGTGGCTCCTCCTCTACAATCCTACTAGGTTCTCCTAGCTCCGGCATCCTAGATCCACAAACACGAAACAAACAATCCAACTCTATTAGTATTTCAAAATAAAATATAAATTCATTGTTTGGAATGAAAATATATTTCGTAATGCTACTACTTAAATAAGAAAACTCTACATTTGTTTTATCTCCTTCTAACACCTTCCCCTCGCTTAAGCAAGCCCTTAAATTTTAAGAATCTTTATTTCAGACCAATGTTACGGAGTCACATATTGGACCATATTGCTAAAACTTTCAAATTCGGATGAGTTGGTACATCCATTTAAAACATATCAAGTGATGACTCTGTCTCATTCGGCCCAATCATAAAAAATCAAATTTGATCAAATAAATTGACTAAATGTCGATCTTTTCCTAAAACCTCACCCTTTAATCAAATCAATCGACATCTCGAACTAGAAAGGGTAAAAACAAATCAAAAGGAGGAAAATGAAAAAAATGAAAAACCGTATAGAGCGGACGTGACAACACGTGATTTTTTTTTTGGCATCGACATTAGGGATGGTTCTGCTGTTTATATAGCTAGCTCATCTTAAGACATGTCTTAAGATGATCTTGTTATATTTTCTGGGGTATACCCCTGTGCCATTGTTTTTGGTTCCATCTATGATACAAACAAATTTAGCAAAAAAATAGAAGTGTTTTGATTTTTGTGTTAGTAGAATACGCATATGATTTTGAATTTTGTGATTTACTGATTACACAAAAGATACATATTGATTGTTTGTGCTTTGTGTTTAATCCAAAAATTTGAGAGTGTTTGCATATGAGACGTGAGAAGTTTCAAAAATTGATATTTGGCCCAAGATCATGGAAGTGGATATATTTGTGAATACATAAGATCATCAAATTGACTTTTGATTCAGGACTTCGTGAATGGGAGATTATGCATTATGGAGAGTTTTACATACTGATATTTGATCCAGAAGGAGATGAAACTTTTCATATTAATATTTTGAAAGTATTTGGTCTACGAGTGAAACTTCAATTTATAAGCAACTGCTCCCACCTTATGTTCAACTAAGAAAGGACCACAATACTTCGGGGATAGTTTCCCATATCTAGACTGCTTTAAGGTCAGTTGCTCATAAGTTCTCACCTTCATATACACCTTATCTATTGCTTTGAAAGACCTTTTTGTTCTGTGTTTGTCTACATAACTTTTAATTTTGGATTGAGATGCTAGCAACTGGTGCCTTAGCATCTGCATAAATTGAGCCCTATCTTTACAGAATTGTTTAGCAGTGGGATCTGAAATATATCCAAACTGGTGGAAGTTAAGATAGGGTGGCTAATATCCATATTAAGCTTCAAATGGGGAGGTTTGTAAGCCCACATAGTAGTGGAAATTATACCACCACTCTGTTAGGGACAACCATGACACCCAGTTTTGTGGTTCTTTAGTAGCCATACATCTAAGGTAACACTCAAGGACCTGATTTACCCTCTTAGTTTGGCCATCAGATTGGGGATGGTAGGTTGTGCTCATTTGCAGCCTAATACCCACTATCTTAAATAGGGACTGCCAGAATAGGCTCAGAAATACCATGTCTCTATCGAAAACTATGGTAGTTGGTAGTCCATGGAGTTTGTAAACTTGTGAGAGAAAGATTTGAGGCAACTGGGCAGCTGTGAAGGGGTGCTTTAAGGCAATAAAATGAGCATATTTGGTGAATCTGTCAACTATAACCCAAATAACAGTCATGCTTGAAGATTTTGGTAATCCTTCTATGAAATCCATAGAGAGGTCAGTCCATGGTTTATTTGGAACTGGAAGAGGTTGTAGAAGGCCTGGGTTGGCTATAGTTTCATGTTTTTGTTTCTGGCAGGTATCACACTCTTTAACAAAGGTAGTGCCATCTTGTCTCATAGTTGGCCACCAGAAGAATTTGTTAATTCATTCATAAGTTCCCTTATACCTGAATGTCCTCCTATGGGTGAGTTATGAAACTCATTTAAAAATTTCTTCCTCAACTCCGAGTTAGTTCCCACCACTAATTTGTCCTGAAATTTGAGTCTTCCATTTCTGAAAGTATACTTTGGTAATGCATCTGGTTGGACTTGTAGTTTTGTGATGAGGTCCCTTAATCCTGCATCCTCTTCCCAGGAGTAAGCCACCTCTTGTATCCAAGTAGGAACCACAACAGTGATCATCTAACATTGAATTAATTCTTTAGTTGAACTACTGAAAGATTGACTAGATTCTGAACCTTCCATTGCTCTAGAGAGACTGTCAGCCACCACATTCTTCTTACCCTTTTTGTATGATATTTCATAGTCAAGACCCATCAGCTTGGTAACCCACTTCTGCTGATTAGTGGTAGTGATCCTTTGGTCCAGCAGGTACTTGAGGTTATGATGGTCAGTTCTGATGTAAACCTTATTCCCTAACAAGTAATGTCTCCACTTGTTAACAGCAAATACAACCGCCATCAATTCTTTCTCATAGGTGGACAGTCCTAAGTGTTAAACAGAAATGGCTTTACTAAGGTAGGCAATGGGTCTATTTTGCTGCAACAAGACTGCCCCTATTCCATGATGGGAAGCATCAGTTTCTAACATAAAAGGCTCCTTGAAATCTGGCATAACCAAGATCGGTGCCTGATCATTGCTGTTTTGAGGTTTTGGAAGGCCGCAGTAACTTGATCAGTCCACGTACACCTATGCTTCTTAAGCAGGTCTGTTAGTGGCTTACTTATGACCCCATAATTTCTTATGAATTTCCTATAGTAACCAGTTTACCCCAAGAATCCCCTTAAGCCTTTGAGGTTTGTTGGTATAGGCCAGTGGAGCATACAGCTTATTTTTTCCTTATCAGTTGAAACTCCTTCATGGGTTATGACATGACCAAGATATTTTACCTGTCTAGTACCAAAAACACATTTGCTCCTCTTGGAAAATAAATAGTGGTCATGTAGGGATTGTAGAACCAGTTGTAAGTGTGTCAAGTGTTCTTTATAGGTCTTACTGTAAATCAATATATCGTCAAAAAAAACCAAGATGAATTTTCTTAAATAAGGTTGAAATACCTCATTCATTAGAGATTGAAAGGTGGCTGGAGCGTTGGTAAGGCCAAATGGCGTAACCAAAAATTCAAAATGGCCAAAATGGGTTCTAAAAGCAGTTTTGGGGATGTCCTCTTTGCTGACTCTGATTTGATGATACCTGACCTTAGGTCTAGTTTAGAAAACCATTGGGAACCATGTAACTCATCCAACAACTCATCAATGGATGGAATTGGAAATTTATCCTTAAAAGTTTGGTTGTTTAATGTTCTATAGTCCACACATAGCCTCCAAGTTTTGTCTTATTTTTTTACTAACAACACTGGAAAGGCATAAAGGCTATTGCTAGGTTGGACAAAACCATTTTGCATCATTTCCTTTACTATTTTATCTATTTCTTCCTTCTGGACATGGGGGTATCTAAAGGGCCTGAGATTTATAGGTTGGCTGACCTCCTTTAAATTAATATGGTGATCCTTAGTTCTTGCTGGATGTACCCATTTTGGCTCTTGAAAGACTACAGAGAACAATTGCAGTAATCCTCTAACTGCATATTTTCATTTGAAGTGAGATCAAGATTAATGCTACTATCATGGATGCTGGAATCTTCATTCGACTGACATAATCCAAATAAGTATCCAAAATACCCATGAGTAGAAGCATTTAAATTTCTTTTGAAATCACCTGAATCTATCAGCTGAATGGATGGTGACACTTGTTCTGATTCCCCTTTAACTGAATGGTCTTATCTGCCTTTGTTAAGGACAATTGTAGGTTGTGGAAATCAAAGGTTACTGAATCAAAGAGTTTTAACCATTGCACACCATACACTGCATCAATACCTCCTAGTGGTAGTATTCTAAATTCAGTGTGGAACTCCTCCCCTTGAATGGTCCAAAGTAAATTTGGACAGTGCTGATGGCTTTCAACCTTAAACCCATCTGCTACTATTACTGAGACCGAGTTTGTACTGAACAAGTTAGCCTTAACCCTTTTTGCAGCTTAGGGATCCAAGAAGTTATTGGTGCTCCCATTATCCACTAAAACTCTTAGAAACTTACCATTAGCCATTCCCAATAACCTGATGGTATTATTAGTGTTATGACCTGATAGGGCATGGAGTGTGATTTGAGGTTCTTCCTCCACACATGGTTGCAGTATGTCCTCATGTTCTTCACTGCATTCATCATCTACTATTCCAGATTATTCAGATGACAATATCATAAACAGGTGTAGTTTCTTATACACATGTTCTTTGCTTAAAAGGCTCATCACAGGAGAAGCATAGCCCTTTTTTCTCTTTTCATTAATTTGATCCCCTGTCAACCCTTTTATTGGTAAGGACCTCACAGCTTCCAAATTGGTGTGGATTAGTGGTTTGTTGAATGGAGTGACCACAGGTGCTGACACTAATAGACTGGCAATAGATCTGTTGACAGTCTTACTCCTCTTAAGCCAAGCATCAAGTTTAGCTTCCTCCACCCTAGATAGCCTTATTAGTTCCTTTAGAATCTTGGGATTCAGTTCTTGCACTCCTAACTATAACTCTAGTCTCAATCCCTCCAGGAAGCAATCTATGAAAAATTCTTCATTAAGGGTCGGATTTCCTTCAATACTCATCTACTAACCCTAGTTGCTGCAGCTTCTTAAGCTCCCCTATTGGGTTATCACTAGCCTTGGGACTGAATCTAGCCACAATCTCCTTTATCAGAACTTTCTATGATAACTCTTGCCCTTCCTACACATAGCTGGAATACCAGTCCTCAGCTTCTCCCTCCAAACTCATGCTTGCTAAATAAACCTTCTGTGGTTCAGGTACCATATGATGAGAAAATAACTTGTTACATTTCCTAATCTAGGATCTAGAATTTTTCCCATCAAATTTTATAGTTTTAAATATACTATCAGTTTTATCAGCTTTAGCAGCTTGCTCATATCTCCCTAGAATAGATTCTGTAGAGGATCCTGATTTACCTACTTGTGCAGCGTCCGCTTGTTGCCTCTGTAGTGCCATGAGGGCTTCAAAGTTCTTCATCATCAACTCCATCTTAGAATCCAGACTTTGTTGCATTGATGACACTACTCCTAACTAATTTTGCATCTGATGCATAGTACTGTACTGTACCTATACCTGGTTCTCTAAATTGCTAAATCTCTAGTTGTTAGTGGCCATAGGTGCAGGAACGTGGCTTTGATACTAATTATAAGGTTATAATGGTGAAAATACAGTAATTGAACAGAGTATATACCAGATTTTGTAATTTTTTGGAAGAGAAACAGCTAAGATAAGAAGTATTAGAGAAGAAAGGAATAACGTAGAGAGAGAAGAGGGTTTTAGAAGAAAAAAAAAGCAAGGAAATTAATTCATTCAATTTGTTGTCCTTCTTACATTGTGACCCAATACAAATAGCATCTAGCAATAGATTCTAGAATGAACTACAACTCAGAAAATGAGTCTAACAACTTATAGCGTAAAAGACTAAAGTGACCCTGACTTAACCAAGCAAAAGACATTACTATACTAATGCACTTATTACTGGACTGCACTGAATCAATCACCAGGCCATATACTGCAACCTTACAGTCGAGTTATAGAACGAGAGATTTAGGAATTGAATGCATTGATTTTACAACACTCTCACAGTGAAAACTTAACAGATCTCTCTTTCTCAATTTTTTTTCTTTTGCTTCATTACGTTCCATTCGGTTTCATCGCCTAAATTTATACGTGGAGAGGGGGAAAAACAATGGACCGAGTTCCTTGCTTGTTGGTGCCACACATGCTGTTGCACTAAAGGTGTAGGGAGAGAGAGTGATAGGGGCCAACCCATGTACAGGCAATCAACCCTTATACACGATTTCTGCGACAGGTTATTTTATACCCTACAATATTAATTTAATTGATTTCTATTAATTTTAGAGTAAATAACATTTTGTATCTGAATAATTTTGTCTCACTTTGTACTTTGCATTCTGAACTTTATAATTTAACACTTTGCATTTCGTACTCTTATTTTAATGACAAATTGCATACATTGATTAGTGTATTCAATTAAAATTTTTATAAACTTTTAAAGATTTTAAAAGTTTTGTTGTATTCAATCAAGACACTTAAAGAGTTTATAAAAGTTTACTGGTATTCAATTGCAACTTTTTTTAATGTCCTTAAGAGTTAGGTGGTATTGAATTAAGATTTTTACAAAGTCTATAAAAGTATTTTGGTATTCAAAAAGTCATAGATTTTTTAGATTTCTATCAAATGGTAGAGTTTGACAAACTTTAGAAGAAGAATTATAACTATCAACCCTTATCCAAAGTCTGACCTCATATCTAAATACTTCTACAGACTTCCAAATATTAAACACAAAGGTAAAAATTTGGATCGTCAGTAAAGAGGGAACCCAGAAATTCGTGATGTATAAACAAATTCACGGTGTAATACCCAGAAAATAATAATAATAAAGAAATAAAATAAAATAAATAAATAACATTTAAATTTATATTTTAAATAATTTAATTGGACTTTGTTTTTATTGGGTCAAATCAGTTATTTATTTTATATGGGCTAATAAGTATTAATATGTGAAGGATAAATTAATTTGGTAAAATTTGGGCATTAAAACTAATTAGATTTAATTTATATGTGGATAAAATTAAATCCTATTATAATTAAGAGAATTAACAAGATATATTAATAAGTAAACAAATAACTAAAGACCTAATCTGTAATACCCGCGAATTTTAATAAATTATAATATTGAGAATAAAGATTGTTTGCATATTTATTTGAATATATATAATGTTGGCATGAGTTGTGGTAATTAATTTAATTGACTAAGCACGTGATAATTAAGCAATGTAGCAGAAATGATGAGAACCTTAGTTAAGCTTGTGGAATTATGCCTAGTGTGGCAAAGTGGTGAGATGAGAAAGTACTAATTTATTAATGATGAAATGGATTAAATTAATTAGTACTATTAATAAATAAATAATGTCATTGACTAATTGTTATTCATTAATTATCATGAATAATAGCATGTAAGGAGAAATCATATATAATAAGGTTTTTCATTCAATATAAGATGATGTGTGACATTGGAATTATTATATAAAACTATATGATAAAAGTAAGCTTAACTTATGTAATTTATTAAGTTGTATGAAAAAGTCTTATGTGACATCAAGAGGTGTGTGGGATTAATTAAATGGGTATTTTAAACCTATGAGAGAAAATAACTTTGATTAAATAAATAATTAATAATAAGTGATTATTTTAATATCTATGTAGAATTGGAATAAGAAGTAATATTGGCACCCAATTAAATTATATTCTAGTCTAGGGTAAATATTATTTGAAATAAACCAATGTACATAGATTATATAATTCTATGTGTAATTTAGGAGTGGGTGTATATGTATGCTCAATTGTGGACATATATCAAATAAACCTAAGTATGCTAAGTAATGGTTTGGATAAATGCTGAGTATTATAATATCCCAAAATCATAGTCCCATTTCCAAAAAGTCTCAGTCGTGTTTTACTAAAAGCCTATAGCTCTATATTTGCTGAAAACCAAAATGAAGATGATGGCTATGGGAAGGGGAGAAGATGGAGTTGGTGAAGCTTTCCACCAACCTCTTGTTTCACAATGGTTCCTTCAATCTTCCATGGAAATAACCCTTAGGGTAAAACCTCCAAATGGTCAATAATCCCTCTATAAATAGAAGTCCCTCTCTAAAATGTGGATTTCTGATTTCTCTGAGAATTTCTAATTGAAGTGAGAGTGTTGCTGTGACGTCCCCAAATCTGGGTTCTTTTTACCTCAGATCTGGTACATCATTTCTACAACTATTGCGAAAGATATAAACATAAATTGTTACAATAAACCTTTACACATCATTCCAAAGGTCTACATCCTTAACTTAATACATACCTTCAATATGTTAGAAGATTTACAATGCTATTTTCGTCAGAAAATTTAATAGATCTAACTGCAACATAAATTAATCATGCACTTTGACTTTGCCTCTGTCTTTATTCGATCTTTCATCTAAATTCGAAAATTTTATCATGATAAAGCAAGGGTGAGCAACAAATTTGCCCAGCAAGTTTTAAATACAATGAAGATATATCATGATTGAAAAGAATGAATAAGCTTTCATGTTTTCAACAATATAAGAATTGTGAAATAACATGAAAAAAGTTTCAATAATTGCATGACTGAATCAATAATATTTGAAGGTCAACAATGACCATAAACAATTTAACTGAACCTTATGGTAATGAAGGTGATCAACCTTTCATACCTGATGAACATATGCAACATGCACTAAGTGCGAATCAATAATCAGTATAGACGTGAATAATCAACAACAATTATTCACTAACATGCTTTCAACATACAACTCAAGTTTGAGTTAGGGAAACTTGCCTGCACCGCTGATTACCGCTAAGCAATCTAATTTAATCTCTCACGAAAGACCTATCAGTATAAGATTGATCTTTTAGTCAACATAACATATATGTTAGCTCATAATAATATTACTTTATCCAAAGATTATCTAACACTTAATCAAAATATTAGATAACAGCTTAACATATCAGTATTATTATCATCCTTTGATAATTTTTTAATCACTATATCATATCCATTATGATTTAACACTCGCTTTTTCATTTCATAAGTTATTCTTTAAAATCTAATAAGTTAAATACTAATCTAGCCACCAGGATTCTAAATCTAGCAACCAAATTGCCAATCCAGCAGACTGGTTTCAAAATCTAGCAACCTGGATTCCAAATCCAGCAACCCAAACTGCAATCCAGCTAACTGGATTCCAAATCTAATAACTAGATTGCAATCCAGCAAGCCTGGATTCACCAATTAATCAATCCAGCAAGCTGGATCCTAAATCCTTCAATTCAGTAAGCTTCTTTTCAATCCAAAATTTCGGATTCATCGATTTTCCAATCCAAAAAGTTTGGATTCCATATCTCCTTTAATAAAAATACCAAATCAACTTATTATTTTTCTATCTTTTTTCCAAACATATATACATATATTCCATATACAATAAGTATTTTTTCAATTCTCTTTGGTATTTTTCAAAAATCATTTTTAGTGCGTAGCTTAAGAAATTAGCCCTATCATGCTCAACTCCAGAAATTCCCATCTTTTGACACAATCTTATACGTGTTAATGTGAGCCTCCAGTTTAAATTTTGTGGCCATCGGAGTTATAGAACTCTGGTTATAGCCGTTTTCGTCAGAAAATCACAAATATTGAAATGGTCATAACTTGGTCATTTTAAGTCAGAATGAGCTCATTTTTGGACAGGAGGTACTTAATACCATATATTTTCATGTCTCAAAAGGCTGGAATTTATTTCACAAATTAAGCGGCCAAAAATGCCCTTTTAAATTTCTCAAGGCGATGAGCTTTTTGTCATTTTACGCTTTTGGAGTCCTTTGCTAAAACTTAAATAAAATACGATATATAACTCCAATTAACGACCAATCAATTTTGTTGAATTCATATCTTTCCAATATAAAATTTTCATCTATCACAATCTATATTTGGACATGTTAAGATCCCTAAGTGGTGGTCAAATCGATTGGTTCTAATAGCTTTTCTTAGCTTAGAGTAGTTTGGGATAAATTCCATAACTTGCTCATTTTCCAACCTAATTGAGTGATTCCAAAGGGGTTTTATCCTTAATACATAGATCTAGCATCCCAAGAAAATAAATCACAAATATCCATCATAGATTTCAAAAATCAAAAGCTAGATCACACTTTCAAGTTTAAGCTTTCCGAAAAATTCTATTTTCTTACCTTTTTTCCAAATCTTTCCATCTATACTCATGTAAATCCATAACTCGAACCAATAAAATTCTATATCTAACATTTATTCATGGATCTAGCCACATAAAACTTAAACTCCAAAGATCCATCATAAAAATACAAATAGCATACAAATTAAAGTTTTATAAATCAAGTATAGATTTTACCTTGTTTTTATTTTCTTCCTTTTTCTTTCTTCTTCCTTCTTCTTCTTCCATGGATGAACTTTCTCTCTCCTCTTCTCTCTTCTTCCTTCCATTAATGGCAGCCCTCTCTTTCCTTTTCTCTCTCTAAGTGTCGTTCCTCCCTTCTCTCTCTCTCTCTAGTTTTCTTTTTGGTAAGAAATAAGAGATGAAAGAGAAAATGGGTTTATTTGCTTGTAAAAAAAATCTATAGATATATTTTGTGTATCTAATCTATATCTTCCAAATATCTCTACTATCGTTATCTCTTTCCTTAATCATCATTGCATAAATATGTGGAATCTTAGTGTGAAAAGTGGCTCCTTAAAATGAATGCCACCTAGCTTGATTTGGTAATTATCTTTTGCAAATGTGGCTTAAATGATGACAAGCATGTCTCTTTTTTCTCTCCTTCTTGTATCCAGCCATGTGGCCCAAATTCTTCCAAGTTTGGTTTTGTTTTATGTAATATCTAGTATAGCAATTGTCTAAAATACCCCTTTCTCTATTTGGGCTACAAGTGTGGGCCATTATATTTAATGTTTTGGGCTTTCCATATATAATCTCTTGGGCTTTAAATTAAATTCTTTGGGCCATTGAAAAATTATCATATTCCAATGTCTTTCCATTTTATCCTACCCTAATTATTTAATTAGGGTTTCATTCCACACAATTATAATTTTAATCCTTATTCATGTACACTTAATTCTTAACCCAATTAGACTTGCTATAATTAGGTTATAAAATTAATTAATTGAGATATATAAAATAAATCTCTTAGAATTAGTATATATTCTAAATACTATAATTCTCTCATCTCATAACCCTTAAGTTGTTCAATTCTTCATTCCTAATATATAATTAGGATCACACTAGTTTCTTTTATTTGTTTATATAATAAACAAATATAAACCATCACATAATATTCATATTCACTTACTCACATAATCATATAAAATAATTAAATAGATTATGATATGATTCACAAATCTCTTAGATTAGGTCACTAGTATATATTTAAATACTAGAATCACTAAATAAAAATAACCCTTTAGGTCTTTTAATTCTCATACTTAATTTAAATAACTTATTTAAGTTATACAATTTATATTGTATAATTAAATTTAATTTCCTCCTCCTCTCCATAAATTATTTTCAAACAATTTATTCATATATTAAATATAAATTTAATATATTTAATTATTTATGCAAATATGAATTTAATTTACTAACTAGTTGATACCAATGTACATATTTACATATTGGATCTCATCTCATATTTTTACTTTACATCCTTTGGTATAATATTAAATATTATACCATTATCCATATAACATAATACTATATATCCAATTATTTTCTTTACTTTCTATAAATTGTCTTCACAATTTACTTAATCAAGTAAATAAATTAATATATTCACCACATACACATATTCTTATAAACTTATACACTAAACATATACCTCATTACCAGACTACCACTTATAGTCTATCAAATCATTCAAGTTCTTCTCCAAAAATTTTGAAATCCTTAAAATTTCTTCACAGAAACGTTAAATCCATACACTTGTTTTCTGTCTAGGTTCATCTTATAACATTTAATCCATCATTTTAGGATTTTAATAATTATCTAAATTCTCGGGTTGTCACATTCACCCCTGCTTCTAAGAATTTGGTCCCCGAAATTAAAGCATACTAATATCTGCTTATTCTCTTACTCAAAACTAGGTTTTTAACTTAACCTTTATAATTTCCTACTTTGAGGATTTCTCTTCTATTATCACATTTCACCATAACTACTCACTAGGAGTTTACATCTTCTAAACATTCCTCAAAACTAGGTTGTCATAATAACCTTTATTCAATCATCTCAGATTCTACTCGTACACAACGAGTTCACACTATTTCATATTCATCATCGCATTCTACAACAACATTACTCTAAAGAGTTTAAAATATTTTCATATTTGTCTGAGGGATAATAAAAACTATGAACTTTGAGGTTTAGGGGTATTTCTACCTGCTACCTCTTTCAATTACGAAAGAAAGGTACTCTACCTCTGAAACATTTCTTTAATAGGTATGTTTACAATCACGAAGAAGGTAAACTACTGATGCGGGTACTTTAGATGATCAATCTATTGTACCTTAGTAATCGGAATGACTATATGCGTTCTTAGATTGGAATATGTTATCCAATTAGTATATCTCCATTTTCAAGGTTGATTACCTCAGACTTCTCATAAGATTCCGCACCAAAACAATTTGGTTCGGCATAAGCTTTCAAAGAATACATTGAATTTCATAAATATTTGTCTAGCTAAATCAAATAGCTTAGACGCATATCAATAATTCGATTCTTCAATCGAAACATTTCTGGCCAAATTCAGTTGGCAATAAATTATCTTTAAAATTCTTAAAATCATTTTGACGCCATGATATCGCACTGTATATACAGTCCGTTTGAGGATTCCGTCATTTTGTGACTTTGTCATACTACATCATACTATAGTGGGCTGACGATATTTTAGATCACATCCGACACTAAGTAATTCTGCATTGATAACTCCATCATTTTCATCATCTCTGCACCAGGTTGCATAATGCATTAATGATATAAAAATGCATTTTGATCATTCAAATCTTTTTCGTCTAGCCGAATCAATTAGCATAGACTCTTCTTTAAACAGTTCAAAACCATTGAAAATCATCTTTGGTGTCATCATGCCACAATAGGTAACGATGTGTTAGTGGCCCGAAGTCCACACCTACACACTTGTCACCATGTGTTGAGGATAAAAATTCATTTTTAAAGGCACATCAGTGCGAATTTAGCTTGATGTCAAAAACTTCGATGTCTAGCATAGCTAGAAGATTTGGAATACCTATGCTTCTATCATCAACTTCACTTTCTCTAATGATCCATTGCTTAATAAATCTATCTATTCCTATAATCCTCAATGCTCCATTCATAACTTTCCTATACCCAGTTCATCAAACTTACCACACATTATGAGTTCAGTTACTTGCCACAATCATATGGGTTTAAGAACTTATCCTAGTCAAACCATAGGCATCCATTCGCTGAGTGGTTCAAAACATACCATATGATTATGAGTCATAAACTTACCATAAGTATGAGTTTTAAGAACTCGTAACTAACCTTATATTCTCTACCTATTCGTTATACACATGAGAAAAGAATCACCTTATCAACATGCATATAGCAAATAGCACGACATCAGGTTCCAATGATTATCAATGTAAGAAACTAAGTGTTGGTCAAACCAAACTCGACCACTAATCAATATAGGAAACTAAGCGGACAATTCCCCGCCCATACAAAGAATTGGTCAACCTAACCACTATATCGACCAAGAAGCTAAGTGATTCTAAAACCAAGTACAAATTCCCCGCCCATACAAGGAATCATACAACTCAGCTGCTGACATGAGTTCTCAATTAAAAACCCACATGGTTCTAACTTTATCTTTTCTTAATACGAATTTTCTTTAATCCGTATCTAAGCATTTACCACTCTTTTCTGAGTTTACACTGTACCATTTCATAGTACCTTCTCTTTATAGCGTCAAGCTATATCATTCCAATCACTTAACATATCATATGTTATTCAATAATTTAATCTGATCACGTCGTGATCTTATTTTGTAATCATTTCTACTTATACTTACAATCGTTTTATACTATGATCTTCTTATTCTTCTCTTTAATCATATTATATTATGATTTTATTTGCACTTTTCATCTTATTAACATCATCTATTTAGTATCATCTTTCATCTCTATTACTGGAGTCAGGTAACTCCGAATTCCTATCCTTATAGCACTTCAAGATTCTTCTTTGAATCTTCTTTATCTTTCTCTTTACTTTAATGATGAATTTCTTAAATTTATCTCTTATCCCTTAAACTCGATATGATTTTATTCCTTATCATCATCCCCACGGTTATAGCCTAAGGTTCCCCTACCTAAGGTTTATAACCTACGGCTTTGATACCACCCTGTGACGTCCCCAAATCTGGTTACTTTTTACCTAAGATCTGGTACATCATTTCTACAACTATTGCAGAAGATATAAACATAAATTGTTTATACAATAAACCTTTACACATCATTCCCAAGGTCTACAACCTTAACTTAATACATACCTTCAATATCTTAGAAGATTTACAATGCTATTTTCGTCAGAAAATTTAATAGATCTAATTGCAACATAAATTAATCTTGCACTTTGACTTTATTTTTGTCTTTATTCAAGCCTTCATCTAAATCTGAAAATTTTATCATGATATAGCAAGGGTGAGCAACAAATTTGCCCAGTAAGTTTTAAATACAATGAAGATATATCATGATTGAAAAGAATGAATAATCTTTCAAGTTTTCAACAATATAATAATTGTGAAATAACATGAATCAAGTTTCAATAATTGCATGACTGAATCAATAATGCTTGAAGGTCAACAATGACCATAAACAATTTAACTGAACCTTATGGTAATGAAGGTGATCAACCTTTCATACCTGATGAACATATGCAACATGCACTAAGTGCGAATCAATAATCAGTATAGACGTGAATAATCAACAACAATTATTCACTAACATGCTTTCAACATACAACTCAAGTTTGAGTTAGGAAAACTTGCCTGCACCGCTGATTACCGCTAAGCAATCTAATTTAATCTCTCACGAAAGACCTATCAGTATAAGATTGATCTTTTAGTCAGCATAACATATATGTTAGCTCATAATGCTATTACTTTATCCAAAGATTATCTAACACTTAATCAAAATATTAGATAACAGCTTAACATATCAGTATTATTATCATCCTTTGATAATTTTTTAATCACTATATCATATCCATTATGATTTAACACTCGCTTTTTCATTTCATAAGTTATTCCTTAAAATCTAATAAGTTAAATACTAATCTAGCCACCAGGATTCTAAATCTAGCAACCAAATTGCCAATCCAAAGAGATGGTTTCAAAATCTCTAGCAACACGGATTCCAAATCCAAAGAATTCCAAACCGCAATCCAAATAAACCGGATTCCAAATCTAACAACTAAATTGCAATCCAGCAAGCCTGGATTCACCAATTAATCAATCCAGCAAGCTGGATCCTAAATCCTTCAATTCAGTAAGCTTCTTTTCAATCCAGCAAGCTGGATTCATCAGATTTTCCAATCCAGCAAGCTGGATTCCATATCTCCTTTAATAAAAATACCAAATCAACTTATTATTTTTCTATCTTTTTTCCAAACATATATACATATATTCCATATACAAAAAGTATTTTTTCAATTCTCTTTGGTATTTTTCAAAAATCATTTTTAGTGCGTAGCTTAAGAAATTAGCCCTATCATGCTCAACTCTAGAAATTCCCATCTTTTGACACAATCTTATACGTGTTAATGTGAGCCTCCAGTTTAAATTTTGTGGCCATCGGAGTTATAGAACTCTGGTTATAGCCGTTTTCGTCAGAAAATCACAAATATTGAAATGGTCATAACTTGGTCATTTTAAGTCAGAATAAGCTCATTTTTGGACAGGAGGTACTTAATACCATATATTTTCATGTCTCAAAAGGCTGGAATTTATTTCACAAATTAAGCGGCCAAAAATGCCCTTTTAAATTTCTGGGTAGTAGCTTTTTGTCATTTTACAGTTTTGGAGTCCTTTGCTAAAACTTAAATAAAATACGATATATAACTCCAATTAACGACCCGTCAATTTTGTTGGATTCATATCTTTCCAATATAAAATTTTCATCTATCACAATCTATATTAGGACATGTTAAGATCCCGAAAGTGGCTGGTCAAATCAGTGGTTCTAACAGTTTTCTTAGCTTTGAGTAGTTTGGGATAAATTCCATAACTTGCTCATTTTCCAACCTAATTGAGTGATTCCAAAGGGGTTTTATCCTTAATACATAGATCTAGCATCCCAAGAAAATAAATCACAAATATCCATCATAGATTTCAAAAATCAAAAGCTAGATCACACTTTCAAGTTTAAGCTTTCCGAAAAATTCTATTTTCTTACCTTTTTTCCAAATCTTTCCATCTATACTCATGTAAATTTATAACTCGAACCAATAAAATTCTATATCTAACATTTATTCATGGATCTAGCCACATAAAACTTAAACTCCAAAGATCCATCATAAAAATACAAATAGCATACAAATTAAAGTTTTATAAATCAAGTATAGATTTTACCTTGTTTTTATTTTCTTCCTTTTTCTTTCTTCTTCCTTCTTCTTCCTCCATGGATGAACTTTCTCTCTCCTCTTCTCTCTTCTTCCTTCCATTAATGGCAGCCCTCTCTTTCCTTTTCTCTCTCTAAGTGTCGTTCCTCCCTTCTCTCTCTCTCTAGTTTTCTTTTTGGTAAGAAATAAGAGATGAAAGAGAAAATGGGTTTATTTGCTTGTAAAAAAAATCTATAGATATATTTTGTGTATCTAATCTATATCTTCCAAATATCTCTACTATCGTTATCTCTTTCCTTAATCATCATTACATAAATATGTGGAATCTTAGTGTGAAAAGTGGCTCCTTAAAATGAATGCCACCTAGCTTGATTTGGTAATTATCTTTTGTAAATGTGGCTTAAATGATGACAAGCATGTCTCATTTTCTCTCCTTCTTGTATCCGGCCATGTGGCCCAAATTCTTCCAAGTTTTGTTTTATTTTATGTAATATCTAGTATAGTAATTGTCTAAAATACCCCTTTCTCTATTTGGGCTACAAGTGTGGGCCATTATATTTAATGTTTTGGGCTTTCCATATATAATCTCTTGGGCTTTAAATTAAATTCTTTGGGCCATTGAAAAATTATCATATTCCAATGTCTTTCCATTTTATCCTACCCTAATTATTTAATTAGGGTTTCATTCCACACAATTATAATTTTAATCCTTATTTATGTACACTTAATTTCTTAACCCAATTAGACTTGCTATAATTAGGTTATAAAATTAATTAATTGAGATATATAAAATAAATCTCTTAGAATTAGTATATATTCTAAATACCATAATTCTCTCATCTCATAACCCTTAAGTTATTCAATTCTTCATTCCTAATATATAATTAGGATCACACTAGTTTCTTTTATTTGTTTATATAATAAACAAATATAAACCATCACATAATATTCATATTCACTTACTCACATAATCATATAAAATAATTAAATAGATTAAGATATGATTCACAATTCTCTTAGATTAGGTCACTAGTATATATTTAAATTCTACAACAACTAAATAAAATAACCCTTTAGGTCATTTAATTTTCATACTTAATTTAAATAACTTATTTAAGTTATACAATTTATATTGTATAATTAAATTTAATTTCCTCCTCCTCTCCATAAATTGTTTTCAAACAATTTATTTATATATTAAATATAAATTTAATATATTTAATCATTTATTCAAATATGAATTTAATTTACTAACTAGTTGATACCAATGTACATATTTACATATTGGATCTCATCTCATATTTTTACTTTACATCCTTTGGTATAATATTAAATATTATACCATTATCCATATAACATAATTGTAACACTCGAGAAATTTATAATTTAATTTTAAATATTTATGGAATTAAATAAATATTTTAAATAATTTATTTATTGAGAAAAATAAATAATTGATGAATTGTGGTGAATTAATTTAGTAACTAAATTGATTAATGTTAATTAAATATAGTAATGATAATTTTATTTGAAGGATTTAATTTAAGGAAATAATTATATTAAATCAATTGCTTAATATTTAAGAAAATAATTAAGCTAAATAAATTGTTTAATTTAATGGAAATAAATAAATTAAATAAAGTGATGTGTCTAATTTATTAATTAAATTAGATATATAATTATTTATTAATTATAAGATATAATGATAATAAGAATTTTATTATTATTATAAGTTATTTAAATTAGCTAAACTAAAGTTATTTCCATTAACTAAATTAAAAGTGTGACAATTGGAAACTATATAATATAAATAATATGAAAATAATCTAGTGTTGGGAGTTTTTGGTTAGCCAAACAAGGCCTTGTGGCCTTAAACTTTTTCAACCGACGCGAGCACTTTGGTTTTTTTACCTGACGTTGGAGGTGGGAGTTAGTATATTTCAACGCGTTTATTTTCTAAGGCTAAGTTCAGAGAAGGGTCTAGTGAGAAGGAAAAGAATAACAAAGTGTTGAGAGAGTAGTCTATGTGAGTTGCCAAGAGAAAGAAGAGATTATCATCTGTTGCTAGCAAAAAAAAAAATCAAGGGTTCAAGGTATAAACTATTCTTATTGTTATTTTTTTAGTTTTGGTAGTATATGTATATATCTCCTTGGTATGATTTGGAAATCACGTGAATTGTGATGTATATATGTTCATATGGATTTGCAAAACTCTATTAATTATCATGTAAACATGTTATTTGTTATCAAATTCATGAGAAATTGGGTTGAGGAAGAAAAGGAAAATCACAGTGTTTGTGTTCTTATAATATGGCCATAGAAAGTACCAAATTTCTTGTTCAATATATGATGTAATCTGTAATTTGTTGGTGAATTGTGATACTATATTAAGAAACGAAAGTGGCGTAGTTTAAATCATGATAATTGATCAAGAAACGAGTTCGTGGCGATCAAATTCGTTAAAAGTATAAAAAAATGGGAAAATTTTGGAAAAACCATGGTTTTGATTCTTCAAAATGGTGTTTATATAATGTTTTGTATATAGAATACTGTTTAGTATGTGTAACTATAATGTGACAAAGTGTAGATGTTGTAATTTGGTGTAATTCGGTAGAATTGGGATTTTATGGCCAAAGCAGAGTCTGTTTTCAAGGTTACGCAAGTCCGAGTGCGAGTCATGCATGCATGAGCATGGCACGCTTAGCAGTAGATTTGGGGGCGTGGCGTGATAGCCCGATGTATTACTCGTTGTGCACATGCGCAGTAGCGATCATGAGACAGTGAAGTCCGCTTAATTGCGAGTTATGCTTATGACGGACTTGGGTTAGTTTAACATGTATGTAAAGGATACTAAAACATTAAGTGGATTACAATTACATATTGTAATATGTTGTAATGCAAAGTGTAAAGATTTGAAATAATTATTTAAATAAGTTATAAAATGAAGCCAAATGTGATGTTTTCAAATGTTAGAGATGAACGGTTAGGCTATGTTGGCTCGTAATGAGATTTCAGATTCGTTAAGTATGTTAACCAACATGGTTAGATGCTAAGTTAAGATTATGACCTAAATGATGGGTTAAACCCATAAAGCTAATATTCATACAATTAATTGTTGTTGCGATTTCAATGATATGTGTAAGGTAATTGGAGATTATTTTACGTTTGTATAGCTTACAATCGAGGCAAGTTCCTAAACCTTACTCTTTATATTGAGCAAGCTTTCTAACTTCATTCTTTTCATATTGAATGCAAGTTTCCATTCTTATATTATTATTGTACAAGTTCTTAAAATTGAGCAAGCCTAATCTATCTTGAATATATTTGTACAAGCTCTTGTAACCTAATTCGTTACATCGAGCGAGTTTCACTTTCCTAATTATTATTCAAAGCATATATTGTTCTAACACATTGACCCAAGTGAGATTGTTTAATTCTTTGAATATAGTATTTTGCATGTATATCATGTTATTCAATTATATATTGTTGATATCCGATCTTTGACTTTGATAGCCTTGTTCAGTTATACATGCTAGTATTAAACTTTCAATTAGTAAGCGAACCCTTATTGATCTATAATTGTCTAGTGTTCTAAAATTCTAGAAACACTGATAAGCTAGTTCCAAACTAAACTTTCTTTAATGCGGAAATTCTAAATTCAAATTGAGACGAACAACCCTAACATAGGGGATTTTTATGCGTGTAACGTTTAGATGTTTGTGCACAATACATGGTACAAATGGATGATCCCCTAAAATGCGCTAAGAAGGGTGCATGCGATCTAATGACTATTAAGGTTAAGGTAATAATACCTATATACCGGAGACATAGTTCGTGGTCTTAAGACCCTCAGATAATTAAAGTTTGAACTTGCTTTCTATTTTAATTTGTAGAACAAGTTCCTTATTATTCAACTTTCGTTGTTCACTCTTATGTTACTATCATTGCTACTTTCTATATCAGTGAGCATTTGTTTGCTCACTCTTGTAATTAACACTGCAACTAAGGAGGAGAAAGTTGATGAGCCGTCTACTAGCAAAGGAAAGGGCAAACTGTCCAAGTGCTGAAGACTTATGAAAAATTATTTAAATGAATTATATTAAAGACTTGTTTTAATATGTGATGTATTCCGCAAACTTATATAATAATTTTAAGGTTAGATTACCTTGGATTTATTTTGAAATTATGATGCAGCCCTTTAATGGGAAAGATGATAAGTTATTTAAATTACGTCTTTATCCTTTGATTATGGGTAGTTAGATGTGATGTTTTGGATAGTGAACACCAAATTCTATGGGAATGGAGTACCTGGATTTAGGGGTGTCACAGGTTGGTATCAAAGCTTTAGGTTATGAACCTTAGATGGGGAAACCTTAGGAAGTAATCTTTAAGGAAATAGAAAACATAGAGGTGTTTAACTCTTACCGAGTTTTAAGGAATGGATTAAGGAATCCATTGAAGTTAAATAAAAAAAAGACATTATGTGCTATGTGTTAATAACTTATGTGTTCGCGAGTATCGAAAATGTTAAGTAAAACTTAAAATATTTTGTTGTCAGGATGTCTAACGAAGGAGGATCCAGTCCAGCTAGAGAGGTGATACCTCAGGTACCTAGAGAGGATGAACCCCGGGATATTCACGTAGTGCGGGAGTAGTTGATCCAGGAGGATGAGCCTGTGACCGATCCTGAGGAGAATAGTTCTGAGGAGATAGAGGAGGATGATGAGGAAGAGGATCTTGAGGAGTTTCCCCAAAACTCCATATCAGCGGAGATGTATGATTCTATGTACGACCGTAACATAGAGTTGCAGGACGAAGTTGAGGAGCTGAAGGAGATGGTTGAGATGCATCATGCTTCGATAGAGCAAAAGGATGTGGAGATTCAGGAACTTGATTCAAAACTTGGAAACACGGAGTGGGATCTAGTTCATACCAAGGGTCAGCATGAAGACTTGTTAGCAGTAAACGAGAAGATGAAGACTGACATGGAGAAATTGAAAGATGACTTCAAAGAGGAGTCAGCTAAGCGTGCAAGAGTAGAGGATACTTGGATGAAGGCGACTCAACCTGCAGACCGTGCTGAGGCTAAGGTTCAAGTGAAGAAAGCCAAGATGAAGGAGATGGATTACGCTTTTAATTCGACGATTGATAGGGCCCAGGATCGAGTCTATTATTACCCACCTCAGTTTGAGAATTCATCATGGTTCTTGATGGATCACAGAACGGCGTATCGTATCATGGAGGAAGAGCGTCGGGAAGCCTTACGATGTCTTAATATGCCAAGATAGAATAAGATAAACAATAATATGTGGTTAATTATGTGAATAAATAAATTATGAATCCCTTATTTTGAGATAAATAAAGGGATAGTATGAGTATGTAATCCTGAAACTTGTCTAGTTTAGGAAAGTGAATGTTGATAGCGGTTATGCTATCTTTATCATGTTTTAAAATGTTATGAATGAATAAAATATCAAAGTTTATTTGGAATGTTATGTGTTAAAGCTTTAATCTTGGAATGTTTAAGTTAAACTTTAAATACCCAAGAAGTTGAATAATGAACTAATAAGCGTATATCTTAACAGAAGATGCCTCCTAGAAGAAGACAACCACGTCGTGAGCACCTCTGAGGGTCTACTAATAATAACAACGAGACCAACGCTAATCCGGTTCAGCAGTTGGTAGCTCTGTTGAAGGGTGCACTTGCGAATCAACCGCAAGCTCAAGTCACGACTTTCAAGGAATTCAAAGCGGTTGGACCGCCAGAGTTTCAAGGGTCTATGAATCCAGTGGAAGCCCAAACCTGGATCATGGAAATGGAGAAGGTGTTCGACGTTGCTAGAGTTAACGAAGATTAAAAGACTGCATTCGCAACATTCATGCTGAAGTCTGAAGCTAGCTACTGGTGGCAAGCAAATAAGGTTCGTGGAGGACAAGGAGTGATAGCGTGGGATAGATTTAAGGAAATGTTTTTTGAAATGTATTTTCCAGCGAGTTCTCGGAATCAGTTGGAAGTGTAATTTCTGGAATTGAAGCAAGGAACGATGACGGTGCCGGAATATGCTGCGAAATTTAATGAGTTGGCAAGGTTTGCCACTTATCAAGTCAATACTGATGAACGTAAAGTAAGAAGATTCAAACAAGGATTGAAGCCCTGGCTTTACAGCAAGGTTTCAATGTTCCAGCTGAACACATTTGCGGCTGTGTTGGAAAAGGTAATTATCGCAGAAGGTGGAAGCGATGCCTTAACCGAGTACAACCAAGAGCAGAAGAAAAGGAAGAATGAGAATGAGAATAAGGCTGGTGGTAGTAATCTTAGAAGTAACAATCAAAAGAGGAAATGGAGTGAGAATTCGACTGCGGGAGGACAACAAGGAAATCAGCAGAAGAAAAAGTTTGAGGCTTGCGCAACTTGCGGGAAGAATCATATTGGGGTATGTTTAAAGGGAAAGAGAGTGTGTTTCAACTGTGGTCAGGAGGGACACATTGCACCGAACTGCTTTAGTCCAAAGAAAGGAGCATACTTTACCTGCGGTTCAAAGGATCACATGGCTCGTGATTGCCCTAAGAAGCCAGCGAGAAGTGCAAGTGGCGGAAAAGGAAATAAAAATGGTGGTGGTGCATTGACTATCATTTGGACCCGACTTAGTCAATGCCGGACTCATCATGAGGACTTTCAATATATGGCCGCGCGGTGATCTTTTTGTCAGATCTAAGGATGTGGTGTCATGTATCATTCCAATTAATGGTATTAATGCTTATGTACTATTTGATTCGGGTGCTACTTGTTCATTTATATCCAATGAATTTGCTTAGAACTTAGATTTGCCTCAGGAAGAATTAGAATTTCTCTTAAGTATAGAGATTGCGAATAGAGAAGTGGTTCCTATAAAATTCATATATAGGAATTGTAGAGTGGTTATAAAGGGACACGAGATGATGGTAAATTTGATACCAATTAGACTTAGTGAGTTTGATGTTATATTGGGAATGGATTGGTTATTCAATTATGAAGCAGTAATTGATTGCCAAAGAAAGTGTGTTAACCTTATGACTCCATCAAAGGTTGTGTTCTTTGGCAGCAAGTCACCTCGGCAAGCGAGTTGCCTGACAGTGATGCAAGCCAAAAAGTTGTTAAGAGAAGGATGTGTAGGATATTTAACCTACATAGTCGATACGCAGAAGAAGGGTGCAAAGTTAGAAGAGATACCGATTATAAGAGATTTTGCAGACGTATTTCCAGATGAATTGTCGGGTCTTCCACTAGATCGACAAATCAAGTTCGTGATTGATTTACTACCAGGAACGGCTCCGATATCTAAAGCACCATACAGAATGGCACCAGTAGAAATGAAAGAGTTGATGGTGCAATTGCAAGAATTGCTTGATAAGAAGTATATTCAACCGAGTGTTTCGCCATGGGGAGCGTCGGTGTTGTTTATCAAGAAGAAAGACGGATCGATGCGGCTCTAAATTGATTATAGAGAATTGAATAAGGTCATGTTTAAAAATAAGTATCCATTACCTAGAATCGATGATCTGTTCGATCAGTTGAAGGGAGCGAGATATTTCTCGAAGATAGACTTGAGAAGTGGTTATCATCAGCTAAAGGTGAGGCCAGAGAATGTACCAAAAATAGCGTTCAGAACTCAGTATGGTCATTACGAGTTTCTGGTTATGTCTTTTGGTTTAACCAACGCACCTGCAGCGTTCATGGATTTGATGAACAGGGTGTTTAAGCCATTCTTAGACAAATTTGTGGTGGTGTTTATTAATGATATATTAGTATATTCAAAAACCAAGGATGAGCATGTGGAACATTTAAGATTGACATTGGAGATGTTGAGAAAAGAGAAGTTGTACGCTAAGTTCTCAAAATGTGAATTTTGGTTGGAACGTGTACAGTTTCTCGGGCACGTTATTGATAAGGATGGAATTTTGGTAGATCCATCAAAGGTTGAAGCTGTAATAAACTGGGATCAGCCGAAGAAACCATCAGAGGTAAGGAGTTTCTTAGGATTGGCGGGTTATTACAGGCGTTTTATTCAAGACTTTTCCAAGATCGTAACTCCGTTGACGAATTTAACTAGAAAAGCGGTTAAGTTTGTTGAGACAGAGAAGTGTGAGGAAATTTTTCGAGAATTGAAAAAGAGGTTGAGTTCAGCACCTGTGTTGTCATTGCCTGATGATACAGGGAATTTTGTAGTGTATAGTGATGCATCGCATAAAGGACTAGGCTATGTGCTTATGCAAAATGGCAGAGTTATTGCGTATGCATCACGACAGTTGAAAGATTATGAGAAAGGGTATCCGACTCATGACTTAGAGTTGGCAGCAGTGGTGTTTGCCTTGAGAATTTAGAGACATTATCTTTATGTAGAGAGGTGTGAGATATATACCTACCATAAAAGTCTGAAGTATATCTTTTCACAAAAAGATTTGAACATACAACAAAGAATATGGTTGGAGCTGATCAAAGATTATGATTGCGAGATTTTCTATCATCCCGGAAAGGCGAATGTTGTTGCTGATGTCTTAAGTAGGAAGGGACGGGAGAAGTTAATGATGCTAACTGCTCAGGAGAAGCTAGTGTCGGAAATGGCTAAGATGGAGTTAGAAATTAAATATCCGACAGAATCCGATGAAAAGTTATTCCAGTTGGGAAACAGTTCAATGTTGGTAGATAAGGTGAAAAATGCACAACTTCAAGATGAAGATTGCGACAAGATAAAACAGAGGATATCTATAGGTGAAGAAAACAAATTCAAAATTGATTCGGAAGGGTTACTTCGATTCGAAGGGAGAATTTGGGTTCCGCAAGTACCAGAAGTTAAAAAAGTAATTCTGAACGAAGCTCATAATTCACGATATTCGATTCACCCTGGGAGTACAAAGATGTACCAAGATCTTAGATATCATTTTTGGTGGCCGAATATGAAGAGGGATGTGGCTGAGTGTGTGGCAAAATGCTTAACGTGTCAGAAAGTAAAAGATGAACATCAAAGGCCAAGTGGATTGTTACAACCGTTGGAGATACCAGAATAGAAGTGGGAGCATATCACAATGGATTTTATGATAGGTCTTCCAACAACCCAACAAGGTTATGATGCCATTTGGGTGATTGTCGACCGACTGATGAAGTCGACACACTTTTTACCAATCAAGATTCAATTTACCCTAGATCAGTTAGCAAAACTGTACATGAAGGAAATTGTTTCAAGGCACAGTGTACCTGTGTCCATTGTATCAGACAAAGATCCACGTTTCACATCTAGTTTCTAGAGATGACTACAAGAATGTTTGGGAACACAGCTGAGGATGAGCACAGCGTACCATCCTCAGACCGACAGACAAAGTGAGAGAACCATCCAAACACTAGAGGATATGCTCAAAGCGTGTATTATGGATTTCAAGGGAAATTGGGATGACCATCTACCATTGGTAGAATTTGATTATAATAATAGTTATCACGCAAGTATTGGCATGCCGCCTTACGATGCGTTATACGGCAGGAAGTGCAGAACCTCATTATGCTGGGACGAGGTAGGTGAACGTCAGCTATTGGGTCTAAAATTGGTACAACAGACTGTCGAGGTCATCAAAGTGATTCGAGCGAGATTAATAGCCGAACAAGATAGACAGAAGAAATATGCTGATCAGCATCGATAAAATAGAGAATTCGATGTCGGTAGTTATGTTTTCTTGAAATTGTCTCTCTGGAAGGGAAAAATTCAATTTGGCAAGAAGGGGAAATTAAGCCCTAGGTTTATAGGACCTTTCGAAGTGCTTCGACGAGTTGGCGAAGTTGCGTACGAGGTAGCTTTACCTCCGGAGTTGGAGCATATTCATAATGTTTTCCATGTCTCGGTATTGAGACCATATAATTCTGACTATAAACATGTTATAGAATATGAGCCCTTACAGTTTCAGAAAGATTTGTCATATGAAGAAGTCCCTGTTCAAATTGTTGACAGAAAAGAGCAAGTACTGAGGAATAAAGTGATACCTTCTGTTAAGGTAATCTGGAGAAACCACAATGCTGAGGAAGCTACGTGTAAACTTGAAAGCGTTATGATGAAGAATTATCCTCAGTTGTTTGCTTGATTTTGTATAGCGATTCTGGGGACAGAATCTTGTTAAGGAGGGAAGAATGCAACGAATAAATTTTTCGAATTGTGATTTTAGGGTCAGAATCCTTTTAAGGAGGGAAGGATGTAACGATCGAGAAATTGTAATTTAATTTAAATATTTATGAAATTAAATAAATATTTTAAATAATTTATTTATTGAGGAAAATAAATAATTGATGAATTGTGGTGAATTAATTTAGTAACTAAATTTACTAATGTTAATTAAATTTAGTAATGATAATTTTATTTGAAGGATTTAATTTAAGGAAATAATTAAATTAAATCAATTGCTTAATATTTAAGAAAATAATTAAGCTAAATAAATTATTTAATTTAATAAAAATAAATAAATTAAATAAAGTGATATGTCTAATTTATTAATTAAATTAGATATATAATTATTTATTAATTATAAGATATAATGATAATAAGAATTTTATTATTATTATAAGTTATTTAAATTAGCTAAACTAAAGTTATTTCCATTAACTAAATTAAAAGTGTGACAATTGGAAACTATATAATATAAATAATATGAAAATAATCTAGTGTTGGGAGTTTTTGGTTAGCCAAACAAGGCCTTGTGGCCCTTGACTTTTTCAACTGATGCTACTTGTTGGTTTTTTTTACCTGACGTTGGAGGTGGGAGTTAGTATATTTCAACGCGTTTATTTTCTAAGGCTAAGTTCAAATAAGGGTCTAGTGAAAAGGAAAAAAATAACAGAGTGTTGAGAGAGTAGTCTCTGTGAGTTGCCAAGAGAAAGAAGAGATTATCATCTTTTGCTAGCAAAAAAAAATCAAGGGTTCAAGGTATAAACTATTCTTATTGTTATTATTTTAGTTTTGGTAGTATATATATATATATATATATATATATATATATATATATATATATATATATATATATATATCTCCTTGGTATGATTTAGAAATCACGTGAATTGTGATGTATATATGTTCATATGGATTTGCAAAACTCAGTTAATTATCATGTAAACATGTTATTTGTTATCAAATTCATGAGAAATTGGGTTGAGGAAGAAAAGAAAAATCACAGTGTTTGTGTTCTTATAATATGGCCATAGAAAGTACCAAATTTCTTATTCAATATATGATGTAATCTGTAATTTGTTGGTGAATTATGATAATATATTAAGAAACGAAAGTGGCGTAGTTTAAATCATGACAATTGATCAAGAAACGAGTTCGTGGCGATCAAATTCGTTAAAAGTATAAAAAAATGGGAAAATTTTGGAAAAACCATGGTTTTGATTCTTTAAAATGGTGTTTATATAATGTTTTGTATATAGAATAGTGTTTAGTATGTGTAACTATAATGTGACAAAGTGTAGATGTTGTAATTTGGTGTAATTCGGTAGAATTGGGATTTTATGGCCAAAGCAGAGTCTATTTTCGAGGTTCTGCAAGTCTCGAGTCCAGTGCATCGTCTTGGGATCGCCTTTGGCCATGGTTGTCATGTGAGCATGTATGTAGCATTTGGGCGTGAGCGTGCGGAGTCACGCCAGTGCGCGATAAATTAGTTAGTATTACTCATGTGACCATGAGTAGCCAATCATGAGCGGTGAAGTCTGCTATAAATAGGATAACATAGTTCATTGAGGTGATTTTAAGCTATAAGTGGTAATCAACGCTAAAGGTAAGTCTCCTAATTCACACAACTTTGGATTTTGTGCGAATTCTCTAACTTCATTTGATTCTTATATTAAATGCAAGTTTCTAAATTCTTTACATTGTATATATATTGTATAATCCGAATTGTTGCCATATCAACCATATTTACACCGAACAAATATTTATTACTTGTAAACCTTGACATTGTTGCGAGCATTGGACTTATTGTTCTTAAATGCATTATAAAAGTTGTCTAAGCCTTTGATTCGGTTAGACTATTATCTTGTGTTAGAAAGCTATCCAAACCAATTGACTTGGTGCGGACTCTTATAAATCTACTGAGATGAACAACCCTCTTAAAAAGGGGAAATTTTATATTGTTTGAGGGAACCGACGCGTATATATACGAGTATGATTAAATGTTATGCATAACGTAGGGTACCTTAGGCTGATCACCTGTTGTACTCGTTTATATTGGATTGCATTACAATACTGTTAATTCTAGTAAGAGTTCTTGGTCCTTAGTGACTGCTCAGTGTTCATTCTTATTGAACCTTGAAATGAATAAATCTTGAAATTTTGTTGATATCCTTCAGTCTATAGTGACACCTATTGCATACTCTTGATATTTCTTGGTATCCTTGAACTATCAATTAGTGTTATACCTTTTAAGATTAAAATGCTACAACTTCTTATTCTTCTTGCTATATTTCTTACTGGGCAAACTTGTTGCTTATTCTTGCTTCCCTAAAACATTACAGTTAAGGCAGAGCAAGGCGGTACCTAAGGGAAGGACAAAGAAAAGGGCAAGGCTACAGAATAGCTTAGTCCTTTAAGTGTATTATTATTATTATTATTATTATTATTATTATTATTATTATTATTATTATTATTATTATTATTATTATTATTATTATAATGATGTATTAAGGATGATTAAAATATGTTTAAATGTAATCACTAGATTGTTGTAGTAATGGTTACGGTACCTTGGGACGCGAATATTTATCTTATAACGATGTAAATTATTCTATTACTTTCGTTGTTGATGATTTTAGTATGATATTAGATTTAGCACGTGACGAACCAAATTTGAGATATGAGTGTGTTCTCAATTTGAGGCGTCCATGAGTTAAGATCACGCCTATAGTTATAAACCTTAGGAGCGAGAGTCCTTAGATTATAACTTAGGAGAACTTAGAAGACAGAGAGGGATGAAACTCATATAGAGTTTACATAGAAAGTGACTTACTGTGTTATAGAATATAACTTCATTCTATACAATGAACTTATGCTATTTAACATTCTAATGGAGTTGTTGTTTGTTTTGTCTTATGTTGGCGATTGTAGGATGACTGACATGGGAGGACCTAGTTGAGTAGTAGAAAAGGAGCCGCGTGACATACACGTGGTATTTGAGAGCAAGACCATCGATAATGAGCCCATATCAAGCAGTGATGGCTATTGATGATGATGATGACGAGGAGGAGGAGATGAAGCCCCTACCCGAGGAATCTGATCCGGAGGAAGAGCCTCCTACATTTTTTATTAAAAAAAATAAGAAAAAAATATGTTATTTATCTTTTTCTCCTCTCTTCTAGTCACAAAGTCTCTACAACTCCTCTCTTTGAATTTCTCATCTGTGAATCAAAATTCTTTTTTGTTTAGCTTTCTCTGAACTTTCTCTCTCTTCTGCAAATTAATGAATATATCTCTTTTTGACCAAAACCACAAAAAAGAAAAGGAAAAAAAGATTGCAAACACTATGTAAGATCGGATGAGGATTTTGGGTATGCTGCATCCACATAGTAAATTGAAAATAACTGAGACAGTTGTTGGTGATGAGAGTGATTTGGCAAACATGAGAATTTTTTCTTACCTTTATTGCATAGATCTAAAAGTGGATCATTGTCATTATTGCAATTAGTTTTGAAGAACAAAAGTTCTGGAGCCATTATTGCTATTAGATCTCAAGCTTTACTCTATGTTTGTGTAGGTTTGGAAATAAGAGAGAGATGGATGAGGTGATGAAATGGAGGGATAAGATAATGGAGAAGAGAGAAAAGACTAAATTGCAGACATGGATGAGAGAGAAAATACTAACGGGCACGCATTTTTGCCCCCTTAAAAGATTATGTGCAATGCAGATGTCTAAAACCATTAATTTTTTGGCTTAAATATGAATTACTATCTTAAATTATTGGTCATATTCCACTTCGGTACCTTTTAATTTTATCGAATGATTGAATTATTAATTTTTTTCGATTACATTTAATTGGGTCTGACGCGTCATAAATTGATGACGTGGTAGCTGATGTGTAACAAAAAATAATAATTTTTTAATTTTTGATTAAACATTTATTATAGCTTAAAGGGCAAATTTGTCAAACTACGGGAAAATAAAAGAAATCCCAAACTGCTGTTAATTTCTACTTTTCGTGAATACCCTAAATCAATTTCCTAACCCTAGACCTTTGTACTGGAACAAATATTTCATCTTCGGCAATGGAGGCTGCTACTTTGAATAGTTTGATCTGCTTTCCCTCTCTCTCTCTCTATATATATATATATAAACATAGGTTTTGGAGGAGAGAGTTGATCTTTAGCTATGGATGGTGAAGAAGATAAGCAGAAGGCACGGGAAGGAGAGGGAAAGTTAGGAGAGCAGAGCAGAGCAGAGCTTTGAGCTATTGCTTTTGTGGAGGCACAGTTAGGGGAGTCATTGAGGGAAGATGGACCTATTCTTGGAATGGAGTTTGATCCCTTGCCACCAGGAGCATTTGACGCCCCCATTGGTATATTTGATTCTCCCATTGGAGTTCTTTAGATCGTGATGGGTGCGGTGATGGGTGGATGGGTGGATGGGTAGAGGTGGGGGTGCTTGCTCGTGAGAGTGGCAGATCTATGGTTGTTGATCATGGTGGTGTAATATGGTTGCGGTGATGGTTGTAAATGATGGTAGAGTAGTAGATCTGTTTGCGGTGGTGGTGACATTTTTTCTTCTCAAAATCTTTCTTTGGTGGGAGGGTGGGTGGTATTGGTGGTGAAGATGGCCGACGGATGGTGGTGAAAATGGCGGATGGTGGACGTCGTGAAGATGGATATGGTGGAGGTGGTGGCGGCTATGGTGGTGGTGGTGGTTATGGTGGTTTTGATATGGTGGTGGTGGTTATGGCGGCTATGGTGGTGGCGGATGGTATATCTGATTCTCCCATTGGAGTTCTTTGAATGTTTTTGATTATTTTTAATATTATTAATTATTAATGTTTGATAAAAAGTTGTTTGACAATTTTAGCCTTTAATATATCATAAATGTTTAATCAAAAATTAAAAAATTATTTTTTTGTTATACATCAGCCTAACTATGTCCTACTTAAACAGCCACGTCATCAATTTATGACGTGGCAGACCCAATTGAATGTAATTGAAAAAAATTAATAGTTTAATCATCTAATTGATAAAATTAAAAGGTAAATTATCGAAGTAAAATATGGTCAATAGTTCAAGGTAGTAAATTATATTTAAGCCTAATTTTTTTAACCATTTTATGTCTGAAGTGTGCTATTTGTTAAGACATTGAAAATATGGAATGCAGTGTGTTTTTAAATTATGGGTTGCAATGTGTAAAATGGACCAAAATAGAATCATACAAAATGCTTATTTTAAAATATAGGATATAATGTGTAAAATAGATGAATAAAAAGTGTTGTTTACTCTTAATTTTATTATGAATATTATAAATTATTAAAAGATACTGTATTTGTTCCATATTATTATTAGATCATTGTTGATTTTTAAACATATTTTTGAACTTAAAATTGACATAAATTCTTTTAATTTTAATCAATGATAAATATTATAAACTTTCAAATAGAATTACTCATCATAAGTTTTATTATTTAATAATTTTGAATTAGTTATCTCGCTTAAAAATATCTCAAATTAACTCTTAAAAATAAATAATAATTATATAATTTGAAACGGAGAGAGTAGGTTAAATAAATAAATATTTTTTTTAAATGGACTTTAAATTAATTTACTTTCCCAAAAGGATGGAGGAATTATGTATTTCCTAGTACGACCTGAATTTAGATTATCCTGAATGCAAATGGAAAGTATTAAACGTGAATATGTAAATGTTTGAAATTGAAACCAATGATATATGCCCTTTTCTTTTGCCTGCCAAATTCACGAAATTGGCTCTTCTCCATTATCCTTCAATTTTTTTCAAACTGGTATATATTTGTACTAATATTTTTGTTACATAAGATCCGAAAATGTCAATGAAAAGATTAAAATGATGTAATCACTTTGCAAACAAAGTAGCCATTAAAAAAACTTTTACCGTTAAAAATTAATAAACCATTTAAATCTTGACTAAGATTGCACATTCATTGGATGATTAAAGAATAAAGAATAAAAAATAAAAATAAATAAATAAAAAGAGCCTGATTACTCTGAATTTTCGGGTCATGATTCAACTCAATAACATAAATAACATAAATTAAGTGATGTGTTAATTTTATGTATAATATATAAAATTATAGGACCCAGTGAAATTGAAGAGAAGGATAATGGAGAGGAGACTACCCCAAATCCATAAGGGATGTGATATTAACATAGCAATAAGGGAGGTGATATTAACATAAAAAATTATAGGGGCAAGACAATTGTTTTTATTTGCACAAATGTACCCTTAGCAAACCATATCTTAATGACAATGACACATTTGTTCAAAACAAAACAATTGGCCTATCTTCATACTTTTTTCCCTACTCATATCAACTATTAATCCACAAAAAGAAAGGTACTGGCAAAAATGAAAATCTTAGATATTAGTAACCATGTGCTCACCAAGGGAAATGGGAAAAGAAGGGATACTGAAGAAATAAGGAAATAAGAACAGAAAAGCTAAGGGAGAATGTGCCTTTGCCAACGTTCGGGATAGACTACTTTCATCAGGATACTAATAAGAAATCCATTTCCAGAATTCCTTAGATGACTACTTTCTATTTCTACGACACAATTATTTTGAGCAAAAAAAAAACCATCATGCATATCTAATTATCTATAACTACTCGGCTGTACATAGCTGTACCATGAGCTTGATACCAAATTTTTGCACATTTCTCATACTATATCCTTTATAGTTTACAAAGGAGGAATATGCACCTTGTTCTACAACACTTGGGTCCAGGATCCAAGAAACAGACTCAATAGATACACATATTTGCTGGAGTTTCAGCTTACAGTATTAACACATTTATGTAATCCCCCTCCCTTTTCTTTTCCTTTTCCTTTTCCTTTTTTTTTTCTCTCATTCATTCATTCATTTTTTTTTTCTGTAAAGTACATTTATGTCATTCACTAGGAAAGCACCTATAGTTTACTGACCTCAACTCCCACAGGCTTTGATACTGTTATCTGCTTATATCATTACTTGGGCATTACCATGGATCTCATTTTCTTTGTAGTCAAAGCTTCAACTGAGAATTGAAAACAAGTTGGCCGGTTTACCTATGAGAATTGAACGGGTCATAATCACACTAAAAGGGAAAAAACAAGATTATGCATATAGAAAACAAGAATCAAAAGAAAATGAGAAAATGGTGAAATATGGCCGTACCACAAGAACCAGAGCAGTTGTGCCATTGCCACCGTCACTGCCGTTGCCTCGCACAAATCACAATAATCAGTACATTCAGCAGAATTTTTTTAAGAAAGTTGTAATTGGACTTCTGTAAAAATAAGATAATTGGTTTACTAACATGTTGCAGTGGCTGAAATTAGAAAGGAGTGAAGTCACTCACAAACCACTTAAGCAAATTGAATTGCAATTTATTATAAGAGTTTAACATCATCATTTGTCAACACTTGATGCAAGTTTCATACCCACACTCCCCCACCCCCACCCCCACCCCCACCAAAAGGAGTTGGTTCCCTCCATTACACCTTCCCCCAATTCCATCCAATACACCATATTTTTATAGTTTTAGATATTATAGTTGAAATAAGTACCGGTCAATTAGTTTATAATATTAAGTAGTATAATTGTTTCAAAAATAAAAGTAATCCAATATTTTTCACCATTTTGATAAACATGTGGACTTTTCATCAAAATTTCAATAGTTGAATTTTTTTAAAACTTTTAGCAGTAAAAGTATTTTTAATATTTTGATCATTACAAACAACATTACTAAGATAAAATAATTGATGTATTGGATGGAATTGGAGGGAATGTGTAATAGAGAGAAGCCAAATCCAAAAAAAAAAGAAGCTAATCTGATTAATTTTCAGGGTACAAAAATCATAGACCAAAAAACAAGGGAAAAAAAGAAAGCAGGAAAAAGAGGAACAAATAAAATTCATATTGAATGATTAAAAATATACAGTTTATAGAAGAAAAAAACATACAGAAAAGGACCATTAGACATGAAGCATCACCAAACATCTATACATACATCTGTCCATCATAATTATATCCTTGTCTGGTTCGGAAGTTTAAAACTTGAACATTTCTCCCATGTTATTTCATGGCTAACCTTCTACGTATAAACATATTATATACATTGTGTTGGAAAATTGCATATTTAAATTTAATGTTGAAAGATAATATTCATAATTAATTATGTAAAGTCCTTGAAGGAATACATGTACAAGGACTTAGTGGTAGATCAAACTTGTTAGGTTGATCTGAGCTTTAATGTTTATCATTCTGTAAATAAATGTATAGAAGAAAAGATCAAAGCTGTTAGGTTGATCTATATTTTGAGATGTAATAGATAGGCTTCAGCAGAATCGTAATCTATCAAGCTGATCAAAAGATTACAGAAGCCAAGGCAGAATCGTAGAGCATCGACAATCGTAGTTTGTCTGCTTTGGAGGGCCTCTCATGAAATCGTAGAGTGGTCCAAACTCCATCAGTGCTCAGAAAGGTCAAATACAATTAATGCTTCAACGGACGTCTTCCAACGGATGTATTTCAAAGACACCTTATATGCAAAAGAGAAATAGATGAAAAGATCAAGTAAGCAAACAACGAAAACGCTGAAGAACACTCATCGGTCAACTCTACGATTTGAAAAGAAAGCTTGTTCAGCAACTCAGTTCTTTCGAACACAAACTTAACGGCAACTGAGTAGCACCATTCAAGAACTCCACCATCATCAAGTGAAGTAAGAAGTTCCAAGTCAAAATGACTTGAAGACTTCTAAGTGAACTGAGAAGTTTCAAGTCAGAAGGACTTGAAGAGTTCAATAGTGAACTAAGAAGTTCCAAGACTGTTGGTCTTAAAGAAATCTGTGAGATTCAAAGATTGTGAAGATATCCTTAGTGGATTACCTATTCGAGGAGTAGAAGAGTGGACTAGGAGCTTTAAATGCTCTGAACCACTTAAAATCTCTGTGTTTCTTATATTCTTGCCATAACTGCTATAACTGCTTATATTCTATCAACTCGCTTTATCTTAAAGGGAAAACAAACAAATCTCAAATTCCGCTGTGATTAAATCATCATCAAATCTGACAAATTGTTTTTAAAAGGAAATTTTAAAAAAAATATCTATTCAACCCCCCATCTAGATAATTATTATGCCTTTGGATACTAATAATTGGTATCAGAGCAGGTTCTATCAAACAGCCTACAAAGATTAAGTAGATCCTATGGCATAGTTGATAAGCGAATCAAAGACTGGAGGAGGCTGCAAGCCACCAATGTGCAACAAAGATAAATTCACAAACTGGAAAGTTCGTATGCAAGCCTACATAGATTCAATAGATGAAGCTCTATTTGAAACTGTTCTGAATGGGCCCTACGTTCCAACAAAGCTTGCACCCACTCCAGACGATCCAAACAGAGTTCAAATCAAGGTCAAAGCAGAATGGACTGACAACGAAAAGAAAGATGTTCAACTCGACAAAAAGGCCAAGAACATTTTATTCCAATATCTAGAAGATGATCTGTTTGAAAATGTGGTCTACAGCAAAACTGCAAAGGAAGTATGGGAAGCACTGCTCATTATGCACGAAGGAATTGAAGAAGTGAGAAAATAAACAATCTCTTCTGACTCAACAATACGAAATGTTTGCCCATGTTCCAGGTGAAAATATCACTTCCACTTATGAGAGATTCAACGTTCTGCTCAACTCTCTTCGAGCTTTTGAAAAAATCTATCCAAATAAAGATCTGATCATAAAGTTCATGAGAGCTTTACCTAGCAAGTGGGATGCCAAGACCACTGCCATCAGAGAATCAAAGAATATCCATGAAATGACTTTCAACAATTGTATGACAACCTTCTCACCTATGAACTAGAGCTGACTCAGCGAGCAGAGACTTTATCTGAAGGAAGAAAGAAGGACAAGGGAGTTTCACTCAAAACAACAGATAACATCTTCAAAGCTAGCATTGAAAATAACTCTGAATCTGAGGAAGATGATGATGAGGATATTGCAATACTGGTAAGAAGACTCAAGAGGTTCATGCGCAAAAGCAGAAGTAGCAAACCTAAAAGATTCTACAACAACAGCAACAACCTATGCTATAACTGCAAGAAGCCTGGCCACTTTATTGCCAACTGCAACAAACCACTTTAGAAAAGAACTGAAGAGAAAATCAAATTCAAAGAAAGAATTCAAAGGCAACAAGAGGCTCCAGAAGAAAGACAAAAATCTCCGGAGGATCATGAAGTGACTCAGACAATGACACAACTACTGAGTCTGGTGATGATGAGGATCCTCAAGTGGCAAATCTATGTCTAATGGCCAAACATGCAAAGACAAAAAAAGCCATGACAATCATGAAGTAAGTATAGATGAGGTATTTGATTTTAACTCTCCTGATGTAGATATTAATGACTTAAGAACTGCACTACATGGCATAACATCTGATCTGCATCAATACATGAAGTGGTTCAGAGTTCTGTCTAACGATTATTCTCTTCTTCAAAAAGAGAAAGAGAAAGTTCAGGAAGAACTGGAAACAGCTCTTCTAAGCACTAACTCTCTCTCCAAACTTGAAGCTGAGGATAAACTCTTAAAACAGACCAATGAACTCAACACAAAGAGAGTCAAATCTAACCTCCAAGATTGAGGAACTAGAAAAGACAATCTCAAGTGGAATAAATCCTCTTCATCCATGAACTCCCTGATCTCCAGTCAGAGAAGTACATTTGATAGAACAGGTTTAGGTTTTGGGGAATCCACCTCAGAACCATATGTGAAAAAGATCAAGGAAACTAACTCTAGTGATGCTTCAAATTTTAATAGAAGCATTACATTTTTGAAATCCTCACAGAAGGAACAACCAGTCCATCCCTACTTCCAATCCATGTTCCTAGGCATAACGGATCCCATGCTAGCCTAGGAACAGTAGAGTTAAGTCTCACTCTTCACAAATCATGAATCACAAGGATACATGGAAAAAGAAGAACCAATATAAAGGAAGAATTGCTAAGAACCCACATAAGTCCAAATGGAGGAAGAATCAACATACACACAAGCATGTATCATGCTAGATGTTATGTATGTCATAAAATTGGTCATAAGGCTGCAATATGCTACAATAACTCTCTGCATATCAAACCCAAAGTCAAACAAATTTGGATTCCCAAGGGTACTAACAAGGTAGGACCCATGCAAGTATGGGTGCCAAAATGAGAGTTTAATTTTGCCACAGGAACAGAGCTCCACGATCACAACTTGATATCTAGACAGTGGATGCTCAAGGCACATGACCGGGAACAAAGCCCTCCTGTCCAACTTCATAGAGGAGGGTCCAACAGTCATATTTGGAGACAACGGTTCTGGCAAGACAAAAGGGTATGGATCAGCGGGGAATGGTGCAGTGTCCTTCAGTAAAGTAGCCTATGTGGAAGGACTAAAACATAATCTTCTGAGCATAAGCCAACTCTGCGACAAGGGTCATCAAGTCACCTTCCTCAACAATCAATGTCAAGTCAGAGATCTGAAGACATCCTCTATAAAACTGACCGGAACAAGAGAAGGGGACGTCTATACTGTTAATCTTGGTCAACTAAGTTCTGACGAAACAATATATTTTATGGCTAAAGCTTCTGAAGAAATGAGCTGACTATGGCACAGAAGACTGTCTCATCTCAACTTCAAAATCAAGTCAGATGTTCCAACAGGAAACAGATGGGCAAGAGATCACACTCAAGACCTAATCATTAGAGATCCAAATGCAAGAGTCAAGACAAGATCTTCCACCCATAATGAATGTTTCTATCTAAGCTTTCTGTCACAAATGGAACCCAAGAAGATAGAAGATGCTATGGAAGACTCAAGTTGGATAGAAGCCATGCAAGAGGAACTAAATCAGTTTGAGAGAAGAAAAGTATGGAGATTAGTTCCAAGACCAAGAAACCACCAAATCATTGGCACCAAGTGGGTCTTCAGAAACAAGATAGATGAAGATAGGGTGATAACAAGGAACAAGGCAAGACTAGTAGCCAAAGGTTACTCTCAAGAAGAAGGCATCGACTATGACGAGACCTTCGCTCCGGTTGTCAGATTAGAAGCCATCAGGATATTTCTTGCCTTTGCTGTACACATGAAGTTCAAGGTCTTTTAAATGAATGTCAAGAGTGCATTCCTGAATGGTGAACTTCAAGAAGAAGTATATGTAGAGCAACCTCCAAGTTTTATCTGTTCAACTCTCTAATTATGTCTATAGATTAGACAAGCCTTATATGGTCTTAAACAAACACCTAGAGCATGGTACAAAACACTCATTAACTTTCTTATTGAAAATGGTTTCACTAGAGGTAGAGTAGATACCACATTATTTCTTAGAAAGCACAAAGACAAAATCCTATTAGTTCAAATATATGTTGATGACATTATCTTTGGTTCTACTGATAAAAAACTGTGTAAGAGACTTGCCAAGCTTATGCAGAGCAAGTTCAAAATGAGCATGATGGGTGAGCTGAATTTCTTTCTTGGATTACAAGTAAAGAAGAGTGATGAAGGTATCTTCATAAACCAAGCCAAGTACATTAAAGAATTACTCAAAAAGTATATACATGGAATCATCCTCTCTCCATGAAAAACACCAATTGCTCCAAAGAACCAAGCTTCGACAAAGATGAGAAAGGTAAAAGTATTGAAATAACTCAATACGAGAGGTATGATAGCTCTCTTCATATCTAACTCGCCAAGAAACTGTATATATAATGTTTGCAACATGCATATGTGCTAGATTCCAAACCAATCCTAAGGAATCACACTTGACTGCTGTAAAAAGGATTTTCAGGTATCTCAAAGGCACACCTCACTTGGGACTTTGGTATCCCAAGGAGTCCTTTGAACTAACAGGATATACAGATGCTGATTTTGCAGGCTGCAAGATAGATAGAAAAAATACCAGTGGCACCTGTCAGTTGCTAGAAAATATGTTTGTGTCCTGGTTTAGCAAAAAGCAAAACTCAATATCTACCTCAACAGAAGAAGCTAAATACATTGCTGCTGGCAGCTGCTGTGCTCAAATCTTATGGATGAAAAATCAGCTAGCAGACTATGGGTTTGATTTCAAATCTATACCCGTTCATTGTGATAACACAAGTGCCATAGTAATAACACATAATCCTGTCATGCATTCTAGGACTAAGCATATAAATAGGGATCATGTTTAAAATGGAAATATATCTTTACAATACATTCCTACTGAAAATCAACTTGCTGATGTCTTTACAAAGCCTCTAGATGAATCCAAATTTAATTAATTGATAAGTGAGTTAGGCATGCTAAATCTACAATCATAAACTCTATGCTCTAGTTTATGCTAACCATGCAGATATGAAAGGCTATGTTCAAAATCGTAAAGATGCCTGAAGGACCACGATCGTAGAGCTACCTCGACATGACAAAGAAGCATTCTGTGATGACAACATCTCCAACAAATCCAAGTAATCCCTCTGATGAGTGCCTCAGAGACATACCTGACCCTTAATTCATTCTAAGAGGTTGGCCCTTCCTGAGCTACCTTAACTCAGAAAGAATGCCAAGTCAAAGTTCATCACAAGGACCAGAGTTAGTCACTGTCCACCATCAACCTTCAATCAATTCTATGAATTGCCAAGATGGCTGGAAGTAATACTACATCCTCTGAATCAATTTTCAGTTACATAATCCCAACATTCTGTAACTAATGAACCAAGTATGCCTAATTTTGTGATGATCCAGTCTCATACCATTTCTCACTCTACGATTATTGATCCAAATCCAATCGTAGAGTCACCTCCTCTTGAAACTCAACCTCACACACCTGCTCCTCCATCAGGCATCCCTTCCTCTTCAACCAATAACTATTTCAATCTTGATCTTGCTCTTTACAATATGCAAGATCAATATACTAGAGCCTCTCCTTCAAATAATCAGCAACTCCTTGAACTCATATCAGATCTTCCTACCAAAACGGAGTTGTCTAAGGCATCTCAGAAGGTGACCAAGGACATTCAAGACGAGCTTGAAGTTCATTCAAACCTTGTTTATCTAAGACTGACTCATTTGATCGATGCTGCCAACACCCTCCCTAGCAACCTAAGTACTGAGCTTACAAAGAAGCTTAGGGAGATCATAAAGGAAATGATTCAGAGCATCAATGAAAGGGATCAAATTCATTTTCAGGCTGCCAAGAAGCACAAGGAAGCAGTTCTTCTTTTGCAAAAGACTCAAGAATCTCAAAATAAGCTTATGATGGAGAGTCTCACGAGTCTACGAACTTCACTGAAAGAATTCCAAGCATTTTCCATGGGCCAAATGCAACAAACAGAAACTGTCTTGGCCATTCTACAAAAGAGAGAATCTCGAACTGATTCTCTGATCCAAGAAAACCGTGAAGACATTACTCACTCCAAGAATCAACTTCACGAGCTAGTCCAAGGCATGAATTGACTGAAGACATTCGAACCCTTGATGCTGACATAAAGGGGGAGAATAAAGGGGAAGGAGAGAAAGGCAGAGGAGGCAAAGGCAAATTATTCATTGCTAAATCTTCAAGGAGTCCCTCAAGACAGCCTCGTCATCAGACTCCACGACCCGAACAGCAGCAGCGCCAACCAATTCTAATAGCACAACCACTAAGGAGTCAAGGGTCATCTCCTAGCTCACAAGAAGTAACCACTACAGGCCTAAACATGCTAATTGGAGATCCTGCATTCATGAATAGACACGATCATTTGGAACGGCTTAGTCAAAGCGAGCTGGAAGATATAGCACGGAGAGACGAAGCCAACAGGAGAAGGAGAGCTGCAGAGTATGCCAATCCTCCAAGGAGCAAAAAGCAGAAGAAATAGAGATAAGTTGAAACTCATTTCTTATTGATGTAATCAAGCTTTATTGTAATATCTGTCCTTACGAACATCAATAAATTCATGCTTATTCTATAGAGGTTTCAGCTGCTCACTGAAACACTAAGTCATATTTACTTTCTAAGCACTGCATCTAGAAATTGATAATCATGATACAAATCTCCTTGGTTATGTCAACATCAAATAGGGGGAGATTATTGGAAAATTGCATATTTAAATTTAATGTTGAAAGATAATATTCATGTTTATATGTAAAGTCCTTCAAGGAATACATGTGCAAGGACTTAGTGGTAGATCAAACTTGTTAGGTTAATCTAAGCTTTAATGTTTATCATTCTGTAAATAAATGTATAGAATAAAAGATCAAAGTTGTTAGGTTGATCTATATTTTGAGATGTAATAGATAGGATTCAGCAGAATCGTAGTCTATCAAGCTGATCAAAAGATTACAGAAGCCAAGGCAGAATAGTAGAGAATCGAGAATCGTAGTCTGTCTGCTTTGGAGGGCCTCATGAAATCGTAGAGTGGTCCAAACGCCTGCCGAGTCAAACTCAAGAATTGTAGAGTGTTCTCGGAAGCGTAGAGTCTGCAAGACAAGCAAGTGAAGATCATAGTGTGCCAGTACTTAAGAGAAATCGTAGTGTCCTCATCCATCAGTACCAGATCAAGCTCCAAGGTGGCAAAACACCACGATAATGATCGTAGAGTATCATCTATCCACATCAGAAGCATCGAGCCTTGTCCATTTGTTTAAGAATAAAAGTCAACAAATGTGGAATGGATTATAAACGTTGAAACTATCGGGAGTCCCAATGACACAACAGTCATCCTTAGTATGTAACAAAGAAACGTATTGAAGAAGCTAAGGGAAGTACTATGGGTCAGCAGAAAACACCTTTTCAGGTGTAAGGTGAGATAGCAGTCTGCAGTGTCAGTAGGCCAGACGGCTGGACAAAAGATTTACAGAAAGTCTCCATCAGTGCTCAGAAATGTCAAATACAATTAATGCTTCAACGGACGTCTTCCAACGGATGTATTTTAAAGACACCTTATATGCAAAAGAGAAGCAGATGAAAAGATCAAGTAAGCAAAGAACGAAAACGCTGAAGAACACTCAACGCTCAACTCTACGATTTGAAAAGAAAGTTTGCTCAGCTACTCAGTTCTTTCGAACACAAGCTTAACGGCAACTAAGTAGCACCATTCAAGAACTCCACCATCATCAAGTGAACTGAGAAGTTCCAAGTCAGAAGGACTTGAAGAGTTCAATAGTGAACTAAGAAGTTCCAAGATTGTTGGTCTTGAAGGAATCTGTGAGATTCAAAAATTGTAAAGACATCCTTAGTGGATTACCTACTCGAAGAGTAGAAGAGTGGATTAGGAGCTTTGAATGCTCTGAACCACTTAAAATCTCTGTGTCTCTTATATTCTTGCCATAACTGCTATAACTGTCAAATCTGCTATAACTGCTTATATTCTATCAACTCGCTTTATCTTAAAGGGAAAACAAACAAATCTCAAATTCTGCTGTGATTAAATCATCATCAAATCTGACAAATTGTTTTTAAAAGGAAATTTTTTTTAAAAATATCTATTTAACCCCCCTTCTAGATAATTATTGTGCCTCTGGAAACTAACACATTGATATGATAATTAAAATTTATTTAGAAAGGCACCAAATGGTATACCGCTAATGCAGGAGCATCTATTAACTAGTCTACTCAGGCCAACACGATAGTTTATATAGCAGACTACTCTTTTATTTTATAACTGTCTTTCAAAGTCATATGACTATCATGTGAGTTTTAAATTAGTATTAGAAGATTATTAGAAGTCTGTCAGTGGCAAGCTTTATTCAGTTTAATTATAATAATCACATATAGAGTTTTCTTTGGACTTTGAACTAAAAACTCAATTTTAGTGTTCCAAACTTAATTATTTTGCTATGAATTTTCATTTATATATTAGGGTTTCTAAGAGTATTCAATATTTACTCATGTGATTATTATATTCTACAAATATAAGGATATAAAGGATGATTTTAGATAGTCAGTTCTAGTAGATTTGATCTTAGCCATTAAATGTATGGCCGATCAAGATGCGGAACAAATAAAATCACTCTACTCACGACATTGCCATTCCTCTTACCCAAGAGTTATATAAGAGGATAGTACTCATTTATAAATCATAAAACAAAGTTGTAATCATTGAATTATCACATTTGATGTTCTGAAACAAAAATGTACCATGTTTTAGAACGTTCTTACCAAATCATTCGATACCATGTTACCGGTTTTTGGTAACCATGGTCCTAGGGCTTTTCTATCCAACACCTAGGTTTTTTTAAGCCCCACGACAGACCCGCCCCCGACCTAAATTAGGTCCGACTTTTTTTTTGAGCTTTTTCAAGATGGGCCACCAGTCCGATCATTGGGTTTTAATCTTCTAGATCCCTTTCTTGTCGGGAACCTCATCCCCTTCAATACATCTAAGAAATCAATGCATCTAAGAAAGGCATCCGACCTCGGCATCATCCACTCACCCCCATAAAGCAAGAAGTCAATCTCTAAAAGGTTTCTAATACTATGTTGTATATCTTAATAACTAAAGTTCTAAAGTGTATTGCATAAAGAAAACAGAGACGTCTACAAGGTTCTATCCTAATCTCCTTCCATTTAAGTGATATCGTGTTTTTATATAATATTTTTACAATTGTATTAATTGGGTATTGGAGTAATAATTAAGCTTTTTGATTATCTCAATGAAAATTTGACAGCCTAATTACCTCTTTGAATATTAGTTCTTCCAAGTGTCTTGTCCCCATTTCTCCTCCCATCCCCCAATTTAATTTGGGGATAGAAGCTATGATAAAGGAAAGCATAAACAAATGATCTTTCAATTGACCTAAATTTAAACAAATATTTATGTAGTTGATAGTGCTATTCCCAAAAGCACAAAGAGATCTAGAAGGAGGGTGAATAGATCTTTTAAAACTTTTGGTTTAGAGAATTACTACCAATGTTAAATTAAACAAGTCAATTTAACTATTAAGCACAACGAAATGATGTTTTGAAAAACCCCTTCAAAGATTATTAAGAAATCACAATTCTAAATTTAGTGCAAGAAAGTGTAGACAAATCACAGGAATAAAACGTAGAGCGTAGAAAGTAAGTACAGTAAAGTAAATGACACATTTTTTAAGAGATTCGCACACAAAAGTCTTCTAGTCCTTTCTTCTATTCCGTGAGTAGGAATATTCCAATAAGGAAGGGTGATCACTTAGAGTACAGTTCACAAAGAACTGTTTTACAACTAATTCACTAAGAATCCCTCTCAAGTCACATACACTCGAATTACACTGATCACTAAGATCACAATTACAAAGAAATTGAATGATTTGAGGTGCTGCTAAGTAACATTCAGCTTCTTGATCACAAGACTTAGCAGCAGATGAGATTTTTAAATCGTAGAGTGAGTAAACTATGAGCTTAGACAGACAACATTTCGACTTGATCAACTTTTCTCTTTCTGTTATTTTGGATTGTTTGAGGCTGCTCGCCTTCTATAGCTTCACCTTGGAATGTTCCCGTTGTGATTTGACCGTTATATCATTCTAACTTGGACACTTGTCGATATTCAATTGTTTGACTTTGAAATGTTGTCGACTAGGACCACTTCAGGTCACTTTCATCGTACTCTGCCAGGTGCAAATGTAGACACGTGTTTTTGTTCTTAGCAGATATAGCTATTATCCTTTTCAACAAACTTTGGAGGATCATCCTTGGGATCTTCAGCCCTAGGTGTACTACATTGTCATAACCTGTCAGAAGAGATGAACTCTACGATTCTACTTAACCGCAAAGTTATATATCCGATAGTAGAGTGACTTGCCCTGAAGGCTTGACGATCGGTCTCCATAGACCATACTCTACGATCTGAGAAATACTTCATGGTCTCAGTCTTCAGACTTAGCTTTTGAACAATACATTTACATTAAGGAATGGATCAACCTAACAAATTTAATCCCTACACTAAGTCCTTTTTACATAAATTGTCTTTCTAAAGATTTTACAAAAGCTACTATTTGTAAACATATGCATATGAACTAACAGACAACTTTGTAAATTTCTCCACGAATTTTGTAAACACATGATCTTCTGAATCGACCTAATTGTCAATTTTGACAAATATTTATGCGGGTTTCTGGCACCTGGCCAGCTTAGTATACACCATAGTGGTAAGCTCAGTTTATCCTTTGCAACCACTAAAAGTTTGAAAATAGAATTGGAGGTAAGAAAGAACATGGATGACAGACTAGACAGGATAGGATTTCAAGTTGCAAATGCTTTATTCTCCCAATAAGGAAGGCATCAAGGTATTCATAATTTTTCCAAATAAATGATTATATTGTTCACCATTTGTCAAATAATATGTGAAAGCTAAATAAACATTAAAGAGAGCAAGCAATGACACGGCTTACACCATTATAGTAATTACATATGGCCTTTGATTATATCAATGAAAGACCTGCAAGATCAAAAATGGAAAGTAGTAGTTCATCATAAATTGACGAACACCTATTTCGTTCTTTAATCAGCAGGCAAATAAAACTGGAAAAGGGAAAAGTTTCCACTAGACAAAAACATTACACTGTGCCAAGTAGTATTTTAATGAAACAGATCCCTAAATAACTAACAAAATCAAGAATAAAATGACTTATTTTGAGTTTTCAAAAATTGGAAGACATGAAATCCAGAGTCATCAGGCTGTATATAGGGGACATTTTGGTTAATCACTTTAGCAACTCAGAGTAAGGATAAACAGTAAAGGAAAGGTGAACAAAAAGACTAACAGAGTTTTGGTCTGCAATTGCACTGTCCGCAATTCGATTGGCTTGAAATACTTCAGAAACAGGACTGCTACCATCCAAATCCATATTATCATTTCCATCATTATCATCACAAAATTGTTGTACAACTCCTGCATAAAGACGGTATAAGTGAGTAAATGTTAGTCCTTAAAATGCATACACTGCCATTCCAGAATGTGAGCTAGCAGGCATGAAACATACCTAGTGGAGCTGATTCTATGGTGGGAGTTTTCAGTAAAACTTTCTGGCACATGACGGTGCCTTGGAAATCAAGAAAATTGTAATCTAGAAATTCATATCTCTCAGACTGTGTCATTATAGAAAACCCAAATGAAGATATCCAAGTGTCAAGCAAACTTGAAACAGCAGGCAAAACCAGCCTCTCCACTCCTAATTTCGCTAGAACCTAAAAAAAATATGGAAAACAATAATGAGTAAAAGACTTACGGGTTATGATTGTAAATAGAGAAATATCTATCTCCTCACTTTGAGCATTCCTTCGAGATTATTTATAAATGATGTCCAATATATGTCAAATATGGAACAGGCTTTGTGCTCTGGTGAGATTATTAATAATCCTCCAATTTCCCATTTATATCAAATTTGGTACAGGCTGTTGATATACTAATGTTTGCGACAAATTATATAAATCCAAGCACACAAAGTTCAAAGAGTTCAAAAACTGATTGTGGGGATTACGATTCTTCTATAAAAAATCTAAGACGTAAAGTAAACTAGCAATATTAAGGAAATAATTCTTAACTAAACAGTAAACAACGTATACTTGAAAAGTATACCAAAAAATATATAAATAACCAAATTACCTAGACACCTAATAATCAAATAAATCTAGAATTACACCAAAGAGATCTAATTAGGGGTGTTCCTAAAACCATTTAAAGCGATTAAACCGGTCAAACTGGACCTTACCAGAGATATTTGCCCAGTTTTTCATGTAAGCCAATCGGGTGCGGTTCATGGAATGAATAACTGAGCATGTCATGGTCTGTCAACAGTTTAAATGAAAACAATTGGTTTTATAACTGCATCGGCCGAAGAATATACAATAATATATACTCCTATGTATACGAATTATTACTAATTTACTACATATAGTACTCCTTCAGGCTACCTCTGTACTACACTTATAAATGAATAAAGATTAAGATGACCGACTTAAGAGGATGTACAGTCTATTATGCTTCTCTCTCTCACTCTTTCCTCTGTAGCTAACACCCTCTTCTATCTCTCCTCGCCAGGTTACAAAATTGCACTGGGGATTGCCGATTAGCCATGGAGACGCCCATATTCAGGTCCTCTCCTTTTTATTTCTCTATATACCTTCTTCTGAGACATGGTCATTATATTTTATTTCCTCTGGCAATCTTTTTCAATTATTTGCCGCATGGAAACCCTTTAATTTCTTACCTCTTCATTTAGAAAATGTCAAGATTATTTATAAATGAACTAGTATATTTAACTGAATGAAATGAGAAGGTAAATCAATCATTTAGGTTTGGATTAGTATTGAAATGAATTTGATCTTTAATATTCAAAGCACCGACAACCGATTGATAATCAACTGAAGAATCAATGTCATCCAAATACAATAAAACCGCCCAATTTGGTCGGCCTCGGTGGGAGTATTACTAAATCCTATCCTTTCGGTTTCGGCGCAAAAGAGTCTAAATAATCTGCCAAAACCAACTGTGTTCACCCCTAGATCTAATTGAACCTTAATTCTACTTGAATACATAATCATCCATACTCCGTTAAGAATGTTAAGATCTTTTGACATGCCTCCCAAATCATTCTCCCCTCCATTAAGAAGAGCTCCACCTTGAGGTCTAAAGTGTGGAATAAATGATGACAAACCATAAGCACTGACCATAAATTTTGAAAGGATAAAATCTTGACATCTCTTTGAACTTGGATTTATCACTAGAGAGTCACCAAGATATTAAGGTAAAGGCATTTTGTTGCTAGCACAAAGTAAGCTATAAGGATTTAGGGAAAGATAGACTCGATATTCAATAGATTGAGTAGTTGGCTCTTCATGTCAACTGTTTGCTCGGTCTCTTTTTAAAATTCTTAGCTTCACTTTATCTTCATGCGACTCTGATGCAGGACAAGGTTTGGAACAAAGATAACTCAAAGAAACAACGGAAAATTAATTTGTATGAGACTCTGCACGAGGCTCTGCACCTCACTACCTAGGGATCTTTCACTTGGGTGATACTCCGCAAGTCACTACCCCAAGTTTCTCAATCGCAAAAGAGAGGAAAACAACTCATAGCTTCATTCAATTATCAATAATCTATTTTGTAATTAACTTGTGAGGATTATATCAATATTTATAAGCTCAAAACCCTAATATTAATTGAAGAACAATAAAAGAACTAAGAGACTAAAATACCCTTACTAAATAACAAAATTATTAATCACTAACTAATGTCCTAAATCCCAACTAATAAATAAATAAATGCATCAATTATTCTCACATTAAACATAATAAAACATTCATAATAGAAATTTTTTGACTCTTGAATTGTCACCGTCGTCATCTGACTCTTTGTCTCCTCAATTTATTTCTTCGGTTCATATCTTGTACTATTTGTTTGAACTTGCTCCTTTAACTTGTAAGGATATGACCTTATGCCCATAACATCACACAAAAACATAAATATTTCCTTCAACATCGTTATCAAAATCATTAAGCTGTTAAAATCCCACGTAGACCAAGTAAGATATGTGCAACATTCGTGTTGAATGCAACACCAAACATTTGTTGACTAAACTAACATCTTAATTGGAACTAAACATTTCCCTGTACTATGAATAGATATATTAAGCAAGGTACTTCGTACAAATGAGAAAGGGTTTAGGGCACGAGCTTTAATCTCTCAATTGCAAGTAAATACTTCCTCCATCCTCTAAAGGATGGCCTTCGGTATAAATTTGTTTGTCCTCAAAAGGATGACAACAAGTACATAAAGGGCAAATATGTCATTTAGTGGTATCCACTAGTATATAAAAAAAAGACTCATTACTTTATGTAATTTTGTGGGGCTACTAAGAATAAACTTGAAACTTTTTCTAAACTCTTTCCTGTACTTTACTTTCTTAATTTGTGTGAAAAATGTACTTTGCTCCTTTGAAGGACAAGAGGGATTACACGACATTGTGGTTCACTCCAATAATAGTTTAAGACTTTCTCAACAAGATATGGAAAGGAGTGTTGCTCTTCAAACATCCTCTTCGAGTCTTTTCTAAGCTTGGAATTCCAAATATTTTGTTAACGCGGTAAAATTCTAAAAAGTAAAATTAAACGCTCCCACCCCACCCCACCCCACCCCACAAAAAAGGAAAAAAAAATAGGCACTACTGAGCAGTATTTATGAACACTAATGTGAATAATGTAATTCACATCGATGAATTATATCGTTTTTTCCTTTTTCTCTCCTAAATGGAAGGGAATTGATATTTAAGCAAAAGTTGTATGAAAATAATTTTTAATCCAAATATTTAGTTTCGATACCAAAATTAATGAAAAACAAAGAGAAGAATAATAGATTGGGAGAAGCAGAGAAGAAGAAAAAACATATCCTCACAAGCAATCAATAAAAACACACAAAGAACTAAGTTTGTGGGGATTACAGTACTTAAAAGGAAACAGAAACCAAACTAAGACTACAATAAAGTAAATTTAAAGTTACATCAAAGAGATCTGCTTGAAACAAATTTCATCCATTAAAAATGCTAAGATCCTTTTACACGCGTCCATGTCACGGGTATTGTTTTCCTACATTAGTTGTCCCGTTTAATTAGGTATGTGTAACATGCATTTTATGACGTGCTGAAAACTCATTTCTATAGTCCTGACCCAGTTTAAGAAACTCTCTAGTCCCTCCTTTCGGTGGCTTTCGGCACAAACTTTAGACATGCCAAAAGCATAGATATGCATTGTATGTTTAAAAGATTTTTGTATTTTATATATCATTTACTATCTCTCCATTTCATCTATTTGATCATTTTTTTTTAAGTCTATTTAAGAGATTTTTAAACTCAAAATTAATATAGATTCTTTTAATTTTAATTAATACAATGATGAATATTGTTGTTGAGATAATCAAGCACACAAAACACTTAGATAAACACACACTTTTGTATGAGATAAAATAACGTGAAACCGAGGGACTAAAAATTTTACGTGGAAACCCAAACAAAAACTACGAGAGATCACAGAAATCCACTATGAAAATGCAAACTCTCAATTGAGAAATAAACTAACTGTTTATTTTCTCTCTACACCCTCACACTCTATTTGCTCTCACTGAGCTTCTCTAACTCGTTGTGGTGGTGTGTATTTTGTTGCTCAACTGAACAACCTATTTATAGTAGAAACTCAGGAGACATGCTCCCTCAAGCTAAGGAACCAAGTCAAGGATCAACACACAAACTTATTTGTTTGCGTGCTACTTACTATTGTAGTTTGATAAGGTAACCATCTAGGAACTAGGAGCTCTACAAAGTTTGTTGGTTGATAAATGTTGTTGGTTCCATGGAATAAAATAAGCCAAACTTGCAACAATCTCCACCTTTGCTTATATTCTTCAAATAATACATATTGTGAACTTCTTTGAGACTGTGAAAGTATCCATCTCCCTGGATACTCCACCACGAACTCAGCATTCGACAAAGTGAATTATGTCCAAGCAAAGCCTGAACTTTTCTGCTGTAACCGACTTTGTGAGCATATCTGTGACATTTTCCTTTGTGTGAACTGCAATGTCACCATTGTTCAGCCACTCATGAATCTTGTGATACCGAACATCTATATGTTTGGTCCTAGCGTGGAACACCTAGTTCTTTGCTAAATGAATAGCACTTTGACTATATATCATTTGATGATCTTATCTTATTTTTGAAACCTAGTTCTTCAACTAGTCCCTTTAGCCACAAAACCTCCTTGCCTGCCTCTATCAACGCCATATACTCAACCTCTATTGTTCATAATACTATCGTAAACTGTAACACTGCCTCCAACATATACATCCTCCACAAAAGGTGTATACAAACCCTATCGTAAATCTCCTCAATCTAGTCATAAACATAATCCAAATCAACAAACCTTGTAGCCTCACTTCTTGCGGTATCACGATCAAATATAAGACCGTAATTGGTTGTACCTGCTAAATAGCGAAAAATCCATTTGATAGCATTCCAATGGTCTTTCCTTAGATTTGTCATATACCTGCTAATCACAATAACTGCATGTGAGATATCTGGCCTTGTGCATACTATGGCGTACATGAGACAACCCACTGCATCATACGGTACTTTGGACATATACTCCAAATCATCCTCTGTTTGTGGGCCCAACTATGAAAATAACCTGACATGTGTTGCCAACGGAATGCTAACTAGTTTAGCACTGTACACGTCAAACCTCTCTAAGACCTGCACATATCCTTTCTAAGTTAGCCACAATTTTCCTGCCTAACGATCCCTGTGAATTTCGATACCTAGATCTTCTTAACCGATCCAGATCCTTCATGTCAAATTCACTGCTCAACAATTCTTCAACCTTCATCGGACTTTTCTTTAACTAAAAAAAATGTCGGAACAATCATACCGAATATACAAATGGATCATACTCAGAACGAGAGTACCCATGAGCCAACATAAGCTATCAAACCGCATGTACCACCATCTCGGTGACTGCTTTAAACCATAAAGAGACTTTTTAAATTACAAACTAAGGCTCTTTCCGTGGTTCAATAAACCCCTCCGGTTCATTCATATAGATATTTTCTTCTAAATCACCATGGAGAAAAGTTGTTTTCACATCAAACTACTCTAACTCCATATCTCGTGATGCTACGATAGATAAGATCAATCGAATCGATGTGTGTTTCACAACTGGTGAGAACATCTCATTGTAGTCGATTCCCTCTCTAAGAAAATCCATTTTCTACTAACCTAGCCTTGAATCACCACCTTTATCAAACGAATCTCTTTTTTCCTAAACAACCACGTGCATCCTATAGCCTTCGATCCTTTTGGAATTAAAACTAACTCCCAAGTCTACTTCTTTTGTAAAGACTCCATCTCTTCTATCATCGTTATCGCCCATTTATCATTATCTTCGGACTGAATATCATCCTGATAGCTAATTGGATCACCACTACCAGCAATCAAGGAAAGACAATCTATGTCTTCAAACCAATATCTCTACTGGTTTATTGAATCACCTTTCCCGATCTCTAACGAGATTATAAGATCTCTCCTGGAGATCTGAAGGATGATCACATTCAATCTCTTCAGCTTCTTTCGTCTCTTCAGGAAGCTCCACCTCAACTGGGTGTTTCTGCAGCTCACTTGTTGCAGATTCTTCACTCTCGAACTTGTCAACCTTCTTCTTAGATACTAGATCACATAACATGTATTCTTTGACTCCATCTTCATATCAAAGAAAATACTTCCTTTGACTTTGGATCAAGTTTGGATTGCCACTCCTCGACTGTCCTCAACCGGTAGATGAATATAAGATGGACATCAACAAATTTTCATCATAGAAAAATCAATTGGTTTCCCAATCCATACCTCCTCAAGGATTTTGTAATCAATTCAAGCTGAAAGAGATCGATTTATCAGATAACTGACTGTGTTGAGCGCCTCAGCCCAAAAACTCTTGGGCAAACTTGCATTCAACCTCATACATCTAGCGCGTTCCAATAGACTTCTGTTCATCCTCTCTACAACCCCATTTTTCTCCAGAGTTCTTTTAACAGAGAAGTGTTTGGTGATACCTTCATCTTGGCATAACTGTAGGAATGGTCTATCCTTGTATTCCAAGCCTTTATTTGATCTAAAATACTTCAGCTTCTTTTCGGTCTAGTTTTGTACTTTATCTTTCCACTGCTTAAAGATTCTAAAAACCTCGAACTTCTGCTTCATAAAATACACCCACACCTTTCTAAAGTAATCATATATGAAGCTGACAAAATAATAGGCTCCACCCATTGACGTATGCTTGATCGGGCCCCAAACATCTAAATTTACATAGTCAAGTACATTCTTTCTAGTATGTGCCCCTACCTTGAAGCTGACCCTCTGTTGTTTGTTGTACACACAAAACTTGCAAAATTCCAAATTGCACGTTTTGTCACCTTTCAGCAACTGCCTTTTGTGAAGTCTTTCATTTCACTTTCATTCAAATGACCAAGTCACCATAATTCTGTGTTATCACTATTGAAATTATTCTGCACATAAATTGTTTCTCCACCAACAATTGTATCATCTATCAACTTGTAAAGGGTGCCCTTTTTCTAACCCTTCATAATTACCATCGAACCCTTGCTAATTTTCACGACACCATCTCCGACTGAGATACTACAGCCTATAAAGTCGAGTACTCCAACCGATAGCAAACTCTTCTTCAATTCTAAAATATACCTTACATCACCTAATGTTCTCTGACAACCCCATCAAACATTTTACCTTTGATGGTGCCTATCCCAGTAACTTTGCAGACTGCATTGTTGCCCAATATCACATAACTACCATTACAGGATGTAAAAGTATCAAATCAATCCCTGTGAGGGGACATGAAAAGAACAACCGAAATCCAAGTACCAATCTATAAGGTTGCTATACTGTCTCTGAAGGATAAGAGATCACCCTGTGAAACTTCATTTTTTGTCACTATATACACTCTCTCCGTCATGCTGAGACATCCGCTTACTCAAAGAACATTAGCAAAATTTTTAATCTACTTACCTTTCTTCTTGTTCTCATTCTTCAACAAAGGGAAACCTTTTTTTGTGGTCATTCTCATGACAATGATAATACTCAACCTAGGATTTATCCTTTTTGCATGGTCTCGACTAAGATCTTCCTCGTTCCTTGCCAGAATTCTTCTTCTGATTAGGACCCCCCTGCTACGCCCATCTAAATATTCAAGAAGATTGTCTCCTTGATCTTTGGAAGTAGTGCCCCTAAACTTATACTGGTCAAGGACTGCTTCAACTACAAGCTTTTCCTTTCCTACAAGGAGAGTAATCTGGAGAATTGAGTACGAGTCCGGTAGAGAGACAAGAAGCAATAAGGCTTTATCTTCTTCGTCCAGCTTTACATCTATACTGGTTAGTTGGGTCACCAATCTATTAAACTCATTAATATGATTGGTCAAATTTGAACCTTCTTCCATCTGAAACCGGTACAATTCCTTCAAATATAATCAATTTGACAAAGACTTCGACTTGTAAACTTTCTCAAGTTTCTCCCACAAATCCTTCGGAGAGGTTTTGACTGTCAAAACCTGATGTTTGATCAGTAGCGCCAAACTCAATCTGATTATTGCCACGTCCTTTGCTTCAAGTTTTGCCCATTTTTCTTCTGTCATATTCATTGGTTTCTTCTCATTCCTTTCTAGTGCCTTCGCCAATCCCTGTTGAACCAATACATCCGTAACTGTACTCTGTTAAATACTGAAATTTGACTTTCCATCAAATGGTTCAACATCGTACCTCGTACTTATGTTTGTCATCTTCGTATGTGACCTGTGATATTTCCAAATAAACGGATCATACCAGTTGGCCAGGTAAGTGTAAGTTGGGTGAGAGTCTCTCCGTGCTTTTGCAACGGTGACTAATTAAATAACCATATTTCTTAAAAGTATTGCTTTTTGAACCACTTTCCTAGACACCAACGACGTGAATCAAAAGCTCTAATACCAATTGTTGAGATAATCAAGAACACAAAACACTAAGATAAACATGCCCACTTTCTGTGAGATAAAATAATGACACAAGAATTTTACGTGGAAACACAACTGGGAAAACCACGATGAGAGATCTCAAAATCCACTATAAAAATACAAACCCTCGGCTGAGGGGCTAGTTGCACCCCTCATTTTCTCATTTTTTCTCATTCACACCCCATAGTTAAAAAACCCCATTAAAAATCATATGATTCTGAGTACACCCCTTTTTCATATTTTTTCAAAAAAAGCCAAAAGCACCCCAAACACAGTAGAACTACAAAAACATTAAAACCTAAGCATTCAACAACAAAAGTAAGCTAAATAACTAAGAACTAAACAATTGCATCAATCGATGAACTCAACAATTGTTGTTTCGCAATTGATGGAAGAGGTAAACATCTTGAACTTCTCCATCCTTGAAGAAAACAACTCTCTTCATCCTGAGGCACTTGCATGGTGATGATCAGACCACATTTTCGAGACCGGAGGGATTGGACAATCTGGAATAAGCTTCATCCTTACAAACAGATTACAAACAGAGAGCAAGAGAAGAATAGTGGGGAAAGAGGGAGTTGAGCAAATGTTCGCGCCATGGGTGTTTATTAGCCTAGGGTTTTTTGGTGAACTATGAGGTGTGAATGGGAAAGTAAGGGGTGCAATTAGCCCCCACCATAAACTAACTGTTTATTTTCTCTCTACACCCTCACACTCTATTTTCTCTCACTGAGCTTCTCTAAGTCATTGTGGTATGTATTTCGTTACTCAACTAAGCAACCTATTTATAGTAGAAACTTAGGAGAGATGCTCCCTTAAACTAAGAAGTCAAGGATCAACACACAAGCTTTTTTATTTGTGTGTACTACTTACTATTGTAGTTTGACAAGGTAACCATCTAGGAACTATGAGCTATACAAAGTTTGTTGGTTGATAAATGTTGTGGGTCCCATGGAAGAAAGTATGTCAAACTTGCAATAATTGTAAACTATCTAAAAACTATTACTCATTGTAAAATTTTATTGTTTCATAATTTTTATTGAATTATCTCAATTTTGAGTTTAAAAATATGTCAAATTGACTTTCAAAAGTCAATAATGATCATATAATTTGGAACAGATAGAGTATTTCATTTTATTTTGGCTTCTAATGTGATTTTGCCCTTTAATCAAAGGTCAAAGGCAAGCCTTTATGCCAGTAGTAGGGAATTCATGAATATAAACTGCAGCCCGACTCCAAGGGTATATTCTCAACATATTTATATAATATTGTCCTACTACATTAAACTATACCAAAAAATATAATATATGAATGCGTTTTCAACACGTCTAACAACCAAAAAAAGTTCACTTAGACCGGAACATAGAGGATGATTTTTCATATGATGTATCAGTTTTCAACTAAATGAAAAGGTTTTAAAGTATCTAGCTTAACTCCAACTATATGACTTGACATGACTCAATATAAACTCAGGTGAACAGAGTAGTGTACTAGAATCACCTTTTCTTTATTCAAGAGAATACACTCCAATTTTTTGCTTTTGTTTTTCCCCCTACCTTCTAAGTTGATATCGATTATCACTCTGTGTTTTTCTCTCCTTGTACTTGGAAATTGATTTTGTTTGAACAATTATTGAGGGCTTGGTCAAAAGTCTTTTAATGGAAATGCTTGTGCATTTAAGAGAGATTTTCTTGTCCAGTAACTTTTTCTTTGTCTAAAGATAACTAGAAAAGTAACCGATAGGTTGTCTGCTACAGCTTACAGACCTACAGATGGCCCTGTCACTAATCTACCTCCTACTATTTTGACCATTCTATCATTTTTTGCAACACAGAGTATTTGATACTATTTAATGCTCCTTTAACTTAAATTCAAATGGCCTTCTTCAAGTCGTCAATAGCTGATCGGGTTTCCATCTAATTTCATTAATGCTACGTTGGATTTAAAAAAGCATGGAGGAAAGAATGGAATGATTTTTTTAGCATCTCAAGTACATCCATGTGGTGGTGGTGGTGGTGCAATAGGATCCATTCCATTCCATTCATACCTTGACATAAAGTGTCCGAATGACAAATTTTAGAAGGTATTTTATTATTATCTCAAACAAAAGAGTCCAGCCCACATCAGTTTAAATTTAAATTTAAAGCCCACAAAAAATTCACCCATCCCAAATCTTAATGGTGGTGCGATTTTGAATTAGGATTTTTCATTCATATCTTGAAAGTTCCTTCACTTATCTTAATAGCAATTACAAAAGACCCATTTTTTTGTTGTCGCTTTAAGCCCTTAAACGCAGCATAAGACTTCACTCCAAAACGCAGCATAAGACTTCAGCTAACCATTAATATGACACTTGAACTTGCTGGGTCTCCCAACTATACTGGACCTTTTATAAAAAACTTTGCTCTGCTAGATCTGAGTTGGAGCCTGTGGTAAGCTGGATCTAACCAGAGGACAATTTTGTACAACACTAAATAAACAGAAAATTACATTCTTTTGGAATTTAAGCCATAACCTATCCAACTACTATCTTAGTAGCATTCAGCAAACTTTAGAATACAATATTCCTAGCAGGTAGCACCAAGTCCACATATTAAATCTCCCCAGCAATGTAGTAATGAATGCTTGGTAAATTCGAATCAAAATATTCTAGTTACATAACCTGGGATAAAATCAGCTTTTAGAGAAAATGGCCACAAAAAACTTGGCCAAGAATAAAAAAATAGCGATGGAGACATGAACATGAAAACATATGTAATATACAACTGTTAATTGTACCTCCCTCCAGCACTTTCCAAAACACAGGCTAAACATAACATAAACATATTTATATGTGTGTGATATTAGTTTGACAATTTTAAAACTGTAACTGGGAACATGGGTGTTTAGATGGGGAAAGTTTTTGGGATGGTACATTCAACGAGTCTGAGAAACAAAAAGGCATCATAATTAGAGGATACTATTTGCATATTCACGCACACTAACAAAATCGACAGTTATATTTATATAGTTTATGCAATAAATTTTGAAGGACCACTGACAAAGTACAAACTAGAATCTAAAATGGAATTCCTTGAGTCTCACTGTGAGATCTCTAGCCATATATAATATCTTTAGCAATTATGATGCTAAAAATCAAGGGCTGTTACATCATTCACAGGGCTGTTACATGAGTTATAGAATAATACAAAATAAATGTCTAGATCCTAAAATCAAGCCTCAAATCGAATGGGACTGTTATCATGGGGCTGTTACATTATATTTATTTGCAGAGTTGATTATTTACACGCGCATCCAAATTTATTGTAGTTTCCATATATTGGTGGTACTTAGCAAAAATCATTGTCAACCACGACCAAGTGACTCCTGCTTTACACAAACGATCAATCCCCTACCCTCCCAAAAACAGATAACGAAAATTTAATATAAGAAATCTGAGATTAGATTACCTTTTCAAGTTCATTCATCAGAATGCGACACATTCCACGTCGACGATATAGAAAACGTGTAGCAACAAGAGGGATTTCTGCCACCTTTTCTCCATAAACCCTTAATAAGGGGTAAAAAAAGGCTTTCAGTTCACTATAACTAGTCAAAACGAGAAGAACAAGGTAGTCAACAAGAATATGTTATAATACCTTACAGTAGCCGCTGAAATTAATTCATCATTTTTCTCCAAAAGCACTGTATAGAATCCTCGATAGTTCAAATGGTTCAGCTTGGACCTTCAAATTTAGATCATTATTATCAAATTTGTCTTATATATTAAGATATGACCAGTCTAAAAAGAGTAAAAGACCAGAATTTCGTATACACCAAGACTATAAGAAACATCAGAAACGATCAAATTGCTGAACATATGTGCAAATCATACTCTAATCATTAGTGAATGAAAAAGCCATGAAAAAATCCTACTAACTAGAGAATATCTCCATCACCCAAACCAACATACAAGACAAGGTTTAGGCGGTCACTCAGAAAAGGAAGTATTTCTTTGAATATAAGGCCATCAATTGCTGATACCTGTAGTTGTTTCACCTTGTATGTCTAGTAAACTTGTAATTTAGTATTTTGTTCCTAAGGTCTCGCACCAAGAATCTAATGCGTAATGACTAAATAGTGCATAGGTTTTAAATAGATAAACTCGCATAACGCGAAAGCTAGCTAAACTTCAAAATTAAGTATGTGAGAGAGGGTCAAAAGTATCATAAAGATCAACATTCATATATGAGAAGATGCATGACACACAATAATTGTCCTGGTTTATTCTTATGGGAAATCTGATTTATTGTAACAGAAATAGGATACACAAAAAAGTGGACAAGATACTTTCAAACAGCGAAAGTGATAGAAAGGAACTAAAATGTAGGATGCAAACATAATAAGTAATGCTACTGTATGTAGCAAAAGCACGGATTCTATTCTAAACAAAATACAAATATTTCCAAAGGATAAAACAATTTCAACAATGTCCCCTCTAGCATGGGATCACATCCTTGTTAGAGAGAGCCTTGTGAAAATACCCCCCAAAAAATGCAAAATTAAAATGAATTCTTGGTGAATTGGATATAAGACATGATTTAAGCAATCAAACTTATGTTTGTGTAGTAGCATCAGTTCTAAAATTGGTAATGTGTGGTTTAGGAACTGGAGTAAAAACCTGAGAGCAAGGAACAATCTTTGTCAAAAACGCCAATTAAAAATTCAGTTATTAAAAGCTTAAACATGGTAGAAGAGAATACACAATTTCAACAAAGTAATTTGCACAAATCATATGATCAACAGAATTCAGAACAAATATATGTTCTGAAATCAGCAATACCTTTATATCTCCTCCGTTCAAACAGACTAATAAGTAAATTTTCAGAAAAATATGGGTCTACCAAATAAAATTAGCAAGAGATTCTAATCCTGCACTTAATAACAAAGTAAACAATGTAATGTTCCTGTGCACAAATAGAAAGTCAAAAAACTTAGGCTTACCTTCTGTTGAAAATAACATCTTCAACAAGATCCCTCCCGCTCCGAGTTTCTTTCACGGGCTCAAAACACTCGTGCATCACGCGCAGAGCAAGATTGAGCTTGCTATAGTTGTCTGACATGTCCTCCATATTAGAAGCATCATAATTACAACTGTCAGCTTTTGTGTACTTCAACAAAGTCCAAGTTAAATTATCTACCCCAACTGGAACTGGTTTCTCCAAAACCTTTTGGAGGCCCAAAAATACCTGTATAAATGACACAAGCATATTAGAAACAGGAACAATGACATTTTGAAAAGGTCACATCAATGTGATGATACCCATCAATACTATTATCTTAACGTCATTATCTCACAAATATACATAAATATATTATTTCCAAGTACAACCCTACAAGCCAAAAACTGAGAAAAGCATAACTTGCTCTTTCTTAAATTATACTAGAATATACTTATCAATTATCAAAACAGAAGCATATTGTTAACAAATATATATAAGCGCTTCCCACCAACCATAATCTTAAGCATGAAAATTTTCACCTCAAAGATAACATGTAGTAATCCATAATCATTTAATTGATAAAAATTGTAAATACATAAGTGAGCAATCCAAAAACCTTAAACACATATAAAACTTTACATCTCCACCTCAAGCATCCTCCCCAACACAGACTTAAACATACATCAAAACAAGAGAGAGGGAAAGAGAAGATACACAAACACATAAAAATGTTAAAATATGTCAAAAACGATCATACAAGAAAGAAAGTTCAATAGAAGATTTTATTTGAAGTTCTTCTCTGAAATCTTGACATGAGCAAATGCTGAATGTATAAAGATCAAGATCTCAGTATCACACATTGATGAAGACTGAGGAAGTCATCAAATGTTTTAGTAGCATGTAGTTGAATTTCATCAAAAAGGTAATATCGGTCTCTAACTAATTGAGTTTGGTATTTGTTTCTCTGATTGTATATCCAAGAATTAGTGTTGAAAACTTAGACTAGCCAACTAGGATGATAATGCTATGCAACTCAAGATTTCTTAAAATTCCATAATGCAGATTTTCTGTTCATTTTAAAATGGGAAAATTTATGAATGTCAAATATTATTAGTCTACTAGTGTTTGCCTAAAATGTGAGGGAAGCAACATACTTATACACACATTGAGTGGGGAATTCTAAATCATATCCTGTACATTTTTTTATGTCATCATCAAAATCCAAGTCACAGGGAATCCTAAAATCCATATTGCGTCAAATCCCAAAAGGGAGGCAGTGTTCCCAGATATAACAAACTCCATTTCAAGTTTAGCAAGACCTATGACCTTGTTGCTGCATATCAAACTGCAACCAAAGTATAAGCAGAAAAAATTGTTCTAATCATTTAATGGTATAAAGACTAAATAAAACTGAGGTTACTTGGGATTAACACACAAACATATTGTGCCAACATTCTAAGCACTTTAGCTTAATCCCCATATTATACAGAGGAAACGGTTGATCTGATCTACCTGTTCACATCTTCTATTGCAGAACCAATGAACTGTTGGATAACTGTCTAGCACAAGACCTTTCTTCCTTAGACAACCAATATGATCTGCATCAAAACAATTAGACACATACATTGAAGACATATTAAAGTTTATGAAGATGGAAAAGAAAAAAAATATACCTGTACATATATATATATATATGGTCCAGAGTGTAATATGCTACACCCAGAGTCAAGTTAACGTACATTGAAGCTCACACTGATGACAGTAAATAACACTATTATCCATAAATCTTTCCACGTCTCCATTGATTTTATTCTGGCCACAAATTTTGCAGCAGCATGATGGACAAAACCAATCGCCTTCCGGAACCTCCTAAATATGAAACAAAATGCAGTCAAGAAAATAGTTCACTCAGTATTATTATCCACATACTGATTGTAGAAATGGGAAATAAGAAAATCAGAAGATCTTAGAGTTGAAGCATGACATGAAAATTTAAAATATACTTGCCTTCAAATCGAGGCAAAGTGTATGAAATGAAGATGGGCATTGATCGCACAAAACTAATTCACCCCCAAAGTGACAGACTGAACATATGTCGTCATTCTTGCATTGTTGTTGATTACCCTTCTCCTCACATTGCTCTATTGTAGAGCTTCTAGCATCGATATCGCGTATCAATTGCAACTGGCACTCTAGCAAGGACCTGCCATCCTCCAAAAAAATATTGGCTGAAGGTTGATGGTAAGAACTGCCAGCATGAGCTTCGAAGTTACTTAGAGTAAAAATATCTTGGCAGCAACTGCACCTGATCCCATCACGAGTGACTCGACCTTCTGCCATTTTACAAGCTGCCGCACCCCTTCTGACACGGTATTGTACTTTTTCCCTGGTTAAAATCACATTCTTGTCGATCAACCAGGACAAGACAGTTTGAGGGTTGCTATGAGAGGAAGATGGAACCACCATCTGACTAATTCTTTTTCTTGAGCGCAAGACACGGGTTGAAACAGCACCATTCAAATTATCTCTCGATTTTATATCTTCACCTTCTTTTGAATCCTTGCTCCGAGACTTCGAGGACTGAGATATAAGATTTAGAGAAATGCTCTTTCTTTTTCTTCCACGTTTTTTAATTCCTTGGACTTCACCTAGGTCAGCAACCTCACTTGACAATGATATGCCGGAAGATTCTGCTGGCCGCTTTTCAGATGGTGGTCTTTGTGATATAAATGTTCCATGAACCTCCATGGCTAGTGGAAAACATACTGCATTGCTAGCTACTTGTCCTTCAGCATTCTTATCGACACGGGTTACAGCACTATTTAAATTATTTTTTAATTTTAGTGCTAGAATTTCCTTTGAATATACAAGATTTAGAGAAATACTCTTTCTTTTTCTTCCACGTTTTCTAATTCCTTGGACTTCGACTTTATCTACGTTAGCAACCTCACTTGACAATGATGTACCAGAAGACTCTGCTTGCTGCTTTTCAGACATTGATCTTCGTGCATCACTAGCTAACTGGCCTTCAGAGTTTTTACCAACGTGTCTTATTTTCCTTTGTTCAGAGTCATAAGCTTTATTGTCAGAAACCCCTTCATCTATACAGGCCTTGCAAGCTGCTAGAAGAGTATAGTACAACCTTCCATTTGGCGAACTGTACAGAAATTCTCTCGTGCATCGCACCTCGTCTACTCTGTAAACATAATAAAATTCCCATCCAACAAAAGACAGGTGCCTCTTTGCTTTCAATGCAAGCTTATCATCTCTCTTCCATATGCGCAAATAATAATTGACAATAGCTTCAGGACGGTATTCAGGTTCAACAATAAGTTGAAAAGGAGAAGACCTTACAAGTTCCTCCTTGTATCCTTGAGACTGTTCAGTTAGAGGAGAGAAAGAGGTACCAGGTGCAGCAATTAAAATACTATGGTCATCTTGGGGAATTGGAGAACTAATATCAGATGCAGATTTTTTCAAATACTCACACACCTTAAGAAGCGAATTGAAACTCCTCCCAACACCACTAGGCCGAGTGTAGCGCCATTTCCGTTCTTTTTCCTGCAGATACTCCATTTTCCAGCCCAAAAATGAAAGATGTTTCCTGGCCTTTAATTTTAACTCGTTCGATGGCATATGCCTGGCCTTAGATTTTTTGTAGTATTCAATAATTGCATCTTCACAAAACTCGGCTTCAGGAACAATGTCAAGGCCTGCAGGATGCCAAATATGCTTAGGCGTTTTAGAATTGGTAGCCGGAGATAATTCATCAGGTTTGGAAGTAAATTCTCTCAAATACTCGCACACCCTAACAAGTGATTGGAAATGCTTCCCATTAGGACCAGGCTCAATGTAACGGAATAGCCGTTCACCTCCTTTTATCGTAAACTCAATTTTCCATCCCAAAAATGAAAGATGTTTCCTGACATTTAATGTAGTATCATATGATCTCTTATCCTTCCAGTATTCATTAATTGCATCAACGCAAAACTCAGCTTTAGGAACAACATCAGGGCCAGCTGGGAACCAAGTATGCCGCTTTCTTAGCGTGGGCACTTTACAATTGGTACTGGAAAATCCCTTGTAGTTGTTACAATAACTGTACCGAGATAATTCATTCTTAACCCGACCAATTTTCTCCTCTTCAACAGGTCGGCAACACACTTTCTTTATATCTGCAGGCAGCAACTCACCTCTACTCAATTGGCCAGTTAATTCAAAAGGTACACTACCATGAGAGTCACCAAAGTATACTTTATGCTTCAATAAAGCATCAAGAACAGGTTCATTTAGTTCCACTAACAAGTTTTCTGAGGCATTCAACCTGTGAAAGAATTCCGTTACGCTAAGCTTAAAGTTATCCATGACAACCTGCAAAACCAACTCCTTCCAAATATCACGCAGAGAAGAAGTCCACCCCTTCAGATTTGGAAAACCATTCTTTAGTTGCACATCATACCAAATTTGCTTAACAGAAACTACAAGCGGCCAATCTTTCTCAATTTCCTCAATAAGTTCAAGGAATAACCAGTCTCCCCGGGGCTTCCAAACTTCATTACTCTCATCCCAGTCCTGAGTAATCCGCAAATCACTTTTGTGGGTCTTCAATTCATCACCCATATCAGGAAAGAAAATGATCCGCTCAAGAGAACCATATTCATGGTCAAAAACCACACCTTCCCACCACGCATCCTTGTGAAACACATCAACGCATTGTCCATAGTGGAGCCACAATGTATTCCAATCAAGTGGAGGCGGCAATGGCCGTATCCAGCCACGATAGTTAGATGGTGTTGAGTTGGTGCTAATGATGCCATCAATCATTTTAGAAGTTTTCACACAATCGACAAGATTTTTAGAATTATGATCATCACTTAGAAGATTATCATACTGAATAAATCTGATTCCGATTTCGCAAGCAATCACTATTCCAGAGTGCCATGATCCTAAAAACCCCTCCTCAGAACTCCTTACCTGCACAGAAATCGACATTTTAAGGCAAAATCTTTGGATTCCAAAACCCAAACTAGCTACAAAATAATCAAAATAAAGAACAAAAAAATAAAGGATTTCAATACACTTTCTAACTTCAATAAGGCAGAGCAAGAATCTATGGACCGAAAACAGAAAAAATTGATGAAAAATCCAATAACTTATCTACCCAATCTAATCTCAAATTAATAACTGCATTTACAAAAAGGAAATAAAAATCAATTATTAAGACGCATTAACCGGCTCAATTAATAGAACCCCAAATTCATTATCAACCTCAAAATCGAACAAAACCCACATGCAAACATAGAAACATCAAAATCACAGACAAATAAACACAAAAATAGTATAATATAACAAAATGCATGTAAAATTGAAGCGAGATCGTTCATAAAAACCAAAAGAATCAAAACTCTGAAACCCACCATTACAAAATAAAACAAAAAATCTTAAAAACTCAAATCCAAAGGATTATTTTCAAAGGATCAACAAGACCAGGAACCCCAAAAAAGGCTACAAGTAAAATTCACCTACAAAATTGCTTTTAAGTTATACATACAATTTCAATTTTTTTTTAAAAAAAAACGAAAAGATAAACTTGAATTAGGCGAATTTACTTCAACTTTCTGATCAACGAAAAGCTTTGGATGATTTCCCACAATTTTCCGCATTGTTCTTCTCCCTGTAAACGCCTCGTCTTTTATGTCTACCGCCATTAAAGAGGGTCTTGAGGTTTACGTGGGCTTGTTTTGTAGTAGTAGTATTATTCTGAAGTGTCTTAGGTGGGATCAGTCCGACTATCGACTCGGTATCTTTTTATAATATAGGTTTGAACTTACTTGTGGATTTTTTTTACTGTGTGATAACTATAATTAGTAATATTTTTATAATATATTTATATGTAATTATATGTTGTTATAATTTATGTTAAATTATAATTATATATAATCAGATAAAATTATATGACAATGTCATTTATTACATATTTTTATTTAAAAAATTATTGGATCAATTTTATAATTATATTAAATATTATGTATTAATTTATATCGTAATTTGACAAATAGACTTTTGTATTGCAAACTCATCTTTTAATATTAAAAGTAGAAATATAAAAAGAAAATAAGAAAGATAAAATAAAACAAACTTCTTTTATTATTTAAAAGGAAACTTCCAAAATTAAATGGGAAGACAACACATTTCTTGCCTGAGTTATTCCCAAAATAATAATATTTTTAAAATTATAAAAATATTTTGTTGTACATAAAAATATTATTTTTGTATATATTATTACACAAAATTATGTTGTTTTTGTACTACATTTCACATAATAATATACGGTGTCTTTCATCTTTTTTTTTTAAAAATATTTTATTATTATTTAAAAATAAAGGAATTTAGGAAAGAATATATTTTAAGATCTCTAACCCTTAAATATTCTTTCATAAAAAGGAAAACTATAAAACGGAAATATATCCTAACAATATTTATATAAAAAAAAACTTGTCCAGAAAGGATAGCTAGACTATAGTACTATACAAAATAAAATCTTAGTAAGATACAACGACTATTATAAGAAAGATAAAACTAAAAATATTATTAAAAAAAGAAGCTAATAAAAGAGTAACTCCCCTGGCTAATATATTAATAGATTGTAATTCAATTATAAATTAAAACTTGAAAAAGTTAATCATAATAAATAAAATATAAAAATTATAAATTTGAAAAGTGTTAAATTAGAGCTCACAATTCAAAAACAAAAAATAAAAAAAGATCCAAAATTAAAACGAAAAACAAAAAAATTGACCAAGAGTTTTCTTCTTACTCTTGTCTCCCTCCTGTCAACCTTCAACTTCTTATTGTGTTTGACCATAAATTCATATTTTTTGTCATGTACAGTTAGTTGGATAGTTGAAACAAAGGGTAGAAAGGTAAAATACTAGTGGTTAGTTTAGGCAGGTAGTCAAATTATGATAAGAATTAGGCCGGAGAATCAGTTGTAATAAAATCGGGGCAAACCAGACTTTTGCTTATATCTGGTTGTCAGACTTGTAATCATTTGGTCATTGAATTTTAAAAAAAAATAGAATTGGTCCATTGAATTTTTAAAAAAAATTTAATTGAATTATTTCGTCCAATTTTACTAATAGATGTCAAATAATATGACATATTTTTCTACGTGGCTTTAAAAAAAAAACAAAATACATAGATTTTTGAATGTTGACTTCTTCTTCCATGTCTTCTTTTTCCCTGTCTTCTTTGACCAACATTTTCTCTCATCTTTCCCACTTTTTTTCTTTCTTTTTCCTCTCCTTTTTCCGGCTAACAAACCATTATCCTCTGCTATTATGACAACCATCCAAGAAAATTCTCAAATTTCCGATCAAATCATAGCTCCACATACACAGCCATTATCCAAAAAAATCTCAAATCCCAATTAAAGTTGCACACCCCCAATTTTTCATTCTAAATTCGATAATACCCACGAGCGTAAAATGCTTGGGTCTTTGTTTGTTTACATCCGATTGCTTTCTTAATTGAATTGCATCTTATTCGCTAAGAGGCGTCTTTGCTATTTTTTTTTGTTACCTCTGAATGCCTCTTAATCGGTAAGACATAAAATGAAATCTTAATAATTAAGAGGTACCTCTTAATTAAATTTTTTTGATAATTTTTTTTAGATAAATATATTCAACAATATTATGCACTCATTTTTATTAAATTGAATATTTAAAATTATTAAATAAAATTTTACCCTTTAAAATGGTAAAATAGTTTCATTAAGAGACAACTTACTTTTTAGTTATCAAATAATTTTTTAGATTCAGACATCATAACCATTCAGGCAATCTAATTTATTAAGACATCATAATCATTCAGATCTTAATTCTCATATTTATCAAACACAACCTTAGAAAAATATAATCATTGTAAAATCGCAACGCAATTAGTTAACAATGCACATCAATTACAAAGCTAAAACCCTAAGTTCGACTATACCCACAAGGAAAACCCCAAATTCAATCATACCCATTATCTTCAAGCTTTGATCTAAGAGCTTGATAATTCACCAAATTACCATTGTGGTCAACTGTAATAACCCAATATTTTTAATATAATTAAATAAGAAATTTTGGATATAAAATTTTATATATATATATATATATATATATATATAAAAGGTGGGCATATGTGTAAAGTAAAATATATATACATATGTGATAAATAAAATTTATTTATTACATGAATAATTGTAAATAATTTCTTTTTAAGAAATATTGATCATTGTAGATTATATTCTTATAATAAATTAATTTTGTAATAAAAATAATTATTATTTATTTTTCGTGAATATATGAGTATTGTATATATGATATGATTATTAGGATTATTATGATAAGTAATAAATATATTCTTAGATTTGCAATATCACTCATGTGGACATTAATTCATGTTGTGAAAAATGAGTATGGCGATGGAGGTTGACACTGGCTTGAAGCTAAACCAGTCTTGACATTTGTCGGATATCTGGTACATGCACAAGGCCCTCCCATCAAGATAAATCGCTCAATTTGCGCCGTGATCGATTGAAGATATTAATTTTCTACTTTAAAAATTAAATGGAACACTTTTGTTATATGTGTAACATTAATAAACCATAGGATAAAAGTACGTTATGTTAATCAACGAAGGAATTATTAAGTGAATGATTAATTTATATTAATTGTTATGGAAATTAATCAACGAGGAAATGATTAATTAATACTATTGTTAATTAATCAATAAATAATTTATCTAATTGACATAAAACAAATAAGTGAGTTATTAATATCATAGGATTACATTGATTGTTATGTGCAAGTGTGTAATAATTAAATATATTATATATGGATTACAATCGCATTATATAGTGTAGTATGACACTTATGTGACTATACTATATATAGTAACCATATATTAAGATTTATTGAAACTATATGATATGAATACATCATAAAAGGTGTATGTGACAATATGTATGTGGGTATATATTAAAATAATATACTAGTGAACATATTATAAACTATTATTTTAATAAAGTATACTTAGATGTGATAAAATGTACATGTATTATATGTATGTTACATTTTCATATTACATCTACTACCTTGAAATATTAATTATGTAAATCATATTGTGACATTAAGTTATAACTAATGTATGGTTGATATGTGTATACAATATAGCATAAGAATGTTGAGTTATTTGAATTGTCCCAAAATTAGTGTCCCATTTGCTCTTCATTTCTCCTTCACGTGAATCCCATAAAGGCTAAGGCCTATTTTCTCTTCTTTCTTCCAAGCTTTTCTAGCTGATGATTATGGGGGAGTGGTGGTTATGATGATTTTCAACTACCCTCTACCAACTTCTTGTTAACCTTCATGCAATCCTTCAGTCCATGGATTTGATTCAATTGGAAATTTCAATGTCTGTGTAAAATTTCTTCTATAAGTAAGAACTTTCTTTCTCTAAATTCCATTGCTAAGAATTTCTAAGGAGTGGGATTGAAAGCATAGATAGAGTGAGTGATTGTTTACATATCAGTAGAAGAAGTGTGAATTACCAAGCTAATTACAAAGGTATAAGATTCTTCTTGTTCTTCATTTTTAGTTTCTGTCAAAATTCCATTCTTGAATTTCAAATTCTTGATTGTGGAGTTAGATGTTAAACGGGTTGGGTAATGTTCATATACTTGTTATATAATCATACAAATATGTTTAAACTGATATATAAATGTTTAGAGTCAAGTTTGTGTATAATTTCTGTGTTTGGGCTAAAGTTCTGCCGAAGGAGACTCTTCCTGGCTCGAACCAGTTGTGACGCCCCCAAAATAGGTCCAATCCATCCAACCTATTCTGAGTCGTCAAATACATGGTACAGAAAATAACTACAACTTTATTACTACAATTGTCGTGCAAAATACAACAACACATATACTATGAGTTTTAATACCAATCTGTGACTCATGTCCCACTATGGACAACAAATTTCACATTGATACATTACATAAAGGTACAAATCGATAAGCTGTTTTAGAAATTAAAATCTTTGGGAAGTGCTAAAATAAACCTTCGTACATAGGAGGCCATGAATCTAAGTTATGATAGATATCATATGTCCAGAGAATTATCCTTGGTTGATCCAATAGACCCCAAAGAAAAACGAGAAGATTACTATCATGTTCCTTCCAATGGTGAGTCTTCTCTTGACATATAACTATCTCCACCGTCTGCGATTGAACATTATGTTTCAACCAAACTCTAAGATCATATAGGCAGTGCTCGTAGATATACTCAAAGAAGTGGATGTACACAACCTCATCTTATGATAACACGAGGTTGTATGTCATTAGACATCTTGTATGATAGTGGCAAAACACCCTTCCAAAGTTGGGTTCAACTCACCCTATTCGGTTCACCAAAATTAAATATCAAATGACGTATATAATACGACACACTTATCTAAAGTTCTCAGTAAAATTATTTCTATACTATTTAGGGAGAACCTCAACAGCTATAGACCACCGTTCTATTCCCATGTTATCCCTGCTCGACCCAGCTACACTCATATTATCTGAAAGGAATTGTGAAGCAAAAGGGTGAGCACAACTAGCTCAGTAAAGAATATCATGACTAAAGATAATTAAATTATCAATAGCCTTCATTAGAAACAAATCAGAGATTTAGAACATATTGTAGATGATAAAACTTTTCAACCATAGTTGCAGCGAAATGAGCAATCCATTAGAAGAGTCAAATAGACCATAAAGTTTATTATCTTCTCCATGTTAAAAGTCCACCAACAATGCTTTAACCCTGTAACATTAATCAACAGATCCTGTTCACAGTCATGTGAATAACTTATAATCATAATTGTAGTTCTAATTTTCTCTTCTCATCCAAGACGAAGATATTTTTCATCACATGTCTTTACCTCAAAAGAGCAGTATTTCTGACGGGAATATCGGATATGACGCTGAAGGAAACTTGCACTCATTAGCAACTCTCAAAGTATCAAAATACTCACAAAATACGCTCGATAATATAGAGAGAGAAAGAGAGAAAGCTTATGTTTCTAGTGTGATTTTCAATTCTAACTTAGCCCTCTATTTATAGGAAAATGTTAGCACACCGAAGCAGACTTGACATGCTACCTGATGGCTTTACCTGCTACTATTGCCACCCACCACATTTGAATTAGAATTTTAACACATTTCTTCACCAACCATAGGCGGGGCCCACGCATTCTAGAATTTTCCACCAAAATGATAAATTTCGAAACTTTAACAATTTTTGAATCAGTCACCTCTTAAAATTCATAACAATTTATACGTTCATTTTTAACGGTTCAAAATTTGTGGACATATACTCAACTTATATATGTATAACATATCCAAAAATCACAACGATCCAACGGTCAGATTAAAAATTATAACTCACGCAATATATCACAAGAACACTGGTTTGATTTTTAATACCTCCTTTCCGACAAAAATACTGATAAAACACCTCAACATTAATTCCTTCATTTATAACCACATAAATATATCCATAATTTATATCCACATAAAATAAATATTTCCTTATCACATAAATCAATAAATAATTATTCACAAATAATATTACAGAATCACAATTATGACAACCAGGTAGTTCCCAGGAAAGAGGGGGCTTTTCGATAAGGATTTCTCCTTCTTGGCCAAGCAATTAGGTGACCAAAACCTCTCCTTGATAGAACTTTCTAGACATTGCCAATAATGCTATCTAATAATATTATTCAAATAATATGAATTATTTATCCGATAATGGGAAATCTTGTCTGATGACAATTATTGAAATAACAATAATATAAAATATCAACGCAGCAATTATTGAATCAATAAAATAAAATATTGAACAGTAATTACTATAACAATTATTGAGTAGTGCTTTCTTACGTAAGAATCAAAAATTCAAAAATATTGTGCAATACCATGTGCTACTGTGCAACCACGTGTATTACTGTATTTTAATCACCGAGTATTCCAATAGTGTTAACGGTAACAACTACGTCGTTATTTATAAAAACTCAAACTTATCATTTTCTTCATCCGACAGTTATTCTGTTATGGGGCCCACAAATGAATGCGCCGTCGTATGAATATTCCCCGACAACAAGAATATTCCACGACCAAACGAATATTCCCCGACAGAAATGAGTATTTTATAACCACTTGCGTATTTTGAAAATTTTACATATATCACCCTTAACTTTAAACTTTTATCAATTTAAACATTTACTGAATAATAATTATAAGAAAAATTTAATACTTTAATTTCATAAAATCCGGGGTCTTACACTACCATGGCGTAATTGCCATAGGATTAATCTTGGTATGACCGCATTTTCTGGAATCTCTTTTCGATTTACATCTTCTCATTAAAATTTACGCTAAGTGTGATCAATTATTATGACTTAAACTAGCATGCAAGCATGTGTAATGTGTATATATAAATATATTAACCTAATGTGAGCATGTTTACTAGGATAGCATATATGAAGATCAAAAGCATATAGTTTAGATAAAAATTAGGACTTTAGAAATGAACTTGAGATGTATGTATGCTATGTTCATATACTGACTTTGCAAGAATGTTGATATGATTTAGAACGGCATGAGTAACCCGTTAACTTGTGTTTATATGATTCATAGTTCCTTTAAACATGACCACCTTATTTAGGATTTGTATTAAAGAAGTTTTTAACTTAGTATAGTGAGCTAACATGCATGACTACTACATGCTTTATATTCTAACATTGCGAGCGTGATAACATGACTTGACTACATATGATTAGAGCCTTAAAGTTGTCTTGTATGTATTAAATTGCATTGTTCAAGTTTAAAATAGTTTCAAAAGCAAACTTGAACATATTTTCAAAATATAGTTGTATCACATGAATACCTAGATTCTAAAGGGTTAAGATGTCATGTTATGTCTATAATATCCCTATACATGATCCATATGTATTGAACATGTAGAACCTACTAGTAAAGTTACTAATGAAAATACAAACTTTGAACGAGAATGTTAACATACTACCTTGAGGGTTAGAATCTGATAATTGTGATCATGTTTGATGATACTCTTAGACTCACTCATGTAACATAAACATACATATACCATACTTGTGTATCATAATTCAAGTAACGCATAAACGAAGTATATTTTCAACCAAAGCGATGCTAATTTCACATATGTGTTATGAATACTCACAAGCATGCCTTATATGAGTTATATGACTACCTTGTATGTTTAAAAGGCAAACATGTTAGACTTTGTGGTTTCGTGACCTTGAATGGCCTTAATTTGTTAAAATGTTTAACTTAGAACCATGATATGTAAGAAGGAACCTAGATTGACTTGAGAAGTATAAACAGACCTTTAACATGACAAAACATATTATTAATGAATGTTGTGTTCAATGTAAATCACAACGCATTAATAATCGAGTCTTGGCTTGGCGGAGAGGGTCATTTGTTGCTACCGCCTTAAGTTAACTTAACCATGCATGCAATTGCTTGCCATCTGAATCTAAAATTTTGCAATCTGATTTTGGACAGTTAACTTATATAATGCCTATATTGCTAAAAGTGGTTTAAAACCTACTGATACATGTATATATGTGATGATTAAGTAGTATGATGGTGTTTGCCTTGTATAATGAAAGTCCACGAGAAAAAGGGTCTTAACCTTGAACATTATAAATTTGCTTATAAAGTAACTAGATACTTGATTTCATGATAAACATATAAGCTGATTTCGTACCATATGTGCATATTTGAATCATGTCAAGCTTGATTAACGAATATGTTAGCTAATGAGCATCTTATGCTTATAATACGCTATAAATAGGATTCGAAAGTGTTGATTTATTAACGTGGATAAACTACGCTTAAGGCAAGTATCTTTACTTTTTATATCTATTTATGCAATAAACCTGCGTAAGTAAGTTATTGAATTATATTCCGGTCATACGGGTTTTTAAACTTTATTGTTATTAATCATAGTATTCATGCAAGTATCCAAACCCTACTTTTATTGTGCAAGTATCTGAATAATCTTTTTCATTGTGCAAGTATCCTAACCTTTGCATTTACTTTATGCAATAGACATAAGTAAGAAAGTTTCAGAATTATATTTTCATTGTGCCAGATTAGTAAACTCTATTGTTATTGATTATATATCCAATCAATTGTATTCATACAAGTTCTCAAACTTTATTCGTTCATTGTTTATCAGTACAATATTACTGTAAGATTCAGATATATATATATATATATATATATTCTGTTCATTAAATTCTTAATATGGTTATACAAGTTTCCTCACTTGGATAGTTATTGTACATGTTGATACATACTTGTTGATTTCCAGTATGTATACCTTAATTAAAAGTCGTCTAAGCTATTTGACTTGGCTAGACATAGATTTAAAAATATCATTGAACATGATAGAACCCTATTGATATCCAACCAAATTGTTTTGGTTTGGATTCCCGACTAAGTATGAACATCCCGAATCTGGGAAAATTTTGTGCACCCAAGACGGATATGATGAACGAGAATATCGTTCTGGTATGTAGTATTGATCAATACAGGGCATAATGGGCCGATCACCCCCCGTGCCTGTAAGTTATGACGGTTTGCGGATGAAGTTCTGTTTAACCTTTTAGAAAACTGAAAATAATGTTCATAGTCTATCGACTGCTCTTTATTTATAGTCAGTACATAGTTTCAAAAATTTGAGATAGAATTGATATGTTGATTAGAATTGTTTCAGCTTACTTCACAACTATTGATTCGTTGTAGAAGTGTCATTCAAAGAAAACATTTACTTTTTTCAGCGAATATTTATTGTTGCTATTACTTGTTGGGCACTTAAATGCTCATTCTTGCTTAATATAAATGTTTTCAGTTAAGTATGATCAACCAGAAGGCTTTTCCAAGAACATAGGGAAAGGAAAGCTGACAGAATAAGTTTGTGTTATCTTATGTAATAGCTGGACTTAAATAAGATGATGATATTTATTATCTATCATGTAATGAATGTATTAAAGGTCACGTACCTGGGATTTAGATAACTCTGATATGTAAATTAAGTTAATATTTATGACAATATTATTATTATTCCGCTCAAAAAAATGGTATCATGAACCACTGAATTCGGGTTTCAAGTACCTGAATTTGGGGGCGTCACATCAACACCAACTGACATGTATCGGTACCTGGTGATGAAAAGGCTACACATTTTTCAACATGGAGGCGCCAACGGTGGAGTAACGGACATGCCCATTTGAAGAATCGACAGGGAGTTGATCGAGTTTTGATTGATTGAAGACTTAAGAGACGAGCCCGACACCGGTAACAGAGTGGAACACCTTTTTATGAATGGTGACTATACTAATTCCTTCTGACCGCGGTGTTGAAGTGCGTGCAGGGCCAAGTAGCAGAGGCAGGAGGCTTCTGGGTTGCCGCAAATTTTGACAACGCAACACTCTTCCTGAGGTTTGTCGTCATTTTCAAAGTCATGGTCATCTGGGTTTTGTTTGTTTGATTAGATAATGTCAAAGATGGGGTTTTTGTAGTAGGATGTGAAGAGGGTTTTGTTGGTTCAGTAAAGTGAGGGTTTTGAGGTTAAGATTTTGGAGGAAAGAGAGAAGAGGAGGTTCGATGGGTTTTAGAGGGAAGAAAGTAGGGCTTGTTGTCAAGAGGTGGTGAGAGAGGAGAGAGATTGGTGGTGCTTGTGGCGGCCATGGGAGGAAGGAAAAAGATTACACACAGAAAACACGAACAAAAAGTAAGTGGGTTGTGTACCTCAGGTTTTGGTAATGACGATTGCCTTAATTCACACATCAATAATATACACGTATTTTGTTTTTTTTAAAAGCCATGCAGGAAAATTGGATTGTATTTTAACGTCTGTGATAAAAACTAGACATAATGGCTTGATTTTTACTTTTTAAAAAGCACAGTGGGTCAATTGCTTACAAGTCGACGAACACAGTGGGGTAAAGGTGCTTTTTGCCTAAAATCGAGTAAGTTCTTAAATAACCGTTATAAAAGGATCCGGTTATCATGAAGTTAACTTCATAATAAGTTAGTCAATTTCTCAATACAACATCATCACACGACCTGTGTGTCGACACTGTATTGATCAAATGACCAAAATTAACTTTATGCTAACCACTCCCATTATAAACTTCCTAAACATCTTAGGATGTCTAATTGAAGAGTACTTGTCTTTACTATCAAGGTGTCAAACTATTTTCGCATTTCGTAGATAGAGCTTTTGGGCGTCATCAATTTTTTATCACCAACGTACTTCTGATCCATTTCTTATTTTTATTTTAATGACAAACTTGGAACCATGCGAGGCATCGACTATCATTTTTAAAGGTTTTTTATTTATTAAATTAATTTAATTGTAATTTTCTCTTTTAGATTATATATATATATATTATAAACACTCGAAATTTCTCTTTCCCTAGACTAACCCCGCAGGAGAGTAAAAACATCATTTCACTTTGGAGACAACCCTGAGGTAGGGCAAAAGTATTATTTCACCCCGGCGACAACCCCAATGAAAGATCAAGGTGCAAGGATGCCCAGACACAAAACAAACCGAATGAGGATCGCAAAGCTGAGGATGTGACCATAAGACGTCACCGCAACAACCAATGAACTGCGAGCTATCGAAGACGAGTCGGTTGACGACCCTCGAGAGCCAGAAGATACCTTTTAGCTAATTGCATTATCTTCCTGGACTCTGAGTTAGTCAAATTCGACCGCATTTCACAGCCTTCCACAAGGACTTTTCGAGATTTTTGGGTACAGAGCTCAACTTTCATAGAACCGGGACCCGAAGGCATGAACTTTGAGACAATGGGAACCATGGGGCCCAGCCTCAGGTGTACCTACTCCAGCCACAGGTACACTTGCGGCTGCCTTCGGATCATAAGTCACCAGGAGCAGGCTCATTAATAGAAGATGAAAAAAGAAAGAAAAAGAAAGAAGAAGCAAGAAAAGAAGGAGAGAGAGAAAATGGCTATGATATTCCATTTTCGTTCCATATTTATGTTGTTTGGTCTTATAATTATCATATATATTATAAGTTAAGAGTGATATAGAGTGATCCCAAGCCAAAAGAATCTGGTTCACACGTCCCCCAAGGTGAAAAAACACTCATTTCAGCCACTTTCTTTGTAACTGTTGTTATAGATACCAGTTTTATGTAAATATAAAAGTTTCTAGCGGTTAAATTTGTTGTTTTACGTATATATTGTTTATTAGTGGGTAGACATTTTTCTACCGATTAAATTGTGCATTTTCAGTTGTAAATCAGTTATTTTACTAGATCTACCTAGATTTATCCAAATCTAGCATTTTGATTGGTTATGAGGTATGATGCTCTAACCTATGTGCTAAATTAGCTTAGATTAATGGTAGATCTAGATGTTTTACTTCTTTTGGTCAGTTTTAGTCACTCTGTAGAGCCCTAGATCTGTATCTACAGGTGAGGAGGTCCTAATGACTCAATATGGGGATTTCAACTGATGAAATCACCTAACAACAAGTCTAGGACGTTGTATATACATATTTAAGCATATCAGTGTGAGCTTAGGAATCCTGGGGTTGAGATCTACTAAATGGATCTTAACCAGATTCCCATAATGGACTTTTTGTTTAAATACTTCAAATCGCTGTACATGTAATATTGGATCTTAAAAAAAGTTCAAGGGGTTCGTCCCGAGAATTTGGATTTAAGATCCCATAATAGTGAAAATCATGTTGGTGAGTGTTTGGATTCATCAAGATGGCTTTCATGTCCGATGATGATCTGACCTCTTTTTGGCGCTTTCTTTGCATGCATTATCTCCTAAAATGATTTTCTAATAAAATCACAAGGAGATTTTATGCAAAATAAAGCGATTTGGATAGATCATGTAAGAAACGTAAAGATAAAAGGAAGTATTAAAGGTCTTTAATTCCTATTCGGGTGAAGGATTTGAAAGTTTTGTTTTTCAAAATATCATATAAAATGTATATTTTGTCTAAAATGAACTTTTTGCTAAATCAAATCCTTCATACATAGGTGAAAAAGAGGAACATCACTACTTCCAAATAACACAAATAAAGCTTAGAAAAGACTTTAAAATAAAAGCACTGAGCATAATAACACACACACACACACACACACTTTTTGCATAAAAAATCAATAAGATGCGGTAACTGTGTTGTCATGAAAGTTGGGAGGTGCCTAACACCTTCCCCTCGCTTAAGAAAGCCCCCGAATTCTAAGAATCTCAGTTTCAGGAGTCACATATTGGGCCATATTGCGAAAATTTTCAAATTCGGATGAGTTGGTACATCCATTTAAAACATATCAACTGGCGTCTGTGTCTCATTCGGTCTAATCATTTAAAAATCAAATTTTGGTAAAATAAGTCGACTAAATGTCGGGTTTTTCCTAAATATCACCATTTAATCAAATCAATTAACATATCAAAATATAAAGGGTAAAAAAAAATCAAAAAGAGGAAAAAAAAGAAGGAAAAATGAAAAACTGTATAGAGCTGACGTACTAAAAAGACTATGGAATTCTTCCCGGTGTCGATAGGTGGCGACTCTGCTGGGGATTACAGAGGGCTTAAGCCACGTTTAAATATTTTTGCTTTCCATTCTACATGTGCATTCTTGTGTGAATGATCTTTGTATGTGATGAATGTCTCAAATCTTTAAGTGCTTTATATTAGGGCCTCACATAGTATATTAGTGCTTCGCACAATGTCATCATATTACATCTAGTAAGGACGATGAATTTATGAATGTATGTTATGTGGTATCTCTATTAGGAGGCGAACCCGTTAATTATTTATTATTGAACTCTACAGAGTGTTCTCTTGTGAGGCTCGGGAAAGACACCACTCAGATCCCCTCCAATTGAAAGATAGATGTCTTCATCAAGTACATTGTGAAGATCTGGGAACCAATTTCAAAAAGCCCGTGAGAGTAACCTAAGACAGGTTAGCCTCTGATAAATCAAATGCACATGATGTCTCTTCATGCCCTGTTAAATTCCTGAATATATAAATGTCATCCATCTTAAAACTGTCATTTGTATATCTTTCTTATCCTGTCATCAAGTCGAGTGACCCCTTGTCTTGCAGGAAAAGATTAAAAAAACAAAACCCTAAATTGATGCATAGCATGTCATGTATCCATATCATCTGCCAATATCAAGTCTAAACTAGATACCGGCTTGTGTTCAGATAGGTCATAGAACTCGATCCCAAGCCAAGAAGGTAGGATCACTTCCAGCCAAAATGGCATAAAGTAGTTCATCAGAACCTATGCCTGTATCTCGAATAGAGTTTGAAGAGTTTAAGAAGCAGATAGCTGAGATGACCGTACTGTTAAAAGAACAGTGTAGAGTCACTCAAGAGTCCAAACTGAAAACTCCAATTGAACCCTCTGTGCAAGGAGAGATGTAAGTACCAGGAAAGAATAATGGTACACATATGTCTACCACAGTATCTCCAATCAATGTCAGTTCCGCCAAAGAGGCCATGAATAAGGATCTGACAAAGGAAGTAATAGACCTCTAAGAAGACAGAGAAACTGGAGATATCCAGAAGAAAGTCAAATAAATGGAGGATGTTATCCGATCTATTAAGGGGAAAGGATCCCATGAGAGTGTGAATTATTCTGATTTGTGTATTTTCCCAAGGGCGAGATACCCCGATAAATTCCAAGTCCCAAAGTAAATATAATGGATTGGGAGATCCCTACACCTATTTGAAGGTTTACATAGGTGAGCTAGGATCATATGCCGAGGATGAGAACCTCATAATGCAGTTATTCTAAAAGAGCCTTACTGGTGAAGCCCAAACTTGGTACGCCCGGATTAATAACTCCAAAGTCAAGGGTTGGGATGATCTAGCCCATGCTTTTCTCAATAAGTATAGCTTCTATTCACAAATGTCCCCTGATCGCTACCAAGTAACCAAAGTTAAGAAACTAATCAATGAGTCATTCAGGGAATACACATAGAGGTGGAGGCATATGGCCGCCCAAGTTAGTCTGCCAATGGATGAAGGTGAGATGGTAATGGCCTTTATTAACATCCAAGAAGCACCATATTACGAGAGAGTCATGGCAGAAATAGGAAAATCCTTTTTCGAGATGATCAAACACGGGGAAATAGCTGATATGGGATTAAAATCTGACAAAATCAAGGACCTTACAGCCTTGGAGGCAAAGGCAAAGGATATACAATCGGGAAATTACTCGAACGCTCCCAAAAGGGTACCTAAAAGGAAGGAGGAAAAGGTATCTTTAATCTTGGAAGGGCGATCAATAAGCAAGAACAATAATCCACCTATACAGAAGCAACACGATTACCCTATAACTGCAAACACCCAAAATCCTACAAGGACAAAAGTTGGGGAAAACAAGTGAAGAAGAATATTCACTCCCCTGGGGGACTCATTGGAGAATATATTGACATTTTTAGTACCACATAAGAAGATCACTGAGCTCGCTCCACCTGCTGACCCTAATGGAAGACAAGTTGATCCCAGTAAAAAATGTGCATATCATTCCAAATCACCGATAAAGATAATGTCTCCAAATTTTTAGGGCAAACACCACCACCGTCAACTCTAAGTCATGAGTCAGATACCCTTTCTCGTAATCTTTCAACTGACGTGATGCATACGCAATAACTCTGTCATTCTGCATAAGCACACAACCTAGTCCTTTATGCGATGCATCACTATACACCACAAAATTTCTTATATCATCAGGCAATGACAACATAGGTGTTGAACTTAAATTCTTCTTCAATTCTCAAAAAATTTCCTCACACCTCTCTGTCCAAACAAACTTAACCGTTTTCCGAGTTAAATTTGTCAACGGAGTTGCGATCTTGGAAAAATCCTGAATAAAACGCCTATAGTAACCTGCCAATCCTAAGAAACTCCTTACCTCTGATGGTGTCTTCGGCTGATCCCAGTTTATTACAGCTTCCACTTTTGATGAATCTACCGAAATTCTATCCTTATCAATAACGTGTCCAAGAAACTGTACACGTTCCAACCAAAATTCACATTTTGAGAACTTAGCGTACACCTTCTCTTTTCTCAATGTCTCCAACGTCACTCTTAATTGTTCAACATGTTCCTCTTTGGTTTGGGAATATACCAATATATCATCAATAAAAACCACCACAAATTTGTCTAAGAATAGTTTAAACACCCTGTTCATCAAATCCATGAATGCTGCAGGTGCATTGGTTAAACCAAAAGACATAACCAGAAACTCGTAATGACCATACCGAGTTCTGAACGCTGTTTTTGGTACATCCTCCGGCCTCACCTTCAATTGATGATAACCACTTCTCAAGTCTATCTTTGAGAAATATCTTGCTCCCTTCAGTTGATCTAATAGGTCATCGATTCTAGGTAATGGATACTTATTTTTAATCGTGACTTTATTCAATTCTCGATAGTCAATGCAGAGCCGCATCGATCCATCTTTCTTCTTAACAAACAACACTGGTGCTCCCCATGGCGACACACTCGGTTGAATATACTTCTTGTCGAGCAATTCTTACACCTGCACCATCAACTCTTTCATCTCTACCGGGGCCATTCTGTATGGTGCCTTAGATATCGGGGCCGTTCCTGGTAGTAAGTCAATCACGAACTCAATTTGTCGATCCGGCGGAAGACCTGCCAAATCATCTGGAAATACGTCTGCAAAATCTCTTATGATTGATATTTCTTCTAACTTCACACTCTTCTTTTATGTATCAACTATATAGGCTAAGTATCCTACACATCCTTGTCTCAACAACTTCTTGGCTTGCATCACCATCAGACAACTTACTTGTCGAGGTGACTTGCTTCCATAGAACATAACCTTTGACAGAGTCATAAGGTTAACACATTTTCTTTGGCAATTAATTACTGCTCTGTAATTAAATAACCAATCCATTCCCAGTATAAAATCAAACTCACCAAGTCTAATTGGTATCAAATCTACCATCATCTCGTGACCTTTTATAACCACTCTACAATTCCTATATATAAATCTAACAAGAATTACTTCCCTATTCGTAATCTCTATGCTTAAGGGAAATTATAATTCTTCCTGAGGCAAATCTAAATTCTGAGCAAATTCATCGTATATAAATGAACATGTAGCACCCGAATCAAATAGCACATATGCATTAATACCATTAATCGGAATGATACCTGACACCACATCCTTAGACTGCACAGCATCCTGCACGATCATATTGAAAGTTCTCGCAGTAGGTTGGCTTGAATGTGCTAATCCAGTGATAGTCAATGCACCACCACCGTTTTTGTTTCCTTTTCCACCACTTGCACTTTCCACTGGCTTCTTAGGGAAATCACGAGCCATGTGATCCTTTGAACCGCAGGTAAAACATGCTCCTTTCTTTGGACTAAAACAGTTCAGTGCAATGTGTCCCTCCTGACCACAGTTGAAACACACCTGATTTCCCTTCAAACATACCCCAGTATGGTTCTTCCCGCACGTAGCACAAGCTTCAAATTTTTTCTTTGGTTGACTTCCTTGTTGTCCTCCCGCAGTCGAATTCTCGCTCCACTTCCTCTTCTGACTGTTACTTCTAACGTTACTTCCACCAGTCTTATTTTCATTCTCATTCTTCCTCTTCTTCTATTCTTGATTGTAACTTGGGCTTGCAGTTGATTTGCAAGTGCACCCGTCAACAGGGTTACCAACTGCTAAATCGGATTAGCGTTGGCCTCGTTATTATTATTAGTAGACCCCTCAGAAGGTGGTTGTGGACGTGGTTGTCTTTTTCTAGGAGGCATTTTTTGTTAAGATATACGCTTATTAGTTCATTCATCAACTTCTTGAGTATTTGAAGTTTAACTTAAACATTCTAAGGTTAAAGCTATAAAACATAACATTTCAAATAAACTCTGTTATTTTATTCATTCATAACGTTTTTAAAACACAATAAAGATAGCATAACCGCTATTAACATCCACTTTTTTGAACTAGACAAGTTTCAGGATTACATATTCATACTACCCCTTTATTCATCTTAAAATAAGGGATTCACAATTTATTTACTCATTTACTTAACCACACATTATTATTATTATTATTCTCTCTATCTAGACATATTAAGACGTCGTAAGGCTTCTCGACGCTCTTCCTCCATGATATGATACGCCGTTCTACGATCCATCACGAACCATGACAAATTCTCAAACTGAGGTGGGTAATAAAAGACTCGATCCCGAGCCCTATCAATCGCAGAATTAAAAGCGTAATCCATCTCATTCATCTTGGCCTTCTTCACTTGGACCTTAGCCTCAGCACGGTCTTCACGTTGAGTCGCCTTCATCCAAGAATCCTCTGCTCTTGCACGCTTAGTTGATTCCTCTTTGAAGTTATCTTTTAATTTCTCCATGTTAGTCTTCATCTTCTCGTTTATTGCCAACAGATCTTCATGCTGACCTTTTGTATGACCCAGGTCCCACTCCGTGTTTCCAAGGCATGAGTCGAGTTCTTGAATCTCTGTATCCTCTGTTCCATCGTAGCGTGATGCATCTCAACCAACTCCTTTAGCTCCTTAATCTTGTCCTGTAATTCTATGTTACGATTATACAGAGCGTCATACATCTCAGCTGATAAGGAGTTTGGTGAAAACTCCACAGGATCCTCTTCCTCATCATCCTCCTCTATCTCCTCAAAACTATCCTCCTCGGGATCGGTCACATGCTCATCCTCTTGAATCAACTGCTCCCATACCACGTGGATATCCTGGGGTTCGTCATCTGTAGTTATCTGTGGTATCACTTCCCTAGCTGGACTGGATCCTCCTTCGTTAGACATCCTGACAACAAAATATTTTTAAGTTTTACTTAACATTTTTCAATACTCGTGAGCACATCAATTATTAACAGATAGAATATAATGTCTTTTATTGTTTAGCTTCAATGGATACCTTAATCCATTCCTTAAAACTCGATAAGAGTTGGGCACCTCTATGTTTTATGTCTCCTTAAAGGTTACTTCCTAGGGTTTCAGCACCTAAGGTTCATAACCTAGGGCTTTGATACCAACCTGTGACACCCCCAAATCCAGGTACTCCATTCCCATAGAATTTGGTGTTCACTATCCAAAACCATTACATCTAACTACCCATAACAAAGGATAAAGACATAATTTAAATAACTTAACAATAACCTTCCCATTAAAGGGTTACATCATTATAAAACAATCCCCATGTAATCTAACCTTAAATTATTACATAAGTCTGCGGAATACATCACAAAATAAAACAAGTCTCATAACATAAAACATTTAAATAAACTCTCATAAATCTTCAACACTTGGACATTTTGCCCTTTCCTTTGCTAGTAGATGGCTCATCGACTTTCTCAACTTTAGCTGCAGTGTTAAATGCAAGAGTGAGCAAACAATTGCTCACTGATATTAGAGAGTAGTAATGATAACAACATGAGAATGAATAACGAATGCTGAACAATAATGAACTTGTTCTACGAATCAAAAATAGAAAACAAGTTCGAATCTAATATCTGAGGGTCTTAAGACCACAAACTATGTCCCCGGTTTTTAGGTATTATTACCTCAACCTTAACAGTCATTTGGACTATACAGACCCTTTTTAACGTACTTAGGGGGATCAACCCTTTGTACTATGTATTGTGTACAAACATCTAAACGTTACACGTACAAAATCCCCTATGTTAGGGTTGTTCGTCTCAGCTTGAATTTAGAATTTCCGCACTTTGAACACTATTCCATTATAGACTAGTTCAATCAATAAGAGTTTGCTTACTACTTGAAGGTTTAATACAACAATATAGAATTGAACAAGGTTATCAAAGTCAAAGATCGAAAAACAACATTATACAATTGAGTAGACATGATATACATGCAAAGTACTATATTCAAAAGAGTTAGAACAATCTCCTTTAAATCAATGTATTAGAACAATTTATGCTTCAAATAATATTAAGGAAAGTGAAACTCGCTCGATGTAACGAATTAGGTTATAAGAGCTTGTACAAACATACACAAGATAGATTAGGCTTGCTCAACTTTACATAAAATTTTAGGAACTTGTACAATGATAATTTAGGATAAGGAACTTGCATTCATATAAAGAGAATGAAGTTAGAAAACTTGCATAAGTATAACATAACAACGAAAAGTAAACCTTGCTGAATAATAAAGTAGCAGAGGTTAGGGAAACTTGCCTTGTATGTAAGCTAAACAAGTGTAATAATGTTTGCCAATTACCCTACACATATTATTGGAATCGCAATAACAATTAGTTGTATTAATATTAGCTTTATGGGTTTAACCCATCATTTAGGTCATAACCTTAACTTAACATCTACCTATGTTGGTTAACATCCTTAACGAATCTGAAATCTCATTATAAACTAACATAACTTTACCATTCATCTTTATCTTTTGAAAACATCACATTTAGTTCCATTATATAACTTATTCAAGTGACAACTAAAATCACCATATTTTGGTATTATATTATACTACAACTTGTTATGATGTCTTATGCTATGTTTTAATATCATTATCATGCATGCCAAGCCAAATTAGACCCTTGTATAACAACCTACAAACAAACAAACTTCCTTTGCTTAGGCTCGGGACACGGCCAAGAATCACTACTGTCCCAAGCCTTAGCACCGGCGTAAATTTGCATTGTTCTGATTCAGCGAGAAGGCCTCTGGTGGCAATTTGCGCCCATACACGAACGAAAATAGAAGAATAGCAATTTACTTCATGTTACCAAAGAATCACCAAAAAAAACAACCCAATACTACAGAAATTAATGAAACCTAGCAACTAAAACTTTATGACAACATAGTTAAGCATGCTATACACCACTCCAATTACATAAACATTACATATACACAAATTTGAAGAATCAAAACCATAATTTTCCAAATTTCTTCAATTTTAACACTTTTAGCGAATTCAATTGCCACGACTTCGTTTCTTACCCAATTAACATGATTCAAACTACTCCGCTTTCATTTCTTAACATACTAACACAATCCAACATCAAATAGCAGATTATAACACATATTGAGCATGAAATTTTATACTTTCTAAAGCCATTTTTCAAACATAAACACTGTTATCACAATTTCTTCCTACAATCCCAATTTCACGTGTTTGACAAACAAGTATCAATCATATATGATGATTAACAGATTTTGCAAAACTATATGCACATATATATATAACAATTTAACAAAAATCCATTATAGAGAACTTTAAATTAAAAACTCCAACATGAAAATTTAGGAATGAGTTATACCTTGAATTAGCAAAACAATTAGCAACCCCTCTATCAACACCACTGTGTTTTCTTTCTTCTCCAAAATCTTTGCACTTCTCTCTTCTCACCAAGCTCTCTCTCTAACCCTCTGTTATTTTGGCCTTCAAAAAGATGCGTAACAAATAAACTGACTCCCCTCTCTCAAGTATACATCAGTTAAAAAAACCCAATAGGCGTCAGTTAAAATAAACCAAAAGCCATAAGGCTGCGTTTGGTTACACACAAATCCCATACTAATTTATTTTTATAATATTATATTATATAGTTACTTTTGTCACACTTAATTTAGTTAATTTAAATAACTTACAATAGTAATTATAATAATTATAATTTTTATTATAATTATACTTATAATTAATAAATAATTACATATATCTAATTTAATTAATAAATTAGATTTAAACATTACTTTATTTAATTTACTTATTTTCTTTAATACTAAACAATTCATTTAATTTAATTATTTCATTAAATTAAATCCTTCAAATAAAAATTACCATTATTTAATTTAATTAACATTAATCCATTTCATTACTAAATTAATGCACCACAATTCATCAATTATTTATTTTTCTCAATAAATAAATTATTTAAAATATTTATTTAATTCAATAAATATTTAAATTAACTTACAAATTTTCTCAATCGTTACATGACCAATGTGATTGGATTTTATTTTAGTTGGATACATGAATGTATGAACTTTATTAAATTGGGTCTGCGTACCTCGTCTTCTCTATTTTTTCTTGATGTAATTTCTATCTCCCTCCTATGTACTTCCCCTTGACTGCTGATCAATGTTTTTATTTATTGTAAATAGTTTTGTAATAGGAATAGTTAGAATTAATTTTGAAGAATTGGAGATCAAGGAGCAAGGAGCGCTTGAAGATCCATTTGTAATGGAGCCCATGTTTAAATATAATAGTTAAATTTAAATTTAATTCTTGCACCCTAGGTTTGATCTTTTTGTTTAATTGGTGGCTTTAATGAACCAAATTAGAATAAAGTCCACAATCAATCTGGGTAGAACATAGTATTCTATATACATTCCTATACTATATATATATATCTATATATATATATATATATTATGCAGCATGCTTCACATGTAAAATAATATGACACGTAATTTAAATATATATGTGCATGTGCACTAAACAAGATGACACAAAATTAATAACAAACCCCTCAAATAAATTATATTAAGTTGTAACGTTCAAAGATATTTGGAATATCGAACGCCGCCTTCTAGCATGATAAAAAAAATAGAGTATTGAATTTTTAATATGAGTTTGTTGTGCACACACAAGGCAAGTATTAAATATTTGAGATTTTATTTTTATTACATATGTTGTTTATAAGGAATTGAACATTACCGCTTTGTTGTGCACTCACAAGGGTTGTAGTTTTCTCTTTACTTATATGGAAATGTTGGGTCTGACTTAACTTGGATTATTTTAGTTCGGATGTGCACAACCATTATGACCTAAGAGGCAAAACAAAAGTAGTTAAATGTTGATGTAATTGACAAGAATTGTCTACCTATTTATTTATATCTAGTTTGTTGTGCACACACAAGGTTATATACATTTGAAATAATATCCTTATTCTCACTAGCAAATCATTAATTAGATTTTGCCGAACTAGATAAGAGAGGGTAATATAGTTAGATGAAAATAGTGGGAGATACCAATTTAAAACAAGACATCATTTATTTTGGTAATTAATAAAAGAATGTATGCTAAAAATATTGTTAATTACAAATTCATTTATATAATTTTACAGTGTCTAAATTACTATCACTGCGGAGCATATTAGATACTATTTAACCAGACCGAATTAAATGGATTGGTTAAGAAATTTGAGAATAGTTCTCATGGCTGGAAAGTTTTCTTATGTCCTTAATACGCCTATCCCTGCAATGGTTGCAGATAATTCCTCTGAGGAAGAGATTGCTACTTTTAGAAAGTGGCAAGATGATGCGCAGTTGGCTCAATACATCATGCTCGTATCCATGAGTAACGAGCTTTAGCGTCAGCATGAAACTATGGATGCTTCTACTATAATCCTGCACATCAAGAAGTTGATGGCAAGGAAAGTAGGACTAATAGATATAAGACATCTAAGGAGCTCTTCCGATCTAGAATGACCGATGACACTACAGTACAGACACATGTCCTCAACATGATCAATTTTATTGAACATTTAGGACAACATGTTTTATCATGGACGGAGATTTAAGCCAAGATTTGATCTTGCACTCACTCTCAGACTCCTTCTCATAATTTTTGTGAAATTTTCATATGAGCAAGCTAGATATCAGCTTCGATGATTTGCTTAACATGTTGAAAAATGCTGAGAGTCACTTTCCAATCAAGAATGACCAAGTCTTACTGTTAGGGGCCAAATGATCTTCTAAAAAGAAGAACGATTCAAAGAAAGTAAATACAAAGGCAAAAACAAAGGATAGTAAGAAAAAAAATGATACGGATAATAAAAGAGTTTACTTCCACTACAATAAGCGTAGACACTAAAAAAGAAACTGTGAGAAGCATCTTGCAGAGGCTAACCAGAAGAAGTTTAGTGAAGCTTCGATTACATATACAGGTTTGTTTGTAATTAAAATAAATCTTTCTATAAGTTAATATTCTACTTGGGTATTGGATACTGGCTTTGGTTCTCATAAATATAGATTTATGAAGGGACCAAGCATAAGTAGAAAGCTAAACAAAGGATAAATAATCATATGTGTGGGAAATGAAGCAAAGGTTGCTGAATTAGCCATATAAACTTATAGTTTAGCACTTTTCTATGAGTAAGTCTATTAAGTCAATAAGTTGTTATTGTATTTTAGTTATCGTTAGAAAGATTATTTCCATTTTGGTGTTGGACAACAAAAATTTTTGGTATTATATTTTAAGAACAATTATTGTTCTATTTATAATAATAATCTTTTGTTTAGAACTAGAATATTATTTAATGAATTTTGTATGCTTGACTTACGTGAAAATAATTTTGAAAATTGAACAAACTTGTATAAGAAAAAGAGATGATCATTCAAAGAGTTGAATATTTGTATTTGATGAAATACAAGTCTGAATCATTTGAAAAGTTCAAAGAATTCAAAAATAAAACAAATTGGCAAAGTATTAGGATTCTTTAATCGGATCAAGGAATAAATAGTTATGCAATATGTTTCTAGATCATCTCAAATAGTTTTCTCACAATGGACGCCTCCTGATATGCAATAATTTATTGGTGTATCTAAAAAGAAAAATTGTACCTTATTGGACATGGTGCGATCCATAATAATTTTACCAACATTCCAGTATCCTTCTGGGGAAATGCCTAGAAATGGCTGTATATCTACAGAAAAGGTAACCTCAAAATTCAGCCCCAAGACTCCATAAGAGTTATGGACAGGGAGGATTCTTAATCTTAAGTATGTTAAGATAAGGGGTTATCCAGCTTATGTGAAAAAGTTTCAAATGGATAAGCTTGGGACAAGATTTGACGAGTGCAAATTTGTGAGACATCCAAAAGTAAGTTTATGGTATATCTTCTATAATCTTATTGTGCAAAAGGTGTTTGTTACAAAACACGCTTCCTTCTAAGATAAAGGTGTTTATCATTGAAGGAGCTAGTGCGAAGATAATAGAATCTTGAAGAGTTCAAGAACCACAAATCACTATAAGTCAAATAAGAGGAACATGTAGATAGACCTATTGTACCATAACAAAATCATAAATCTGGAATAGTAGCAAAAATACTTGTGAGGTATGGATTAATCATAGATGATGATGATGAGGTACGCATTATAAAAGATGATGATCCAGTTACATATGATGCGGTAATAGTTGTAGACACTCAGAGAAATGGATTGAAGCAAGCTTCTCAAAAATAGAACATTCCTTTTGATAAGAAAATCAAAACAGTTTAATTTTATCAAAAACAAGAATGGATCTAATGTGTACAAAAGGGTCAGTGGGAGCATCATGACATTCCTACTATTATATGTTGATATACTATGGATAATGAATGACATACCAATGCTACAATCAGTAAAGATAAAATTGTCTAAACATTCCTCCATGAATGATTTGGGAAGAGTATCTTAGTTGGGGATACAAATCTATATAAATAGATTTAAAAGGATGCTTGACTTAACCTAAGGAATATATATTCATTTGATGCTAAAGTCGTTTAGCATGGAAAACTCCAAGAGATGTCTCATGTTGATGAGCCATGGAGTGTATCTCTCTTAATAGTCCCCATAAACTTTTGAAAAGAGAGATCACGTGAGTAACTATCATGTATGCAAAGAAATATATGAGACCTAATGTTGATCAGTCATATTATGGAGAAGATCACTGTAAGACAATGAAAACATCTTAAAGTAGTTAAACGTCACTAAGGATGTGATCATATTCATGGTGGGTCTAATTAAAACTAGAGGGCTTAACAGAATCAAGTTTTTTTTAGACTGACCAGGACGACATAAATCCACTTTAGGGTAAATCATTATCTTGAACGGTGGTGTAGTGAATTAGAAAGGTTCTAAACAGCAAAAAGTTACTGGTTTATTGATAAAGATAAAGTATATAGCTGTAAATGAAGCTGCAAGTTGATTGTTTGGATGAAAAGTTCATTACAGAACTAGGAATAATTCCCAAGTCTCATCTTGGATCTAAACATGTGTTGCGACACTTTCATTTGATTAGAGAATCATTGAAATAAGAGAAGTTACTATAGAGATAGTGGACTCTCAAGAACAACATTATATATCCATTAACTGAAGCTTATCTAACAGCAGGATGATCACCACTTAGAGAAGAAAGGTATGAGATATCATGGCGATTGGATTTAGTGAAAGTGAGAGATTGAAAGTAGTATGTATACAAGCCAATCATGATTGATGATAAAGCATATAATTTGTAACAATCTTATTCATTTATTAATAAAATAATTATTTAATTAAAGGCTTTTAATTTATCTACATGGTTTTGTTTTATAATATGTGATAAACCTATAGTTTAAAGCAATGCATTTAGAATCATGATGATGATCATGCTAATGAGATCTAAATCCTTAGATAACTCACAAACTAAAATTATTCCCAATCGTTGGATTACTAAAAAAGAAATTAGTGAATACGGATAGACTGGTACATACGTTGCTTGCTCATTGGATGAGTATGATTGATCTCGTGATCATTTGTGTGGAGACACTAAAGTAACTATATAGGTGCTTATTGGAGAATAATTTCACTGAACGTGGCTCACTAAGGAATACCTAATGGAGTTTTACTTGTCTGTCAATAGGAATTTCTATAGTGATAGTAGTACACGTGATCCTTAGACTTGAGATCATCATAGTATCTTGTGTATGATGAATTATGCTTTGACATATTTCTTAAAACCCTTAGGGTATATATTAAAGCGTATGTTTGGGTGTAATAAGTTATACATGGAGATAATGTATGATCAACAAAGAATCTACCACTTCTAGTAAAAGAAGAGAATGCCTTATGTGATTCGATAAATGAAAACCCAGTAGTCCTTGGCTAAGGCAGAATGAAATTAGAAAGGAGTTTCTAATTTGCATTATTTGGAGTTGTGAATTTAAGAATCGAAATAGATATAATTAAATAAAATAAGACTCGACAATAATTTTATATTTTATATTTAATTGAGACATTGTATGGTGGAAGGATTGAATTATACGGTAACTATTTACTCAAATGTTCTTTAATTATTAATGTTGAAATCTATATTATCTGAAAAGTCATTGATCACTAAGAAGGCTTATTCTTATTATATAATAAATGTTATTTATTTAAATAAATTAATAGGTTAATTTATTTATTTAAATAAGATTAGAATTGTTCTAATTGATTTATTCATAACCTTTAATATGGAGAACCTAAAGGGTCACACCATAAAAGGAAAAATATTTTTTTAAGAAGTAAATGACATAATCTTAATAATAAGTTAAGTGTATTTAATTTAATCTATGGTGATAGGATAAATTAAAATGACTTAATATTTATTATTTAAAATTTTGGAAATATTAAATATAAATTAATAAGAGGTGTCTTATTATTATTATTATTATTATTAATATTTAATTCCTAAAGGAGTTTGGAAATTAATTAATATAAGTACTCTCAAATATTCCTAATAAGATTAGGAAGCTAATTAATTAAAAGAGTTTAATTAATTAAAATAAAATCATATTCTTAAAATATTTAGGAGGGTTGCCTACATCTATAAATAAGAGGAGTCTTATTTTGATCAGGGGTTGCTGAAGCTTCCAATAGTTTGGAGAGTATCGACATATTCTCTAGAGAGAAAACTAGGGTTTTTCCAAACACCCATCTTCTTGAATAATTGTTCTTCCTGGGTTGATCACTTCTAGAGGTCAAACACTTGGGTGGCTAACGTTGATCAAAGGAAGGAATCAAACCCAGTGGATTTAAGTTGAAAGTGAAAAGGAATTGGAGGTGAACTCGTACCTGAGGAAGCTCGTTTCTACAAGGTTATGAATCTGATCTCCATCTCTTTTCTATTGATTGATAATTATGCACAAAGTATAATCATGGTGATGGTTTGTATAAAAAATTTGAAAATATGTTGTATCGCGCTTCCGCACCTTTTATGTAATTTGATTACATTATCACACTATATACAAACCTAACAGGTATATCTAATAATGCATTACCATTTGTAAAGTATGCAATGAAATGTATGATTTAGATTTAAAAAAGGGTTACTCCCATCCACTAGGGAGGATAAAGATTGTGAGAACGCCGTCGGTTACAACTGTAAGACCCCAACTTATTATAAATGAAATTAAATTTCCTCTATTTTATTATTTTGAAATAGTAAGGGTTAATTTGATTAATGTGGTTAGTTATGGGTAAAATGCGCAAATATTTCAAATAAGCAAGTGGTTATAAAATATTCATTTTTATTGGAGAATATTTGTTTGGTCGTGGAATATTCTTACTATTGGGGAATATTCGTACGACGGCGCAGCCTTGTGTGGGCCCCATAATGGAAAGCGATTGGATGAAGAAAATGACAAATATAAGTTATTTATAAATAACGACGTAGTTGTTACCATTAATACTGTTGAAATACTCGGTGGTTAAAACACAGTAGCACACGGTATTGCACCAATTATTGATTCTTACGTAAGAAGGCACTACTCAATAATTGTTACAGTAATTACTGTTCAATATTTTATTTTATTGATTCAATAATTGCTACGTTGATATTTTATATTATTGTTGTTTCAATAATTATCACTGCACAGTATTTTCCTTTATCGAATCAATAATTCATATTATTTGAATAATATTATTAGATAGCATTATTGGCAATGTCTAGAAAGTTCTGTCTAAGGAGAGGTTTGGTCACCTAATTGCGCGCCAGTAAGGATAAATCCTTATTGGAAAGCCCCCTCTTTCCTGGGAACGGCCTGGTTGTCGATATTGTGATTCTGTAATATCATTTGTGAATAATTAATTATTAATTTATATAATAAGAAAAATATTCATTTTATGTGGATATAGATGGAGAAAATTTTAAAGTGACAATTGTTGAAAAATTGATATTTTATCTTTTCTGATAAAATAATTTATTTAAATATATTATTATATTTTAATAATATAATAATGGTGATATTTTTACAATGAATGTGGGATATATGAATATATGAGGAGAAAGAGTATTTTTGTTGCAAAAGTTGTTTAAAACATGTTAAACATGTCTGTGGGCCCATTTCTTGACTGAAATTTGATTATAGCCTGTAAAATCGTCCGTATATGGATTTCGGTCAATTTTTGTTTGGAATTTGGAAAAACTTTCTTCTGTAAAGTTGTAGAGAATTAAATTTCCTATGAAATAGACATAAGATTTGAATTTTTCTGATAAAAGGGCTATTTATTATGAATTATTGAAGTTCCGAAGTTCCGGAATAATTGATTTTGGGAGTTTAAAATGTGTTTTTGTAAGAAAAACGTTTTTAACAACTTGGTGGGCTCATTTTGTTGTTAAACATGTGGGAATCTAGCATTCAAAGGTTGGTGTAGAAAAAAAAATTATATATATTAATATTTTATTAAATTTTCTGCTTTGGTGTTCTAAGCATTTTCCTATAAATAGGGTGCTTAGGTTAGAATTAAAAATCACACCAGAAACTAAAGTTTTCTCTCTCTATATTATCGAGCGTATTCTTGTGAGTATATTGATACTTTGAGTGTTGCTATACGGTGCAAATTCCTTCAAAGACTATATCCAAAGAGTCCAAATGTAAGTACTATTCTTTTCGAGGTAGGGGATATTATTTTTTTTAAAATGATATTATTTCTTCTAATATCATTATGCCAAAATATTGGTAAGATTTTTCTTGTGAAATTCTTGTCTTTTAGTGTCGGGGTTACTATTCACGTATACGGCACTATTCACGTATACGACACTATTCACGAATATGGCACTATTCACAGAAAAATTAAATTTTTATTTTTTGTCCAAAATATCTATTATGGATACTAGCTTTGATTGTATCCATGTTTTGATCATTCTTAAATTTTACTTCACTACGATTATTTATGAAGTATTTTTGAACTCGGATTGTTTAAAGTACGAATCCTTAATATTTGTTCTTTTGTTTCACTGGATTCGTTTTCTTTAAAATATTTTTCATCATCCTCAGTCCTAAATGATGGTATTACTGAATATCTTTGACCTGTAGTGCAAAGATTGTTGATTTTCTTATGAATATCTTTGGCCCGTAGTGCAAAGATGTACAGGTGTTGAGATGAACATGACTGACTGATGAATATCTTTGGCCTATAGTGGAAAGATGAATATTTGATTCAAGATAAATATTGATTGATGTTACAGGGATAAAATAATGATGATGGACTTTTAAATTCATAGATTATAGTAGATTTCATTCTCTACGTAACTCATCTATGAATTATTATTTTCGCTACGAATATTGATCTGAAACTTGTTGTCTATTGTATTTTATTAGATTTTTCCCTGTTGAAGACTAACGATAATTTGTTCTATATTATCTTAGTCATAATATTCTTTACTGGGCTAGTTGAGCTCACCCTTTTCCTTTTTGTTCCATTTTTCTTCTCAGGAGGCGAGAATGTAGCGAGTACTAGTCGGGGTATGGAATGAAGGTTCTAGAAAGTTGTTTTAGTAGTCCTCACCATTTTTGTAAAATAATGTACCAATAATTATAATGAGGACTTATTTGAGTGTGGATATTGTCTAGAAGATAATATTTGTATTTAAACTCACAGTTTATATGTTGTATTAATAAAGTTGTAGTTGTTTCTGTACCATGTTATTGACGACTCAAAATGGGTGATGTATACCTATTTTGGGGGCGTCACAACTACCGACACCTTTGTTGGGTTGTTGCTAACGGATTCAACATTGGGGTTGTGGCAACGCTTTAACTAGGATCAAAGCCAGTGGATTATATACATTGGGGTTAAGCCGACCCTTTATTGGGTTATCGCCAATGGATTATATCATTGGGGTCAAGCTGATCTGCATTGGATTTTTGCCAACGGATTACATCATCACGGTAAGGTCGATCCTTTATTGTGTTGTTGCCAACAGATTATATCATCGAGGTTAAGCTAATCTACATTGGATTTTTACCAATGGATTACATCATTGGCGTCAAGCCAATCCTTCATTAGGTTGTCGACAATGAATTACATCATCGGGGTCAAGCCGATTCTTCATTAGGTTGTTGCCAACGGATTACTTCATCGGGGTCAAGCCTATCCTCCATTGGGTTATCGCCAGTGGATTATATCATCGAGGTTAAGCCGATCTGTATTTGATTATTGCCAACAGATTATATCATCGGGGTCAAGCCGGTCCTTCATTAAGTTGTCGCCAATGGATTACATCATCGGGGTTAAGCCGATCTTTGTTAGATTGTTTCCAGTGGATTACATCATCGTATATCGCACTTCGTAAATTGCATATTGAATTATTATTAAATTGCATCGTAAATCACATATCGCACATTGCAAGTTAAATTTTTATCAAGTCTTATCTCAAATTACATTTCACAAATCATATTGCTACTACCAGACACTCTGCCGGTGTCTGTGTTAGGTTATTGCCAATGGATTACATCATCATGGTTAAGCCAATCTGTGTTAGGGTCAATGCCAATGGATTCTACATCATCAGGGTTAAGCCGACGCCTTCACTGGGGTCAATACCAATGGGTTTAATCATCGAGGTTAATTCGATCTGCGTTGGGGTCAATGCCAACTGATTACAACATCAGGGTTAACCCAACGCCTTCACCGGGGTCAATGCCAATGGATTGCACATCATTGGGGTTAAGCCGACGCCTTTAGTGGGTTAATGCTAGTGGATTACATAATCATGGTTAAGTTGATGCCTTCATTGGGGTCAAAGCCAATGGATTACACTATCGGGGCTAAGCCGACATCTTCACTGGGGTTGAAGGCAGTGGATTATACCATCGGGGTTGAGCTAACGTCTGCATTGGGTTGTTGCCAACAGATTACACCATCGGGGTCAAGCCGATATCTTCATTGGGGTCAAAGCCAGTGGATTACACCATCGGGGTTAAGCCGACATCTGCATTGGGTTGTTGCCAACGGATTTCATCATTAATTATAAAAGGGGTGAGTTTCTTACTTATGACATCGCTAGATTAAATATTGTCTTGACTGATGACATTGGTGCTGCTAACGTCTTTGGATGATGCAGCTCATCCTTTCACTGCTCTAATTTAAACTTCGGTGCATAGGCTTTGACTTATGAGGACTTAGCTCAGTTTGACATGTTTGATGATGTAGATTTCATTTGCTAGACCTTTTATTAGACGTTGGGCACCTGTGCCCCTTTTCTTATATTTTTTCTTTTCGTCTTTACACATATATATGGATGATGTTTATATGAAAACTAATTTACTATTTGCACATATATATGATGATGCTTAGGCATTTCTTGCATATGTTTTATTACTATCCATCATGATGCATGCTTTGTATTTTGATTTTTGAAATTATCGGTTAGAACTCACCCCTATGTGGTCTTATGATACTGTTTTATCGACGAGGCACTTGTTTTTGAGTTAAGGATTCTCTTGGGAAATTTTCCCTTCTTTTGTCGTAACATGCTTATGTCGTCGTAATTTCTTTTAGGAGTTCCTTTATTACTTTTGATGAGAATTTTGGTCTCACCTTTGACTACTTCCATTTCATTGAATCACAAAAAATTCCCCAGCCCTTTCACATGTTGTTAGAGGGATTCATATAAGAACTCGGTTTGTTGACCATGTCAAGAGTGAGCCATATCATGAACATCTAACTTATAACAAAAATGTGTCTAAAGCTTGACGGCTCAGACCGTCAGGGATATCTTTGATATAGTGATTAGTATAATCTCGTTAACAAGGCATATGAAGTTAAAGTTCATGAAATTGGATGTTCATTAAGTCTTTAACTTAACTTGTATTTGCTGAATTCTTATCTTATTGCAAAAGATCTTGAAATTGAGTATGAAAATGAATTTTTTTTCTAAGGAAATTGTCAATCGCTAATTTTAAGGCTATTTTTTCTTTCTTCTTTCCTTTTAAGGAAATTTTCATTTAACAAGTCATGAAATCGCAAGAAAACTTTTAAGCATCCATAGTCATTATTCATGAGTAAGATCAAATTCAAAAGAATTATCTCTTTTTTTATCAAAGATACCCCGTCTTTGCTCTAGACATTCGTTCTTTATAGAATTAACATCATATGACATGTGTACTATGAGTGACGCAACTCTTAGTAGGGGTTTCTCTTCTATGACTTTAGATGATCTCATTTTCGTCTTTCAAATTTTCTTGATTCCAAATTTTCTTTTTTCTTTTCCCACTCGCTTAACTTGTCTCATTTTCTTAGGCTATTTAGAGTTACCCATTTAATGAGTTTTGGAACAATGACTCCCATACAAAATGGCTTTACGACACTAAGTGTAAAGACACCCCTTCGGGTCTAATTGCTCGAGTAACAAAGGCCACACTTCGAGACCAGTTAGATGGTCTACTCTATTCGCTACTTGCCTGACCTTGTGATGGGTCCGTTTTCTTATGCTCTAAGTTACCCATGTAATGATTGTTAGGCTGGTGACTCCCAAACCAACTGGCTTTAGGGTACCAGGTGTAAAGAAACCCCTCAAGCTTAATTACTCGAGTAACCTAGTCCATGATTCAGATTCGCTAAGGTCTCGCCTTCATCCCCCTCACAATAACATTTTCTTAGGCTTTAAGTTAACCATGTAATGAGTGTTAGGCCGGTGACTCCCAAACCAGATGACTTTAGGGCACCAATTGTAAAGACACCCCTTAGGCTTAATTACTTGAGTAACCCAGGCCACGATTCGGATTTGCTTAGGTCTCGCATTTTTATCCCTCGCAATGCTCATTTTCTTAGGCACTAAGTTACCCATGTAGCGAGCGTTGGGCCGATGACTCCCAAACTAAATGGTTATAGGGCACCTGGTGTAAAGACACCCCTCAGGCTTAATTACTCGAGTAACACAGGCCATGGTCATCGTTAATGCCATAGTTTCATACCCCATAACTAAGGGTCAAAGCAATCGCAAAGTGCATATATGTATATGAGGTCAATTTTGCACCAAATATCTTTTTAAACAAGGATTTTGCCTAATTAACTGGTTGAATAATCCTAATTCTCTATTTGTTCTCGTGATTTTTGATCCACGGACGCTTATCAGAATTAAATCAATTCATAACAAGCCAAATAAATTTTACTCTTTTAAAACATTATTCTAAGATTCTAATGCAAGGTTATCTATACTTAAAATATTTATCATCGCTAGTGTATAGAGACAAAAATAGATAAAGAGTTGAAAGAGTCGTACCTCACACGTGGATCGTTATATTCTAAGAAAACTATGATTGGAAAAAAACCCAAATAATCGTACCATATCACCAGTGAAATTATATGAGGGAAGCTCTGATAATGCCGGCACTTGCTGATGGTGCTGACTGGTGCATTTTCCTCTTTTGGGAAGGTCAATGATTGCCCCGGTGTCAAGTTATCGTTGTTTCTGAAATTTCCCCAGTCTTGTTTGTCGTCTAGATAATCGCTTCGTTGCGTTAGACGAATGGGCTGATAAGATACCGAAATCGCATGAGTCTTTTACCTCATAACCCACATGGAGAACATGTAGAGGTGAACTTTGACGGTCGGGTGCTCCAAAACTCGCTTTTGACTTATAGGTTCACTTGGGTTCGGTAATTCTTTTTCCTCTGATTTGATGAAAGCTTGTGACTGAGGGTGTCAACTTTTTGAGGGTCATAAGAGGGATCAATGAATGTTTAATTCGCATCAATGAGTAGATATTCGTTGTGATCCTCTCTATATTTCGGATCACCTTGGTTTGTATCTATCTTCGCTGATGATCATACTTGATATATTGCTGTTCTAAGACGCCAACTTTTTATGAATAAAGATTTAATTTTTTATAAATATTATTTTGAATATTAAGGTGTTGATTTGATATAATGCTATAGTTATGGGTGATATGTGCAAATTTTACAAAGTAAGCAAGTTGTCATAAAATATTCATTTGGTCGAGAAATATTCTTTTTATCGGGGAATATCTGTACGACGAAACAATCATTGGTGGACCCACTACAGAATGACCGTCGGATATAAAAAGCGACAGAAATAACCTTTATATAAAAATAACGATAAAACTTTTACCGTTAACTGTTGAAATATCGGTGATAAAAGAACAGTAATATGCGTTGTTGCACAGTAGCACACGGTATTGCAAAGTATCTCTGATTATTGATGCTTACGTAAGAAGTCACTTAGCTTCATTCAATAATTGCTATAGTAGTTGCTGTATAACATCTCATATTATTGATTCAATTATTATCACAATATCATCTGCATAATATTTAATATTATTAAATCAATAATTGAGACGATACAATTATTCATATTATTATTTGCATTATTGACAATGTCTAGAAAGTTCTATCGAGGAAAGGGGTTAGGTTATTTAATTGTGCGCCAATAAGGAGACATCCTTATCGGAAAGCCCCTTCTTTCTTGGGAACGATCTGTTTGTCAATATTGTGAGTTATAATAATAATGATGAATAATTATGGAAAGATTAAAAATGTGTTTATTGAAGATAAGTGAATTGCGGTAAATATTTATTCAATTTTTGATATAAATAGAGGGGTTTGTCATGAGGCGTTTGTTGTAAGTTTGGCTTATTATTCCATGGGGAGATGTGCGAATTTTTTAGACCGTCAGTTGAGGTTTTTATTTTAAATCAATATGGACTGTCGGTTGACGTTTTAATAGTAAATCAATATGGACCGTCGATTGAGGTTTTAATAGTAAATCAATATGGACTGTGACGCCCCCAAATTCAGGTACTTGAAACCCGAACTTGGTGCTTCACGATACCATTTCTATTAGCAGAATAATACTAATAATAATAACAATAATATAGATACCAAATTAAATTTACATAAATCAGAGTCTAAATCCCAGGTACGCGACCTTTAAACATTCATTACATCATAGATAATAAATATCATTGTCTTAATAAACTTTAACTATTACACAGAATATTATGAAACTCATTCGAACATCTTTCCTTTCCCCTTGTTCTTGCTTGATCCTTCGAGTTGATCATACTTAACTAAAAATATTTAAATTTAAAGCAAGAATGAGCATTTGATTGCCCAACAAGTAATAACAACAATAGATATTAACTGAAAAGAATTAAATGTTTCCTTTGAATGACACTTCTATAACGGATCAACAGTTGTGAAGTAAGCTAAACTAATAATAACAACATATTAATTCTATATCAAATTTTTAAAACTACGTACTGACTATAACTGGAGATTAGTCGACAGACTATGAAAATTGTTTTTTATTTTCAAAAAGGTTAAACAGAACATCATCTGTAAATCGTCATAACTTACAGGCACGGGGGGGGGGGGGTGATCATCCCGTTATGCCCTGTATTGATCAATACTACATGCAAGAACGATATTATCGTTCATCTTATCCACCTTAGGTGCACAAAAGTTTTACCATGTTCGGGATGTTCATACTTAGTCGGGAATCCGAACCAAAATAATCTAGTTAGATACAATAAAGTTCTATCTTGTTCAACAATAGTTCTAAGTTTGTGTCTAGCCAAATCAAATGGCTTAGACGACTTTTAAATCAACGTATACATACTGGAAATCAATAGGTATGTATCAACATGTGATTAAATACAATGATTATCCAAGTGGGGACACTTGTATAACCATATTTAGAAACTAACGAACAAAATAAATATCTGGATTATGTACTAATACTGTGTTGATAAACAATAATTGGATAATTTAAGAACTTGTATGAATATTAATAATTGGATACATAATCAATAACAATAGAGTTAATAATCTGGCACAATAATATGATTCTGAAACTATTATACTCATGTCCATTGCATAAAGAAAATGCAAAGTTAGGATACTTGCCTGAGCTGCTGCTTATAATAACGCAACTTAGATTAATCTTTTATATCAAAACCTATCATTAATAAGAACATTCGTTCGATTAGAATAATGTATCATAACACATAATACTGCTATGTGCAGTCAACACATAACCTAATCACATTGTCACATATTTTAACAGTCATTGGTTCACAAACAAACACTTATCGAGTCCAATTATATAAGTCTAGATCAATTTTTGAAATTTTTCGGTGTACCGATGGCCTTATCGGGTAATTATCGAGTCTAAAACTCTATTCTGTAGTTCAATATTCGATTAGATAATTTAAATATCAGTAATATTATTTTTCATAGCCTTATAATAATTTTTAAATAATTATTATAATTTATTATGATTTTTAAACACTAAAATCATTATAAAATCATTTAAATATTAAATAATTCTACTATCATTAATATCTAATTAATATTAAACTATTAATGAAACCATTTCAAAAATATTAAAGTTATTTATAATAACTCAAAATATTTTTAAAGTATTAATATTACCCTTAAATGATTTTTAAAACATTTAAAATTATTTTAAATAATTACCATTAATATTTAAATATTAATGTATTATTCCTCAAATATTAAAAAGTCATTAATTATAACTTAAAATATTTTTAATACATTTATATCCTTTTAAATGATTTTTAAATTAATAAAACCATTTTAAAAATATTTAATATAATTATTAAATAAATTTAATATCATTAATATTAAATTAATATCATTAATATTAAATTATTAATGAAATTCATTAAAAGTTATATTTTATAACTTAAAATATTTTTAAACTATTTATTTTTATTTAAAATGATTTTTATAATATTAAAATCATTTTTAATTAATTTATTTAATATAATTACTAAATAAATCTATTATGATTAATATTAAATAATTAATGAAACCTATCTTAAAATATTAAAATTTATGTTTTATAACTTAAACTATTATTAAATACCTTATTATTATTTAATATGTTTTTAATATAATAAAGATCATTTTAATTAATTTATTTAATGCATTTATTAAGTAACTTACTTATCATTAATATTAATTTATTAATGGAATTCATCACAAAATATTAAAAGTCATTAAAAATATCTTAAATTATTTTTCCTATACCATAATATAATTTTAAATAATTTTTCAAGTATAAAATCATTTTTAACTAATTTATTTAATATTATAATTAAATAAATTAAATACTATTTATATTCCAAAATATTAAATATTTATAAAATATACCTAAAATAATTAAAAACTAATTTTCGGACTTTAAAATAATTTTTAGTAATTTATTATGTATTTTTAATAATTTAAAACTAATTTTCTATAATTTTTTAATAAAATATTAATTTTCAGAAATTAAATGTCGCTAAATGGGCCTATAGCGACAGAACTGTCGCTATAGGTGTTCTTGAGTGTTCTTAGCCAAACCCAGAAACCTATAGTCAGTTAACAAGGTAGTTAGTTTGACCAACATTTTCTTCATGATCTTAATGTATTCTGGTCATCTTAAAATGTTTAGGTTGTAGTATAAATGTAATACTACCATAAATAATCAAATTCATGGCCAACGCATAACGTATTTGAAAGATCTAAGCTTTCAAAAAGTCTGACAAGGCTATTCTTCATTTTTGGGTTTTCTCAGAAATGAAGAACAGCTCGTGGGTCTAATTTCTAGGCTTTAAATCTTTGCTTTCCAGCCATGCTATATGTAATCTTAAGGTTTAATCTTGTAGTCCTTGTGTCAGTGAACAATACCATAACACTTATATCCCATTTTATCAACAACTGAGAGAGAGATCTAAGTTTGTTAAAGTAGTGGTCGAATCGCCTTTTGAAGATTTCTGGGTTACCCAGAATCTTCATTCGGTAGTTTCATCCACCCTACTTTGACCACCAATTAAATCAATTCTGTGTATGATCTGGGAGTCCTAGAGGCATGGATCGATAGTTCTCATGTTAGTCTACACATCCATAACAATAACATAGCATAAATAAGTAACAGCAGCGAGATCAGTGTCCTGCAAAAGTGTTGTTAGAGTTTTCTGGGCAAAATCTGGGTTTTCCACAACAGCCGGTCAATGTCGGTCAACTCAGTTTGACTCTTAATAACTTAAAATATACACATGATCTGGACTTGATTCAAGTTCTAGATCAAAGATCTCATAGCAGACTACAATTTCAAAACATAAAACACACTAAATCATAAACAGAGAGAGATCTACAGCCTCTGACTTTTGCTTGTCAGACACAAAATAATTTTCTTCCCAGATTTTGAAAAATGACAAATCCGAGCCTCTAGATGTTATGGATCTAACATCTAGCAATTCGGATCACTTTGTCAGACTCCATACAACATATTTAACACAAAAAACTTAACATCTAACACAAGATTAAAGATCATATTTCTTCTAGGGTTCATACCTTTTTATGAACAAGTTCTTGATTCAGGGCTTATGATCTGTTAGAGGAATTCGTGGGGCTTGTTTTGTGACTGAACTAGCATGGAAATTTCAGAGGTTTTAGAGAGAGTGTCTTGGATGAGGGTTGAGAGCAAATGAGCATGAATGTAACTTTTTCTCTCTCTTGATCTATATGTAAAAACTTGTATGCATTTTATTTGGATGGCTAAAGGCTGAGAGCTGGTGTTTCTTAGCCCCCAACTTAGACTAGGTTGATGACTTGCCAAGATTTGGCAAGATTTGGTTAGCAATAATTCAAGAATGGGACAAAAAGGGTATAATGGTCATTTAGTTAGCAATTTTAATGGTATTCTTGTCCATGGTACTTGAATCTGGGGTTTAATCACTAGATTTTAAACTTTAAAGTTTCCCAATTAATTTTTAGGGTTTGAAAAATTAAATTTAAAGTGTAATAAACTTTTAATTAGAACTTACTAATTAAAATTAGGGTTTTTAAATAGAAATTAGGGCTTTAAATAATTAGGGTTCCTTAATATCATTAGGGTTCCCAAATTAACAATTCAATTTACTAAAATAATAATTAGGGTTTCTAATTTTAGCAATAAGGGTTCCTAATTAGCAAATTAGGGGTTTTTAATTTTAATTAGGGTTTTCAAATATTAATTAGGTTTTTTCCTAATTAACAAAAATTCTATAATATGCAACATAATTCATATAACACAATTTTTGACCGATCTTAAACTCCAGTTTTGAGTTTCCAATTATGGTTTATGACAGTAATGCTAGGGTTTGTCGCGATACACCATAATTGACTAACTATTTTCAATACACATATATAAGATATATATATAATACGTCTTCTAAAAAATAATATCATATTTAATATAATATTATTATTCTCATTCATTGCTTCAAAATTTAAAATTAGGGTTTGATTCTATATCTGATTTATCTTTCATATATAACATTATTAATTAAGTTAAAAATAATTAACTTAATAATCTGAACTAAAATTCATTTAACAAAATAGTAATTATAATAATCCCATTAATCATTTCATATATTATTTAAATAATATAAAATCTTATTTTCATAGAAAATAAATAATAAAAACATTTTTACTATAAAATTAATTATTATAAGAATATACTTTATAATGATCAATATTTTAAAATAAAATTATTTGAAATTATTCATGTAAAAATAAATTTTTTTATTTATCACAAATATATATACATTTTACTTGGCACATATTCTCACCTTTAAAATAAATAAAAAAAATTTATATGCAAAATTTCTTATTTATTTATATGGAAAATATCGGGTTATTACATTCACCCTCCCTTATAAAGATTCCATCCCCGGAATCACCATTTTAAAACTTATACATACAATGGTACATAGCACACACAATCATTTTAGATAGATCTCGATCATATTTGATCGAACTGATCTTTAAATATTCAACATAAAGCTTGTTTATCTGATTAAACGGAAGTTTGATTTCTAAAAGAACTCAAATTCCTTCTTCAAAATTTCTTTATAAAATAAATTACTATATATAAGGAAATCATATATATACGAAAATAAAAATTATTCGAATAATACATGGAGTTCCATTCCCAACTGCCACGGTATCCTGGACCGTTATGTTGAAGACCCTCGCGGTTGCTTTTGTTGGTTTGTTGGTTGAAGTCAGTCCTGTGATCGCCAGAGTCCCGCTGCCTTTTCCTGTGGTTACACTCCCCGCCTCCATTTTCCTCTTTGGACAATCCTTCACCTTATGCTCCATAAACCCACACAGAAAACACCCACTATTCATCCTTGGGTTGGGGCAGTTGGGAGAAATATGGCCCTCCCGCCCAGCTTGTAACATACAAACTTACCCTTCGACACACTCACCAGTGAGTGATTCTTCCCACGCTCCCACACCGAACTACTACCGCTTTTTCACACCTTCCTGTTTCACCTGAACATTCCCAAAATAATTCCCCTTTCTTTTCTCACCCCTATTCCCACTATTAGTTTCCACCTTCACAGCTCCCACTGCCTTGCCTTTGATCTTCTTCTTCTTGTTGTAGAGGCTCATGGCCTCACTCCCCTCCTCAGCTATGATAGCCTTTTCCATGAGTGCTGCATAAGTATTAATCTGTAACACCGCCACCTTGTTGTAGATCCAGGGTTTTAAGCCCAGCTCAAATCTCCTTGCCTTCCTAGCCTCCGTATCAACTTGATGTGGAGCGAACCTAGCCAATTCATTAAATTTTGCGGCATACTCCGCAATAGTCATGTTATCCTACTTTAATTCCATAAATTTTACCTCCATCCTAGCCTGCATAATAGCTGAGAGATAGTTTTTGAAAAATAGGGTTTTAAACCTAGCCTAAGTAACTACTCCTTCTCCTGCTGTAGTTTGATTTGCCTCCCACCAAAAGTTAGCCTCCCTTTTCATCATATAAGTGGCAAAATCGGTCTTTTGCCCCTCATCTACCCTAGCAATTACGAACGCCTTTTCTATCTCGTTTACTCATGTCTGGGCTTCTATAGGGTCAGCTGATCCCCTGAATTCTGGTGGTCCTACTGCCTTGATGTCTTTAAATTTTGCCAAGCGATTGTCTGGCTGGTTCCCTGCGGCTGGTATTCGCTGCTGCATAGCCTGAGCTACCATGTTTGTAAAGTTTTGTAACGGGTCTTGTTTGTTGTCCCCAAATATTGTTGATGATTCTTCGCCTTTTTGATTTCGTGTGTTCGACGCCTCTTGGCGGATTATCTCGATTACATAAAATCATAAATTTAACTTACATTCTAAACCTTATTGTATAAGTTTAACATGTAACATGAAGTTTTATACAAAAATTATTCCATTAATCAAACATAGATTCATATTCATTAATTCAAAGTACTTTACATAACATAGCACATACTGCTATCCCTTTGTGACCACAAAAGTTGGGAATTACTGCAATAACTTACACAAAAGTTGGAAATATTACATTACACACGTACATTATCAAACATACATAATCAACTACTAATCCTACTTATTTCCTAAGTAACGGTCTTTCATCTTTCTTTTCCCCTTCTTGCTCGGAGCTGTGCATGATTTGTCGCTTCTGGCTCCCATTTGATCAATTTGGATTTTAAGCTTATCTTGTTCTTCCATTGTTTCTATTAATGCTTTTCGTAACTGACTATTTAATAGCCTTTCTATTTTCCACAGCTTTTCTAGAGAAGAAACCTTGTTCTTCAGATTCTGCACCTCCGTTGATGCTTGATCAGCTCCAACTTTAGTGTCTAAATCACTATCTGTCAGTTCTACCATTTTCGGATCTGGTACTACGTTTTCCAATACCATCAGCTCATCAAGGTTGCCTGCACTGTGAGCCTCTATTTCAACTATTGGCTTTGATATTGGCCCCTTCTTTACGATCTGAGGGTATCCTGATTCTTTTCTTCCTGACATATACACACATGAATTATCCTGATTAGCATATAGTATTTACACACAACAAATAATAATTTTATAAAAGTTATCTTTTATTTTGTTTAACGATGAATTTATTCAATTCATTTCCTTTTAAACTTTATATGAGTTATCTGTATTTTCAACGTTTCCCTCTGTTCTAAGGTTATAGCCTAAGGTCTATCCCACCTAAGGTTTCTAACCCTAAAGCTCTAATACCAACCTGTGACACCCCCAAATTCAGGTACTTGAAACCCGAACTTGGTGCTTTACGATACCATTTCTATGAGTGGAATAATACTAATAATAATAACAATAATATAGATACCAAATTTAATTTACATAAATCAGAGTCTAAATCCTAAGTACGCGACCTTTAAACATTCATTACATCATATATAATAAATATCATTGTCTTAATAAACTTTAACTATTACATAGAATATTATGAAACTCATTCGAGCAGCTTTCCTTTCCCCTTATTCTTGCCTGATCCTTCGGGTTGATCATACTTAACTCAAAACATTTAAATTTAAAGCAAGAATGAGCATTTGATTGCCCAACAAGTAATAACAACAATATATATTAACTGAAAAGAATTAAATGTTTTCTTTGAATGACACTTCTACAACGGATCAACAGTTGTGAAGTAAGCTGAACCAATAATAACAGCATATCAATTCTAAATCCAATTTTTGAAACTACGTACTGACTATAACTAGAGATTAGTCGACAGATTATGAATATTGTTTCCTATTTTTCGAAAAGGTTAAACAGAACTTCATCTGTAAACCCTCATAACTTACAAGTTACGGGGGGTTATCACCTGCTATGCCTCTCATGATTGATCAATACTACATGCAAGAACGATATTATCGTTCATCTTATCCACCTTAGGTGCACAAAAGTTTTCCCATGTTCGGGATGTTCATACTTAGTCGAGAATCCGAACCAAAATAATCTGGTTGGATACAATAAAGTTCTATCTTGTTCGGCAATATTTTTAAGTTTGTGTCTAGCAAAATCAAATAGCTTAGACGGTTTTTAAATCAACGTATACATACTAAAAATCAATAGGTATGTATCAACATGTGATTAAATACAATGATTATCCAAGTGGGGACACTTGTATAACCATATTTAGAAACTAACGAACAGAATAAATATCTGGATTATGCACTAATACTGTGTTGATAAACAATGATCGGATAATTTAAGAACTTGTATGAATATGAATAATTGGATACATAATCAATAACAATAGAGTTAATAATCTGGCACAATAATATGATTCTGAAACTTTCTTACTCATGTCCATTTCATAAAGAAAATGCAAAGTTAGGATACTTGCCTGAGATGCTTCTTATAATAACGCAACTTAGATTAATCTTTTATATCGAAACCTATCATTAATAAGATTATTCGTTCGATTAGAATAATGTATCATAACACATAATACTGCTATGTGCAGTCAACACATAACCTAATCACATTGTCACATATTTTAACAGTCATTGGTTCACAAACAAACACTTATTGAGTCCAATTATATAAGTCTAGATCAATTTTTGAAATTTTTCGGTGTACCAACGGCCTTATCGGGTAATTATTGAGTCTAAAACTCTATTCTGTAGTTCAATATTCGATTAGATAATTTAAATATCAGTCATATTATTTTTCATAGCCTTATAATAATTTTTAAATAATTATTATAATTTATTATGATTTTTCAAACACTAAAATCATTATAAAATGACTTAAATATTAAATAATTCTATTATCATTAATATCTAATTAATATTAAACTATTAATGAAACCATTGCCAAAATATTAAAGTTATTTATAATAACTCAAAATAATTTTAAAGTATTAATATTACCTTTACATGATTTTTAAAATATTTAAAATCATTTTTAAATAATTATCATTAATATTTAAATATTAATGTATTATTCCTCAAATATTAAAAAGTCATTAATTATAACTTAAAATATTTTTAATACATTTATATCCTTTTAAATAATTTTTAAATTAATAAAACCATTTTAAAACTATTTAATATAATTATTAAATAAATTTAATATCATTAATATTAAATTAATATTACTAATATTAAATTATTAATGAAATTATCTTTTAAATATTAAAAGTTATATTTTATAACTTAAAATATTTATAAACTATTTATTTTCATTTAAAATGATTTTTATAATATTAAAATCATTTTTAATTAATTTATTTAATATAATTACTAAATAAATCTATTATTATTAATATTAAATAATTAATGAAACCTATCTTAAAATATTAAAAGTTATGTTTTATAACTTAAACTATTATTAAATACCAGTATTATTATTTAAAATGATTTTTAATATAATAAAGATCATTTTAATTAATTTATTTAATGCATTTATTAAGTAACTTACTTATCATTAATATTAATTTATTAATGGAATTCATCATAAAATATTAAAAGTCATTAAAAATAACTTAAAATATTTTTCCTTATAGCATAATATAATTTTAAATGATTTTCAAGTATAAAAATCATTGTTAACTAATTTATTTAATATTATAATTAAATAAATTAAATACCATTTATATTCCAAAAATATTAAAGATTTATGAAATATACCCAAAATAATTAAAAACTAATTTTCGGACTTTAAAATAATTTTTAGTAATTTATTATGTATTTTTAATAATTTAAAACTAATTTTCTATAATTTTTTTAATAAAATAATAATTTTCAAAAATTAAGTGTCGCTAAATGGCCCTATAGCGACAGAACCGTTACTATAGGTGTTCTTGAGTGTTCTTGGCCAAACCTATAAACCCATAGTCAGTTAACAAGGTAGCTAGTTTGACCAATATTTTCTTCATGATCTTAATGGATTTTGGTCATCTTAAAGTGTTTAGGTTGTATTCTTAGCCCCTAGCTTAGACTAGGTTGATGACTTGCCAAGATTTGGCAAGATTTGGTTAGCAATAATTCAAGAGTGGAACAAAAAAGGTATAATGGTCATTTGGTTAGCAATTTTAATGGTATTCTTGTCCATGATACTTGAATCTAGGGTTTAATCACTAGATTTTAAACATTAAAGTTTTCCAATTAATTTCTAGGGTTTGAAAAATTAAATTTAAAGTGTAATAAAATTTTAATTAGAACTTACTAATTAAAATTAGGGGTTTTAAATAGAAATTAGGGCTTTAAATAATTAGGGTTCCTTAATATCATTAGGGTTCCCAAATTAACAATTCAATTTACTAAAATAATAATTAGGGTTTCTAATTTTAGCAATCAGGGTTCCAAATTAGCAAATTAGGGTTTTTTAATTTTAATTAGGGTTTTCAAATAATTAGGGTTTTTCCTAATTAACAGAAATTCTATAATATGCAACATAATTCATATAACACAATTTCTGACCGATCTTAAACTCTAGTTTTGAGTTTTCAATTATGGTTTATGACAGTAATACTAGGGTTTGTCGTGATACACCATAATTGACTACTATTTTCAATACACATATACAGTATATATTTATAACACGTACTTAAAAATAATATTATATTTAATATAATATTATTATTCTCATTCATTGCTCAAAATCCAAAATTAGGGTTTGGATTCCATATCTGATTTATCTTTCATATATAACATTATTAATTAAGTTAAAAATAATTAACTTAATAATCTGAACTAAAATTAGTTTGACAAAATAGTAATTATAATAATCCCAATAATTATTTCATATATTATTTAATAATATAAAATCATATTTTCATAGAAAATAAATAATAAAGACATTTCTACTATAAAATTAATTATTATAAGAATATACTTTATAATGATCAATAATTCTAAAATAAAATTATTTGAAATTATTCATGTAAAATAAATTTTCATTTACCACAAATATACATACACTTTACTTGACACATATTCTCACCTTTAAAATAAATAAATAAAAAAATTTATATGCAAAATTTCTTATTTATTTATATGGAAAATATCGGGTTATTACATGGACCGTCCGTTTTAATAGTAAATCAATCTGGACCATCCGTGAATCAGTTACTATTTAGTCCATTCTTTTATTAATAAAAGCTCATTTCTTCATTCTTTCTTAAGAATTCACTAAAACTATAGAGAGAGAAACTATAAAGAGAAAGAAGAAGAGTATTTTGCCACTTCACTATTGCAGTATCCAATCTCCTACTAAGGTAAGGGATTTTATTTTTTGTATTCATTCTTTAATCTGTGAAAATAACCTGTCTCCGCGGATTACCACATGCATGGTGAATAACCCTTCGTACTCATTCTTTATTTGTGGAAAAGATCTGCCTACGCGGATTACCGCATGACGGGTGAAAATCCATTTGTAGCTTCGTATATGATTTCTTTTCATATTCCTAAATCTAAACTTACTATGGTAAGTATTGTTTCTATAATCCCTGAAATTAGTAGAATATCCTAGAGGTTTGCGCTTCATCTAGTATCGTTTCATTGGAATATTGGTCTGAAATTTCTTATTAAATTTCAATATTTTCATTTGGGGTACTATTCATGGGGTACTATTCACTCGGGGTCTATTTTCTCGGGGTACTATTCACGACAAAATTGGTTTCTTTTCTGTCCAAATTATTTTTGATACATGAATATCATTATTGAATTTTACTCCACAATTAATTATCTTGTTGACAAATTAGACATTCTTGAACTCTAGATAAATTGAATTATAAATCTCCAATATTTATCCTTGATCTCACTTGATTTATTCATTATATCATTGTCATCATCCTCATGCTTATATTGTGGGAAAAGTCATCTTTAGCCTGGAGTGCATAGATGGAATGTTGATTGGTATGATTATGATCAGGAATTATGTATTGGTATAATCATGACCTGTAATGTTACAGATAAATGTTGCGGTGAAAGTCCTCTTTGGCCCGTAGTACATAGATGGACAGTTGTTTGGCATAATCATGACCACTGGTGATACAAATGAATATCCTTGGCCCGTAGTGCATGGATAATTCGTTGATTTGAAATATTTATTGTTTGGTTTTACAGCGAGATAAAATATTGATGATGGACTTTTAAATCATAGAAGATAGTAGACATCATGCTCTACTTGACTCTTCTAATGGATTGTTATTTCAGCTACAGTTGTTGATCTAAAACTTATTGTCAATTATATTATATCAGATTTTTCCTTGTTGAGGACTAAGGATAATTTGTTCTACATTATCTTAGTCATAATATTCTTTACTGGGCTAGTTGATCTCACCCTTTTCCTTTTGGTTCCATTGTTCTTCTCAGGAGGCGAGAATGTAGCTGGGACTAGTCGGGGAATGAAGTAATGGTCCAAGTTGGTTATTTTAGTAATCCTCACTATTTTGTAAAATAGTGTGACAAAAAGTGTAATGAGGATTTTATTTTATTTTGAATATTGTCTACGAGATAATATTTGTATTAAAACTCACATCATATTTTTAGTCGTATTTTACACGATAATTAATAGTTGTATAAATGAAATTTGTATTTGAATTTTGTACCATGTATTTGGCTACTCAGAATGAGTTATGTGGACCTATTTTGGGGGCGTCACAGTTGTGTTTCTCATTTTATGTTATCACTTTGGTTTTGATGATTGATGTCGAGAGGCCTTTAGATTCCACTGATTTGGTCTTGAGAGCTTGGCTTGGTTTATGATGTGATGGTTTAACTGGATTTTGTTCGATCACCAAGGCTTGATTTATGGTTCTATATTGGGGAACAAGTCTTTGGGTACGAGATAGACTTTGTCGCGATGGCCACCTATTCACTTTTAAAGGTCATAGAGATCAAGTCTTCTTGCACTTCAGGGTTGATGAGTTGTTGAAGAGTTATATCTCGTGATCACTGAATTGTTGAAAGGGTTTTGTGATTTTTGTAATGGTTAGACCGCGCCATTACTGGTTGCCTACGTACTCCTTTGAAAAGAGATAGAGATCAGGTCTTACATAGTTCACGCTAAGGATATCAAGAGATTTGTTTTTTTTTTTTGTGTGTTTTTTTTGTCAAAACTAAGTTAATACATCAACTAGCAGATGAACATTTAGGATAGGTAACATGCCTCGAATTCCTTGTTTCTTGATTTCCATTAGGGTCGCGATCTTCTACATTCACTTGGTCGATTCTTGAGGGTTTGACTATTATTGACACAAGGCGCCTCTTCTTGCCTTCTCCTCCAATTCTAGTTTCAACATTTCCTTTTTTGTAACGTGCCACATTTTTGCAACTTTATTGATTGATGGAGTCAAGCTTCCCCGTAATTGGTGTTATTGAAATTGCATTCTCATTGTTAGCATTGTCGATCATTTTGCCTTCTTTCATTCTTAGATTCAAACCTTCTTTTGTCATCTCGTCTTTTTCCATCTTTTCATAAGTAGACTTACTTTGAGTTGGGTCTTTGGTTTGAGTTTCAGGAGCTATCATAATCTCCCCTTCTTTGATTAGATCTTTCACTAACCATTTACGTGACCAACATTGCTCTTTGGAATGCCCCAGACCTTTCGAATGATAAGCACAGTGCTGTGAAGGGCTATAATTCAACACCCCCATACCCATTGGAAGGGGAAGGTTTGGAATTTTCTTTTTTTTCTATTAAATTCATCAAGACTTCTTCTATGGACTCTGTATTAGGTGAAATTTTATCTCTGAACTCTTTTTCATGTTTTCTTATCCCTGATTTTTAGGGCCACAAAGGTTGTACTCTCCGGGTATCTCATCATTAATGCTCTAATTTAGAATTACTGGAGTGTTCCCTCCCACTTGTTGGAAACTTCTTTTCTTGTCGCATGGATGGGTATCAGCAATGATCTTTTCCTTCAACATTCTCGTACCCTTTAGTTTTGCAGCTCAAATTTTCTTATCCACCCTACCTTCTTCTATGATAATTTTATCAAACAACATATCTTTTATGGACAAGATACCTTCATAATAGGGATATTCCTGTGTTTTAACAAAGATTTTGACCATTTCTTGTTCCTCTTGGGGTGGAATTAACCAATTTGCTAATGACCTCCATCTTCAGGCATATTCCTTGATAGATTCATCTGTCTCTTGAGCTACCCTCATCAGCCTACAATGATGTGGTGCCATCGTATCTGGTAACTATATTAGGATAAAAAGGCTTGTGCGAGCTCTTCCCATGTGTTGTTCTTTAATTTATACAATGGAGCAAACCAGGTTGTTGCATTGTTAGTGAGACTTCTTTAAAACATTTGCACGCGATAGATTTCATCCTCAGCTCACACTCCTAGTTGTCCTAGGTATATCTTCAGATGAACAAAAGGATCGCCAATACCGGTATATCTCATGAAGTTAGGAATTTTAGACCTCTGTAGATATTGGTTTCCTGGAAATCTATCCATGTTTGAATCTTCATTTCCAATTACTATCGGGTTTTCATTAATTTGAGCTAAGGTGAATGACTTAATGAAGTTATTTCGCTTGAACTTGCAGTGAGTATGCCTTGATTTGTCAACATGATTCCTCGTATTAAGCTATATTATTCGTTTACCAGATCTAACAATCAGATCATCTGCCCCTTCAACTCATCGAACTCATTTCGGGATACCATAACCTTGTTTGTGAGTGGAGAGTTGGTTAGGGTTATGGGGTCTAGGTCTTTATGTGGAGTTCTTGCTTTTGTCTCGCTTGAGGATTTTTCGATCATCTTTATGTGTTTGCAATTTGGATCTATTCCAGTTCTTCCTGACCCGCTCATGTTCACGTCCTCCGTATTGTGCTGCAGCTAAAGATTGGTATTGACATTTGACTGGTTAGGTTGTTTAATCACAATATTGCCACTTTCGATCAGATTTTGAATTATATGCTTTAAGGACCAACAGTCTTGTGTATCGTGTCCTAGAGACCCTGAGTGGTAAGCACATCTTTTGCTTGGATTGTATCTTTTGCTTTTTAGATCTAAAGGTAGAGCCAATTTAGTAATTTTCTTGTGGTCCATTAATAACGCCAATACGTTCTTGAGGAAATCACTTAGTAGAGTGAATACCCAATTTTTTGCTATTTTAAATTTTCTTTGTCTGTCCTGGCTTTGGTTAAATATAACCTGTTGTTGCAATGCTAGGTCGCCTCCCTTCATCCCAATAAGGGGACTATAGTTGGGGCTCCTAGCTTGACCCTATAAAATAATGGATACCTCTTCTTCGCTCTCCTTTTAACTTTTTTTAGGTGTATTCCCATATTTTAGCGACTAAAGGTGTTCACTGACTGCTTCTAAAGATCTAAGATCCTTGATTTTGCCCACTTTCAAGCCCATCTCTGCCATTTCGCCATGTTTAATCATCTCCGAGAATGGCTTGCCTATTCTCGCTAGGACTCTTTCGTAATAGGGTGCTTCTTGGATGTCAATGAATGTCATCACCATCTCAGCTTCATCCATTGGCGGGCTCACTTGGCCTGATATGCATCTCCACCTTTGCGTGTACTCCCTGAATGATTCATTGCTCAGTTTCTTAACTTTGCTCACATGGTAGCGATCATGGGCAATCTGGGATTGGAAACTATACTGGTTGAGGAAGGCGTGGGCTAAATATTCGCAACTATGGATCTTATAATTATTAATTTGGGCATACCAAGTTTGGGCTTCACCAGTAAGGCTCTTTCAGAATAATTGCATCTGGAGGCATTCATCCTTTGCATAGGATCCTAACTCGCTTATGTATACCTTCAGATGGGTGTAAGGGTCGCCTAAACCGTTGCATTTTCCAAATTTTGGGACTTTAAATTTATCTGGATATCTAACCCTTGGGAAAATAAAAGCATAAGATTAGTTAACACTTTTGTGGGATCCTGTTCCCTTGATAGATCAGATAGCTTCCCCCATCAGTCTGACCTGCTTCTTGATGTCTCAAATTTCTCTGTTTTCTCGGAGGTCTATCACTTCCCTGATCAGATTTTTATTTGGGGTCTATTTGGCTGATTTGACGTTGAGTGGGGATATCAGAGTTGACATTTGGGAATCATTATCCTTTCCTATCACTTGCATATCTCCCTGAGCAAAGGATTCAGTCTGAGTTTTCAGTTTGGGTTCTTGAGTTACTTTGCACTGTTCTCTTAACAGGACGGTCATCTCAGCAATTTGTTTCTTAAACTCTTCAAACTCTTCACGAGATATAGGAATAAATTCTGATGAAATTCCTTCAGCCATTTTGACTGGTAGTAATCACGCCTTCTTGCCTCGGAATCGACTTCTAGGACCAATCTACACAAAACCGATATCTAGTTTAGTCGTCATAAGAGTAGATGGTATGGATGCCTGATATGCTATGCATCAGTTTAGGGTTTTGCTAAACAAGGGGTTAGTTCTTGATGATATGATAAGAAAGATATACAAATGACAGTTTTAAGATAAATGACATTTGTATATTCGGGAATTAATAGGGCATGAAGAGACATCCCGCGTGTTTGGTTTATTAGTGGTTGACCTATCTTAGGTTACTCTAACAAGCTTTTTGAATTGGTTCCCAGATCTTCACAATTTACTTGATGAAGATATCCATCTTTTAATTGGAGTGGATCTGATTGGCGCCTTTCCTGAGCCTCACAAGAGAACACTCTTTAGAGTTCAGTAATAAACAACCGACGGGTTCGCCTCCTAATGGAGGTACCACACAACATACATTCATACATTCATCGTCTTCACCGGATGCAATATGATGACATTGTGTGAGGCACTAATATATTGTGCGAGACACTAATATAAAGCACTTAGAGATTAGAGATATTTGTCATACACAAAGATGATTCACACAAAAATGCACATGCAGAACAGAAACCATAGTGATTGAACGTGGCTTAAGCCCTCTGTAGTCCCTAGTAGAGTCGCCGGTTGTCGACACTGGGAAAAATTTCATATTATATGGTTTCGTTTTTTCATTTTTTCCTCTCTTTTATTTGTTTATAAACTTTCTATTTCGATATGTCGATTGATTTGATTAAAGGGCGAAGTTTAAGGAAAAGACCGACATTTAGTCTACTTATTTTACCAAAGTTTGATTTTTATGATTGGGCTGAATGAGACAGAGTCGCTAGTTGGTATGGTTTGCAATGGATGTACCAACTCATCTGGATTTGAAAGTTTTTACAATATGGCCCAATATGTGACTCCGTAGCATTGGTCTGAAATCGAGATTCTTAGAATTCGGGGGCTTACTTAACCAAGGGGAAGGTGTTAGACACCCCCCGACTTCCATGAAGACACGGTTACCACATCTTATTGATTTCCTATGCATAAAGTGTATGTGTGTGTGTTTTATTATACTCAGTGCTTTTTTTTAAAGTCTTTTCTAGTCTTTATTTTAGTTATTTGGAAGTAGAGTTGTTCCTCTTTGCACCTATGTACGAAAGGATTTGTTTTAGCAAAAAGTTAATTTTAGAACAAATATACATTTCGAATGATATTTTGAAAAAACATAATTTTCAAATCCTTGGCCCGAATATTAATCGAGGACCTTTGATACTTCCTTTTATCTTTATGTTTCTTAGATGATCTAACCAAATGACTTTATTCTGTATGAAAGCTCTTTGTGATTTTATTGGAAAAATCATTTTGGGTGATAATGTATGCATTAAAGCGCCAAAAAGAGGTCAGATCATCATTGGGCATGAAAGCCATCTTGATGAATCCAAACACCGACAAACATAATTTTCACTATTATGGGATCTTAAATCTGAATTCTTGGGACGAAACCCTTGAACTCATTTTAAGATCCAATATATTATGTACAATGATTTGCAGTATTTAAACGTTACATTTAACCAAAAAGTCCATTATGGGAATCTAGTTAAGATCCTTTCAGTAGATCTCAACCCCAGGATTCCTAGGCTCACATTAACATGTTTAAATATATATATATACAACATCCTAGACTTGATGTTAGGTGATTTCATCGGTTGAAATCTCGATATCGAGACATTAGGATCTCTTTGCCTTTAGATACATATCTAGGGCTCTACGGAGTAACTAGGATTGACCAAAAGCAGTAAAACATCTAGATCTACCATGGATCTAAGCTAATCTAGCATATAGGTTAGAACATCATGCTTCATAACCGTTCAAAGTGCTAGATTTGGCTAGATCTAGGTAGATCTAGTCCAATAACTTGATTTACAACTGAATATGCATAAATTAACCGATAAAAACTCAATGTCTACCCACTAATATGCAATATATATGTGAAACAACAAATTTAACTGGTATAAATTTCTATACCTATATAAATATAGTATTTATAACAACATTTAAAAAGAAAGTGGCTAAAATGAGTGTTTTTCACCTTGGGGAACGTGTGAATAAGCTTATTTTGTCTTGGGATCAACTTATATCACTCTAAACTTACAATATGTATGATATATAAGATCAAATAACTCAAAGATGGTAAAAAGATGCAAGACCCAAGCCATTTCTCTCTAGCTTTTCTCTCTAGCTATTCCTTCTTTTGCGTATATGAAGACACGTTTGCCACATCTTATTGATTTCCTATGCATAAAGTGTATGTGTGTGTGTTTTATTGTGCTCAGTCCTTTTTTTTAAAGTCTTTTCTAGTCTTTATTTGAGTTATTTGGAAGTAGAGTTGTTCCTCTTTGCACCTATGTACGAAGGATTTGTTTTAGCAAAAAGTTAATTTTAGGAAAAAATATACTTTTCGAATGATATTTTGAAAAAACATAATTTTCAAATCCTTGGCCCGAATAGTAATCGAGGACCTTTGATACTTCCTTTTATCTTTATGTTTCTTAGATGATCTAACCAAATGACTTTATTCTGTATGAAAGCTCTTTGTGATTTTATTGGAAAAATTGTTTTGGGTGATAATGTATGCAATAAAGCGCCAAAAAGAGGTCAGATCATCATTGGGCATGAAAGTCATCTTGATGAATCCAAACACCGAAAAACATAATTTTCACTATTACGGGATCTTAAATCTGAATTCTTGGGACGAACCCCTTGAACTCATTTTAAGATCCAATATATTATGTACATTGATTTGCAGTATTTAAACGTTACATTTAACCAAAAAGTCCATTATGGGAATCTAGTTAAGATCCTTTCAGTAGATCTCAACCCCAGAATTCCTAGGCTCACATTAACATGTTTATATATATATATATATATATATATATATATATATATATATATATATATATATATATATACAACATCCTAGACTTGATGTTAGGTGATTTCATCGGTTGAAATCGATATCGAGCCATTAGGATCTCTTTGCCTTTAGATGATTTAGGGCTCTCACGAGTAACTAGGACTCCACCAAAAGTCAGAAAACATCTAGATCTACCATGGATCTAAGCTAATCTAGCATATAGGTTAGAACATCATGCTTCATAACTGTTCAAAGTGCTAGATTTGGCTAGATCTAGGTATATCTAGTCCAATAACTTGATTTACAACTGAATATGCATAAATTAACCGATAAAAACTCAATGTCTACCCACTAATATGCAATATATATGTGAAACAACAAATTTAACTGGTATAAATTTCTATACCTACATAAATATAGTATTTATAACAACATTTAAAAAGAAAGTGGCTAAAATGAGTGTTTTTCACCTTGGGGAACGTGTGAACAAGCTTCTTTTGGCTTGGGATCAACTTATATCACTCTAAACTTACAATATGTATGATATATAAGATCAAATAACTCAAAGATGGTAAAACGATGTAAGACCTAAGCCATTTCTCTCTAGCTATTCTTTCTTTTGCGTATATGATTAATGAGCTTTCTACTGCTGATCCTATTGATCCGAGTTAACCGCAGGTGTACCTACTGCTAGAGCAGGTACACCTGTGGCTGGAGTAGGTACACCTAAGGCTGGGCCCCACGGGTCCCGCTGTCTCGAAGTTCATGCTTTAGGTCTCGGTCCGATGAAAGTTGAGTGTTATACAAAAAAATCTTAGAAAGTCTTTGCGCAAGGCTGCGAAATGTGGTCGAATATGGCTGAATCCGAGTCTGGGAAGATGATGCAATTAACTAAAAGGTATCTCCCGGCTCCCGAGGGTCGTCAATCGGCTCGTCTTCGATAGCTTACAGTTCATTGGTTGTTGCGGTGACGTCTTACGGTCACATCCTTAGCTTTGCGATCCTTATTCGGTTCACATCATGTCTGGGCATCGTTGCGCCTTGATCTCTCCTCGGGGTTGTCGCCGGGGTGAAATGATGCTTTTGCCCTACCTTTGGTATGACGCCCTCAAATCCGGGTACTTGAAACTCGTACTTGGTGCTCCACGATACCATTCATTCAAACTACTTAATATATTAATTAAGTAAAAACATTATATGAAAGTTGTATATTTCCCAGTTACGATAACCTTTAAGTCATTCATTACATGATAAATAATAAATTATCATAATACATAACTCTAGTTATTACAAATAACACCTTATAACTTATCCCTTCAGCTCTCCATTTCCCTTGTCCTTACTAGAACCTTCTGTTCAATCCCACTTAGCTGAAAATATTTAAGTTTAAAGTAAGAATGAGCATTTGATTGCCCAACAAGTAATAGCAGATAATAAACATTAGTTGAAAGAAATAAATGTTTTCTTTGAATTATACTTCTACAATGAATCAATAGTTGTGAAGTAAACAGAAACAATACTGGAAAACATATCAAATCATTTACATATTGGAAACTACGTACTGACTATAAACGCTGAACAGTTTATATACCATGAACTTTCATTTTCAATTTTTAAAAAGGTTTGTACAGAAATTCATTTGCAAACCATCACGACTTACGTACATATTGGGTGATCAGCCTGTATGCTCCATATTGATCAACACTACATGCTAGAACAACGTATGCGTTCATCATAACCTCCTTTGGCGCATAAAAATTTCCCAATTTTGGGATGTTCATACTCAGTCTGGAGTCTGAAACAAAACAATTCAGTTGGACGACAATAATATTCAATGGTACATTTACAACTATGATAATAATTTTAAAATAATTATTATCATTTATTATGATTTTTTAAACATTAATATCATTTTTAAAGTATTTAATTATTAACTAATTCCATTGCCATTTATATTTAAATATTTTAAAATATTAATGAAAGCCATATCAAAACATTAAAAGTTATTTATTATAACTTCAAATATTTTAAAACCTTAATGTCACCTTTACATGATTTTTAAAGTATTAAAATTATTTTAAATAATTATCATTAATATTAAAATATTAATGTATTTTATGTCAAAATATTAAAAGTTGTTTATTATAACTTAAAATATTTTTAAAATCTTTATATCAATTTTAAATGATTTTTAAAAAATTAAATCATTTTTAAATAATTTATTTAATATAACTATTAAATAAATTTATTATCATTAATATTAAATAATTAATGAAATTTATCTCAAAATATTAAAAGTTATTTACTATAACTTAAATTATTTTTAACACTTAAATATCATTTAAAATGATTTTTAACATATTAAAATTATTTTCAACTAATTTATTTAATACAATTATTAAATAAATTTAATATCATTAATATTTAAATAAATTGAAATATTAATGAAATTTATGTCAAAATATTAAAAGTTAATTTTATAAACTAAATTATGAATTCTTAATAATTATTTTCTATTTATTTACATTAAATTAATTAATTTTCATTAAAAGTGTCGCTAAAGGGATTTAGTGACAAAATCTGATGCAATAGGTGTTTTTCATCAACGAAGAGCAGCCTTGGTTAATGCCCTGGGGGATACTTTGACCATTAATAAGTTTCAATTGGTGATGTTTTTGGGCATGCGAGTGTATCAAAGGTGTTGTACTAATGTAATACGACAAGTGTATAATGTAATAACCCAATATTTTTAATATAATTAAATAAGAAATTTTTCTTATAAATTTTTTTTAATATATAAAGGTGGGAATATGTGCAAAGTAAAGTATATGTACATTACATGAATAATTGTAAATAATTTCCTTTAAGAATTATTGATCTTTATAGATTGTACTTTTATAATAAGTTAATTATTTTATAAAAATATGATTATTGTATATAGGATATAATTATTAGAATTATTATGATAAGTGATGTAATACCCGAGAAATTCCATGTCTTATGAATATATTAATGGAATAAATATTTATGTGAAGATAAGTGTTAATGTTTACACTTAATGTTTTGTAAGTTGAATAATTCAATTTATTCCTATTAGATTAATACGTATTGAGAAGTGTGGAATTAACTATGGGAGTTGTGAAATGCCTGGTGTGGCATAATATGAAGTGAGAAATTCATTAAGTGAGTTAAAAAGGGAATTAGAAAGATTAATCGTGTATGATCATGTGATCTCATATAAGTAAGGAATACACTTTTAAACTAGTAATATCACTAATATGGCATTTAATTCATGTTGTTGGGGAGATGGATGTTGAAACTGGCTTGAAGCTAAGCTAGTTTGGCATCGCTGTGGTACGCAATGCAGTTGCAAGGCTCTCTCTCAAGAAAATACAAATCAAGCTAGCCTACGCCAAATGGGACAGATTGGAGAAAATTAATTTTTCTGTAGAAATAAAATGAAACATTAATATTATATGTGTATCATTAATAAAAATCATATGATAGGAGTATGTTTTAATGACATGAAGTATCCAGTAGTTCAATGATATCATATGTAATTGTAATGCATAAATAAATATCTGTGTATTCTAGAAACTGAGAAAGTAATTAAATGTTAAATAAACATTAATATTAAATAAGGTTATAATATGGTTATGTGAGTAGTAGGAATAATTATGGAACAACCCATACAATAATACCAACTGCGCTGTTTTAATGCGTGTATTTAATGTACATGGACTATATGATGTGAGTATATAAATGACCCATAATTTCCTAATATGGTAACAATTGTACATTAATATTACATTATGGGAATTAAAAGAACCAAACCAAGCCTTAGGGGCTGTTTGATAAAAATTTAATGAATCTGAATCTGAATCTGAATGAGCTGAATCTGAATCTGAATTAAAAAAGCTGAGATTTTATCAAGCTGAATTAAAAATTTATCAAGTTGCTGAGATTTTTTCCTTGTCCCAAAATGAGTGACCTTCATAGTACAATGAACAGTAACCTAACTCTATATTATGTAACCTTGAAGCTGCTAAATCATAGGTGATTATGGCTAGCAAGATGACTGGTATTGGGGTGGTTAAATAACTCCTTAATAACCTTTGTTTTCTTCCATTACACCATGGACTCCAAGATTGTGTGAATGTAATAACCCAATATTTTCAATATAATTAAATAAAAAATTTTGCTTATAATTTTTTTTATATATAATGGTGGGAATATGTGGAAAGTAAAGTATATATATATTACATGAATAATTGTAAATAATTTCCTTTAAGAATTATTGATCTTTATAGATTGTACTCTTATAATAAATTAATTATTTTATAAAAATATGATTATTGTTTATAGGATATAATTATTAGAATTATTATGATAAGTGATGTAATACCCGAGAAATTCCATGTCTTATGAATATATTAATGGAATAAATATTTATGTGAAGATAAGTGTTAATGTTTTGTAAGTTGAATAATTCAATTTATTCCTATTAGATTAATACGTATTGAGAAGTGTGAAATTAACTATGGGAGTTGTGAAATGCCTGGTGTGGCATAATGTGAAGTGAGGAAATTCATTAAGTGAGTTAAAAAGGGAATTAAGAAGATTAATCGTGTATGATCATGTGGTCTCATATAAGTAAGGAATACACTTTTAAACTAGTAATATCACTAATATGGCATTTAATTCACGTTGTTGGGGAGATGGGCTCATTAAACCCATTAAGCTTGAGCTAAGCTAGTTTAGCATTGCTAGGTAAGATGCAAATCTTTTGCGCCTCCCAAAGAAGATAAATCAAGCAAAATTGCTTATTAGTGGACAATTGGAGAAAATTAATTTTTTTGTAGAAATGAAATGAAACATTAATATTATATGTGTAACATTAATAAAAATCATATGATAGGAGTATGTTTTAATGACATGAAGTATCCAGTAGTTCAATGATATCATATGTAATTGTAATGCATAAATAAATGTCTGTGTATTCTAGAAACTAAGAAAGTAATTAAATGTTAAATATACATTAATATTAAATAAGGTTATAATATGGTTATGTGAGTAGTAGGAATAATTATGGAACTACCTAGACAATAACACCGACTGCGTTGTTTTAATGTGTGTATTTAATGTACATGGACTATATGATATGAGTATATAAATGACCCCTAATTTCCTAATATGGTAACAATTGTACATTAATATTACATTATGGGAATTAAAAGAACCAAACCAAGCCTTAGGTGCTGTTTGATAAAAATTTAATGAATCTGAATCTGAATCTGAATGAGCTGAATCTGAATCTTAATTAAAAAAGCTGTTTGATAATTGACATGTTTGAAACATCTGAATGACAAAATTTTATTATTTTATCCCTCTAAAAAAATTCAAAATTGTTGTAAATTTATTTAATATTACATAACATAATAGTTAATATATTTTTTTGATTTTTTAATTTTTTTAATTTTTTTTACTTCATTCAATTTGCTCATTCACCATTCAAATTAAAAAAAATCGACTTAACCATTCAAATTTCGTCCATCTTATCGATTCAAATGCATTCGCATCAAAAAACAAACGCCTTTGACCGATTCAAATTCACCCATTCAGATTCAAATCCATTCGACTTTCATTCACTTCTAAATAAACAACCCGTTAGTTTATCAAGTTGCTGAGATTTTTTCCTTGTCCCAAAATGAGTGACCTTCATAGTACAATGAACAGTAACCTAACTCTATATTACGTAACCTTTAAGCTGCTAAATCATAGGTGATTATGGCTAGCAAGATGGCTGGTATTGGGGTGGTTAAAAAACTCCTTAATAACCTTTGTTTTCTTCCATTACACCATGGACTCCAAGATTATGTAATGTCAATATCTAGTCCAAGTTCTTTTTATAATATAAGCTCAATTTTTAGTTTTTGGTTGCTTGAGATTTGTCTAAGTGGAGTGTATTAGTTGCTGAGTTGCTATAGAAGCATACTCAGAGTGTAGGAAGTCCAATTCAAGCTCAAGAAGGTATAAATTCTAGCTATGTTCTTGAAGTGGGTCTTGTTTGATTCTTAGAATTACTTGAATTTCTATGTTAATCAAGATGAATTAGCATACTAAAAGATGTTTAAGAAGTTTTCTAGCATGTATGAACTCTTTAAATATAGTTTGGAGCAAGTTTAAATCATTGGAAATCAAGTTGGCTAAGACTTTTTAAAACAGAGTCTATTTCTGCTCCTGAACCAGACATGGCGCAGCTGCACCATAATTGAACTAAGGCGCAACGCAATTGCGCCGGCCTCTGAGTTCAGTTGAGTTTTCTGTTTCACAATCTGCTAAGTGTTGGTATATTATTATGACTTAAGCTAGCATGCAAGGATGAGTAATGTGTATATGTTAGTATATTAACCTAATGTGAGCATGTTTTACTAGGATAACATATATGATAATCAAAAGCATATAGTTTAGATGAAAATTAGGACTTTAGAAATGAACTTGATATGTATATATGCCATGATTATGTACTGACTAGCAAGCTTGTTGGTATGATTTAGAAAGGCATGTGTAACCCAGTAACTTGTGTTTATATGAATCATAGTTCTTTGATCATAACCACCTTATTTAGGATTTGGATTAAAGAAGTTTTTAACTTAGTATAGTGAGCTAACATGCATGACTACTACATGCTTTATATTCTGACCTTGCGAGCATGATAACATGACTTGACTATATATGATTAGAGACTTAAAGTTGTCTTGTATGTGTTAAATTGCATTGTTCAAGTTTAAAATAGTTTCAAAAGCAAACTTGAACATATTTTCAAAACATAGTTGCATCACATGAATAACTAGATTCTAAAGGGTTAAGATGTCATGTTATGTCTATAATATCCCTATACATGATCCATATGTATTAAACATGTAGAACCTACTAGTAAGGTTACTAATGAAAATACAAACTTTGAACGAGAATGTTAACATACTACCTTGAGGGTTAGAATTTGATAATTGTGATCATGTTTGATGATACTCTTAAAATCACTCATGTAACTTAAACATATATATACCATGTGACGCCCCCAAAATTAGGTATACGTCACCCATCTTGGGTCGCCACTTACATGGTACATAAATTCAAATACAACTTACTAACCTAACTGTCGTGTACAATACGACATAAACTGTGAGTTTGAATACAAATATTGTCTACTAGATATTATACAAACTCAAAAGGAGTCCTCATTACAACTATTATCACACAATTTCACAGAATAGTGAGGACTACTAATGCTATCCTCTGGACCATTACTCCGCTTCCCGACTCGTCCCAAATTTATGTTCTCATTTCACGAAGAGAATAGTGAAAGAAAGGGTGAGCTCAACTAGCCCAAAGAAGAAATATTATGACTAAGATAATGCGTAATAAATTATCATTAGCCTTCAACGATGTTAAACTGATAAAATACAATAGACAACCAGTTTAACCGCAGCGGAATATGCAATCCATTAAAAGAGTCAAGTAGAGAATAAAATCTACTATCTTTTAGGTTTTAAAAGGTTTTCATCAATTTTTTTTTATCGCTGAGACTCAGCTTAATAAATAAACCACCACATCTAATCATCCCCGTACTACGCCAAGGATTTTCATCAAATTATCAATGGTCATGACTATACCGAATCACCCCTGGTCATAATCATACCAAAAACTATCCATCACTGCATTACAGGCCACTGAGGACTTTTATCACATCATTTATAACAAGCCATGATTATACCGAATGATCCCTGGTCATAATCATACTAAGTTCATCTATGCACGTAAGCCAAAGATAACATAATATATCATGAAGATGATGACAATGACATAATAATTCAATAAAACAAGTTCAAGAATTATTTTATCCGAGAATTAATAACGTCCAAATTGTCAACAAGATATCTTTTTTTGTAGAGTAAAATTCAAGAATGATCGAAGAATATTTCCATGAAAAGATATCTTTGGATGAAACGCAAATATCAAGGATATTCTACTAATTTCATGGAGTATAGAAGTCAAAGTTTTAACCAACTGGGTATAATAAAGAATGGAATAACAAAAGAAATCACCATGCATGCGGTATTGCAGATAGACATGTTATTCCAATGAATAATAATAACGGAACCGGTCGTGTGAAATTAACACCGACGTGATGTTCCAAATGAATAATAAAGATGGAACTGGATCCAAAGTAAAACACACGATAGGATATTCCAACGTAATGATAAAGGCGGAACTGAACAGTCCCAGTAAAAACACATGCATGTGATGTTCCAATGAATAATAATAAAGATTTTAACCAGTCCTGTAAAACACACAGATGTGATGTTCCAAATGAATAATAGAAGAATGTCACAAAGTATAGGGTAAACCACGATACAGATTATGTATAGGGCGTCTGGCGATATCAAAGTTATTCCAATGTAATAATAAAGAATGAAATAACAGAGGATTTCACCAAGTATAGGGATACAAAGTTATTCCAATGTATAATAAGGAATGGAATAATCAAGTTCTCTTCATGAATACAAACGAATAATATCCCTTACCGTAAAAGACACCGGGATATCAAAGTAGTGAAGTACCGTAATACTCTTCTTCTTCTTTCTCTCTATAGATTTTCTCTCTATAGCTTCTCTCTATAATTTCTCTCTCTAGAGTTTCAGTGAATTCGTAAGAAAATAATGAAGGAATGAGCTTCTATTTATAGGAAAATAGAATGCATAGTAATTAATCCATGAACGGTCCAGATTGATTTACTTTAATCTGACGATCCATATTTAAAGCAAAATCTTTTAAATAAAATATAATATATTCTATTTATATAAAAACATTTTACTATGCAAACACTATGCAACACTATGCAAAACACTATGCAACACTATGCATAATAAAATATAATATATTCTATTTATAGAATAACTTTAATAAAGTATTCTCATTTTATATAAAAAGATGTTTCGCATTTTATTACGTTAATAATACTGAATAAAACAAAACGTCATTATCGCTATAATAATTCATATTATTAATCGACAATAATGGAATCAAACCGAGTGACTTCTCACATAAGCATCAATAATCAATACCGGTATGCTACTATGCAACCACACGACATCGTACTTTTTTACTACCGAAAGTAGTTCAACAATGATCAACCAGTAAAACTTCCGTCGTTATTTCAATAAAATATTTTTGTCGTTTTCTCAATCCGACAATAATTACATTATTAGGTCCACCAATGATTGAGCCGTTGTAACGAATATTCCCACCAATCGAATATAATATAACCACTTGCATACTTTGCAAAGTTTATAAATACTACCCACAACTATAATATTATCTCAAATTCACACCATAATATTAAAAATTATTTCGACAAAATTTAAATCTTTATTGATAAAATCTGGGGTCTCACAATCTCCCCTCCTTATGGAATTTCGCCCTCAAAATTAGGGTACGTACCTGGTATGATAAAGAGGTGAAGATACCTTGAATACCTTTATCATTGAAAACATTAAATTCATCTTTGCAATCCTGCCAAAGATATTCATTAATAATTCATCTTTGTACTACAGACTAAAGATATACAACTGTAAAATCAATAATGCTGAGACACAGCTTAATAGTATCACGACCATGAATTATCCATGCACTACTGGCCAAGGATATTCGTGTTTTCAATTACGGTCATGATTATACCGAATAATCCGTGGTCATAATCATACCAAGTCTATCAATGCACTACGGCCAAAGATGACTTTTACCACATCCATGAATTAATATTTCATTCACGAGACTCACATTTCAATAATTAATCCATATCATCGAATCATCCCCGCATCTACGTGCCAAGGATATTCATTAGTATCACGACCACGAATTATCCATGCACTACTACCAAAGATAATCGTGTATTCATTAGTATCACGCACCACAAATTATCCATGCACTACTACCAAAGATAATCGTGTATTCATTAAGATCACGACCACAATTATCCATGCACTACTACCAAAGATAATCGTGTATTTATTAGTATCACGACCACAAATTATCCATGCACTACGGCCAAAGATAATCGTGTATTCATTAGTATCACGACCATAAATTATCCATGCACTACTACCAAAGATAATTGTGTATTCATTAAGTATCACGACCAAAATTATCCATGCACTACTACCAAAGATAATTGTGTATTCATTAGTATCACGACCACAAATTATCCATGCACTACTACCAAAGATAATTGTGTATTCATTAGTATCACGACCACAAATTATCCATGCACTATGGCTACTAAGATAATTGTGTATTCATTAAGATCACAACCACAATTATCCATGCACTACTACCAAAGATAATCGTGTATTCATTAGTATCACGACCACAAATTATCCATGCACTACTACCAAAGATAATCGTGTATTCATTAGTATCACGACCACAAATTATCCATGCACTACTACCAAAGATAATTGTGTATTCATTAAGTATCACGACCACAAATTATCCATGCACTACGGCAAAGATAATTGTGTATTCATTAAGATCACGACCACGAATTATCCATGCACTACGACCAAAGATAATCGTGTATTCATTAGTATCACGACCACAAATTATCCATGCACTACGGCCAAAGATAATCGTGTATTCATTAGTATCACGACCACAAATTATCAATGCACTACTACCAAAGATAATTGTGTATTCATTAAGATCACGACCACAAATTATCCATGCACTACTACCAAAGATAATTGTGTATTCATCAAGATCACGACCACAAATTATCCATGCACTACGGCCAAAGATAATTGTGTTTTCAATTACTGATTATGATTATACCCAACAATCCTCGGTCATAATCATACCAAGTCCATCTATGCACTACAAAAGCCACGTATGACTTTCAACATAATATAAGCATGAGGATAATGATATAAAGAATCAATCAAATGAGATAAAGGATAAATATTAAACATTTATAATATAATTTATCCAGATTCAAGAATATCCCCACGTTATCAATCACTTAATAATCTTATAATCTAATATCATTAATATTATAACAATATTTTAATCACTTCTTAAATTTATAAACAATTTATCTCAATTGTTTACGCTTTTACCATATAATGCATTTCATCATTCAAAATGCCATACTCATAAGATATCATCACCAATTATCAAATCTCTCAAAAATATGCATATACTCTATATAGGATTCTCTAGCCATAAAATCCTATTTTCAACTTTGTTACTTCACATAACATATTTAACTCATATGTTCAGTAATTAAACTATTTTCATGAAAAATACCAAATTAGTCCCAAAAATATTTCTTTTCTGGGATTTAGCATAATATAGTCCCATGATGAAAATATATTTTTCTCGGAATTTTTAAAATTCATTTACTATTTTTCAAAAATCAATTTCTAATTAATTCCTTAAGAAATTAGCAACCTCAAGTTTAACTCCAAAAATTCCCAAATCTTGGCAGGACCTTACACATGTTAACATGAGCCTCCAGTTTAAATTTCATGGTCATCGGAGTTATAGAACTCCGGTTATAGCATTTTTCGTCGGAAAAACCTAACTATTGAAATAGTCATAACTTGCTCATTTTAAGTCAGAATGAGCTCATTTTTGGACAGGAGGTACTTTATACCATATACTTTCATGTCCCAAAAGGCCAGAATTTTTCTCATAATTTAAGTGGCCAAAACAGCCTCTCTAAAATCATGGCAGAAGCTTTTTCGGTTTTTGCAGCTTTGCACTCCTTTGCTAAAATCAGTCCACACAAAAATCTACAACACCTTTTCTAGTAATTCCACTTGGATTAGTTATGTAACTCATAGATCTAACTCTAGGACTTGACCACACTCAAAAATTCAAAATATAATAGGAGATATGGTCAATTGAATTTCTTGTTACGTTTTTACCAAAATCTGAGTTTTCAACCCTTTGTGATTTCTAAGAAACTTTCATGTTTTCACATAATAACCACATAACTCATCATAACACTTACTAATACTTCATATACCCATGATTTTCATTAGTCCAATGCTTTTATTATGACTTTCATCATAATCCTCGTAAATAGATCCTTTTAGTTGACGAAATATTTGAGTGTTTAAGAAATGGGTTTTGTACTGGGGTCAATACAAAGTTCGATTTCACGCTCTAAGTAGGCTAAGAAATCTTCAAGAATACGCCAAGAAATTTATTAATGATAGAAATATCATTCAAAACTGTTACTCTCGTCCAAGACTTGGATAGTACGTCACATTAATACCAATTGTGACTTCTATCCCTTAACCTCAGATAAAGACCTCACAATGATACCTATCAACTTGCCATCTTCAGTCACGACGTCGCCTATAGAAAGTCTGGCTTCGGTGCATTCCACACAAGGAAGTCAACAACTAAAGGATCGGGCTCTTTACTTATGACTTGATATAACAGTGATTAACTTTAGGATTTGGTTACTTTGAATTCAGTATAACAGTTGGTTAGAATATGAAAGCTAACAACCTTACAAAAAGAATAATGAGTAGTTAATCAATCGTTTTCAAAAATTACCTCAAAGGCAAGTATTTTCAAAGAGATAAGATCGACAGGTAACGTGAAAGTGTTTATTTGAAACAATAAGATTAATAAACAGTGGAGGTAACGAAGGTTTCTCCCAACGAAGTTTCAATAGATAAATCAAAGTCTAATTTCTCCGGAGTCAAATTTAAACGTTGAACGCAAGCAAAAGAGATAAAAGAATGGGTAGAACCGGTATCTAATAAGGTATAGACTTCACAAGAATTTATAATTAACTAACCCGTGCTAACTTCGTTCGGGTTACCCACTTTTTGAGAAGTCACGAAAAACGCTCTTCCTGAAACCACCGACTTTGTTTTGTCTGTATCCGCCTTTGGTGCCACTATCCCAGCTGGACTTGACTTCACTATACGACAAAATCGAGCTAAATGACCTTCTCTTCTTGAAATTTCCACTTCTATTATCTTTGCCATGATTACCATCGAAGTGGTTACCATTCTTAGCATGATAATTTCCCCCACGATGGTTATCATTGTTCTGATAGCCATTGCCACCAGTATGATTATTATCGTGTTGTTGGTCATTACCTTTTGTTTGAGCTGAATCAACACTCTCATGTGCTTCATTGCTTATTTCAACATTTTCAGATGCCATTCTCAAACACTGTCATAAAACAAGGGTTAATTGACATGTAACAAATTATCCCTATATTCTGCCCGACCAATAAAATAGCACATAAATTTAGGTAGGTCATTCTAGCGAAGGTATTCCCTGTCTCTCCCCTCCTAGTACTATTCTCACCTCTTAGCCAGGGATCATATCCCTAAGCTCTGATACCAACTGTGACGCCCCCCAAAATTAGGTATACGTCACCCATCTTGGGTCGCCACTTACATGGTACATAAATTCAAATACAACTTACTAACCTAACTGTCGTGTACAATACGACATAAACTGTGAGTTTGAATACAAATATTGTCTACTAGATATTATACAAACTCAAAAGGAGTCCTCATTACAACTATTATCACACTATTTCACGTAATAGTGAGGACTACTAATGCTATCCTCCGGAACATTACTCCGCTTCCCCACTCGTCCCAAATGCTATGTTCTCATTTCCTGAAGAGAATAGTGAAAGAAAGGGTGAGCTCAACTAGCCCAGTAAGAAATATTATGACTAAGATAATGCAGAATAAATTATCATTAGCCTTCAACAGTGTTAAACTGATAAAATACAATAGACAACTAGTTTAACCGCAGCGGAATATGCAATCCATTAAAAGAGTCAAGTAGAGAATAAAATCTACTATCTTTTAGGTTTTAAAAGGTTTTCATCAATTTTTTTTTATCGCTGAGACTCAGCTTAATAAATAAACCACCACATCTAATCATCCTCGTATTACCACGGTCAAGGATTTTCATCAAATTATCAATGGTCATGACTATACCGAATCACCCCGGTCATAATCATACCAAAAACTATCCATCAACGCATTACAGTGCCACCGAGGACTTTTATCACATCATTTATAACAAGCCATGATTATACCGAAATGATCCTCGGTCATAATCATACTAAGTTCATCTATGCACGTAAGCCAAAGATAACATAATATATCATGAAGATGATGACAATGACATAATAATTCAATAAAACAAGTTCAAGAATTATTTTATCCGAGAATTAGTAACGTCCCAAATTGTCAACAAGATATTGTTTTGTAGAGTAAAATTCAAGAATGATCGTAAGAATATTTCCATGAAAAGATATCGATGATGAAACGCAAATATCAAGGATATTCTACTAATTTCATGGAGTATAGAAGTCAAAGTTTTAACCAACCGGGTATAATAAAGAATGGAATAACAAAAGAAATCACCATGCATGCGGTATCAGCGATAGACGAGTTATTCCAATGTAATAATAATAACGGAACGGTCGTCGTGAAATTCACACAAGCGATGTGATGTTCCAACGTAATAATAAAGATGGAACCGGATCCGTGTAAAAAACACGATAGGATATTCCAACAGAATGATAAAGGAGGAACCAGTCCTGTAAAACACATGCATGTGGATGTTCCAACAGTATAATAATAAAGATGGAACCGTGTTCTTGTAAAACACACGCATGTGATGTTCCAAATGAATAATAGAAGAATGTCACCAAGTATAGGGTAAACCACGACATCAGATTATGTATAGGGCATGTCACGTATACGAAGTTATTCCAATGAATAATAAAGAATGGAATAACGGAGGATTTCACCAAGTATAGGGTATGCCACGATATCTGAGTTATTCCAACAGTAATAATAAGGAATGGAATAACTCAAGTTCTCTTCATGAATACAAACGAATAATATCCCTTCTACAGTAAAAAGACACTTTGGATATCAAAGTAGTGAAGCACCGTAATACTCTTCTTCTTTCTCTCTATAGATTTTCTCTCTATAGCTTCTCTCTATAATTTCTCTCTCTAGAGTTTCAAAGAATTAAGAAGAAAATAATGAAGGAATGAGCTTCTATTTATAGGAAAATAGAATGCATAGTAATTAATCCATGAACGGTCCAGATTGATTTACTTTAATCGACGGTCCATATTTAAAGCAAAATCTTTTAAATAAAATATAATATATTCTATTTATATAAAAACATTTTACTATGCAAACACTATGCAACACTATGCAAAACACTATGCAACACTATGCATAATAAAATATAATATATTCTATTTATAGAATAACTTTAATAAAGTATTCATTTTATATAAAAGATGTTTCGCTTTTATTACGTTAATAATACTGAATAAAACAAAACGTCATTATCGCTTATAATAATTCATATTATTAATCGACAATAATGGAATCAAACCGAGTGACTTCTCACATAAGCATCAATAATCAATACCGTATGCTACTATGCAACCACACGTATTCATCGTACTTTTACTACCGAAAGTAGTTCAACAAAGATCAACCAGTAAAACTTCCGTCGTTATTTCAATAAAATATTTTTGTCGCTTTTCTCGATCCGACAATAATTACATTATGGGGGTCTACCAATGATTGAGTAGTTGTCTTTAATATTCCCCGTTAAACCTAATATTCCTCGACCAATCGAATATAATATAACCACTTGCATACTTTGCAAAATTTATAAATACTACCCACAACTATAATATTATCTCAAATTCACACCATAATATTAAAAATTATTTCGACAAAATTTAAATCTTTATTGATAAAATCTGGGGTCTCACATACCATACTTGTGTATCATAATTCAAGTAAATCATAAACGAAGCATATTTTCAACCAAAGCGATGCTAATTTCACATGTGTTATGAATACTCACAAGCATGCCTAAAATGAGTTATATGACTACCTTGTATGTTTAGAAGGCAAGCATATTAGACTTTGTGGTTTCATAACATCGAATGGCCTTAACTTGTTGAAATATTTAATTTAGAATTATATTATAAAAAGGGAACCTATATTAACTTAAGAAGCATGAAAAGACCTTTAACATGACAAAACATATTATTAATGAATGTGTGTTCAAGCTAAACAGAAACCACAAGGCAACAGCTGAGTCTTGGCTTGGCGAGTCTTTCTTGTGATTCGGCTTGTCCTAAACTTAGCCATGGCGCTAAATTGCTTCCATTCGAAATCTAAGATAGTGTAATCTAATTTTTGATAGTTAACTTGTATGATGTGTATACTGCTAGAAATGGTTTAAAACCTACTGATGCATGTGTATATGTGAGGACTAAGAAATAAGATAGTGTTTTCGTTAGATAATGAAGGTTCATGGGTGAAAATACCTTAAACTTGAGCATTCTTAATTGCTTATGACGTAACTAGATACTTGATTTCATGATAAACCTATGAGCTGGTTTTGTACCATATGTGCATATTTGAATCATGTCAAACTTGAATAAAGAATGTGTTAGCTAATGAGCATCTTGTGCTTATAATACGTTATAAATAGGATTCGAAAAATGTTGATTTATAAACGTGCATAAACTATGCTTAAGGCAAGTTCCCTAAACTTACTCCAGTTATTATTGAGCAATTTTCCTTGAACCTCACTCTTTGATTGTGCAAGTTCCTAAATTCTTACTCTTTCACTTGAGCAAGTATTCGAACCTTACTCTTATTGTGCAAGTATCTTTACTCTTTATATCTATTTATACAATAAACCTGCGTAAGTAAGTTATTGAATTATATTCCGGTTATACGAGTTTTTAAACTTTATTGTTATTGATTATGTATCCAATCATTTGTATTCATACAAGTTCTCGAACCTTATTTGTTCATTGTTTATTAGTACAGTATTACGATAAGATTCATATATATATATATATATATATTACATTCCTTAATTTCTAAATATTGTTATACAAGTGTCCTCACTTGGATAATTGTTATACCTGTTAATACATACTTATTAAATTCCAGTATGTATACATTGATTAAAAGCTATCTAAGCTATTTGACTCGGCTAGACATATATTTAAAAAATATCGTTGGGCATGATAGAACCTTATTGATATCCAACCGAATTATTTTGGTTCAAATTTAGACTAAGTATGAACATCCCGAATCTGGGAAACTTTTGTGCGCCCAAGGCGGACATGATGAACTAGAATAACGTTCTGGTATGTAGTATTGATAAATACAGGGCATAACGGGCTGATCACCCCCTTGCCCGTAAGTTATGACAGTTTATAGATGAAGTTCTGTTAAACCTTTTTGAAAATTAAAAACTATGTTCATAGTCTGTTGTCTGCTCTCTATTTATAGTCAGTACGTAGTTTCAAAAATTTGAAATAGAATTGATATGTTGATTAGAATTGTTTCAGTTACTTCATAACTATTGTTTCGTTGTAGAAGTGTCACTCAAAGAAAACATTTAATCATTTCAGCTAATGTTTATTGGTTGTTATTACTTGCTGGGCACTCAAATGCTCATTCTTGCTTAATTTAAATGTTTTCAGTTAAGTATGATCAACCAGAGGGCTCTGCCAGGAACAAAGGGAATGGAAAGCTGACATAATAAGTTTGTGTTATCTTATGTAATAGTTAGACTTAAATAATATGATGGTATTTATTATCTATCATGTAATGAAATGTTTTAAAGGTCACGCACCTGGGATTTAGACAACTCTGATATGTAAATTATGTTTGATATTTATGACAATATTATTATTATTCCGCTCAAAGAAATGGTATCGTGAAGCACTGAATTCGGGTTTCAAGTACCTGAATTTGGGGGAGTCACATATAACCATTTCTAGGTCTAACTATATCATATCAAGAAGTTATAGGTGGTCAAAATTGATGTTAGAACTATTCTTCATTTTCTAGAAATTCCAAAAAATGCAGACAATGTGAGTAGCCATATTGGAGCTTTAATAACTTGGATTCTAGGCATAATTTAAGTGATCCAGTGTCACATTTTTGTATTATACATGTCAATGTTCAAAAGTGTTACACTTATCAAGCTTAACAACATTACCTAAGCAAGATCTAGCTTGGTTAAAGTACCTTCCAAAACTTGTTCTTGAAATTTCTAGAAATTCTAGAAATTCATATTTCCAGTTTGGTTAACCCATATTTGACCATTAATAAATTAGATTCAAGTTATGATTTAGGTGTTCTAGTGTCATGGTTTGATAGTCCATATGTCAGAGTATAAACGTTATACATTTACATGGCATAACAACAACACAAATGAGAGATCTACGCCTCCCAATATGCTATGAGACAGTTTTTAGGTTTTCCAAAATCAAGTTTTTTGTGACTGGTCAACCATGTTTGACCATTAATAACTTGAGATCTGGACATGCTATGGATATGATTCCACTTCTGTGACACCCCCAAATCTAGGTCCCTTCGAACCTCGAATCTGGTTCGCCACGATACTACTATTGTCAAACTATTATATCTTTTCATAACTTAAATGAATATAACCTTGCTTATTACAATTTAGAATATAAATTCTTTTCATATCCAGGATCTATGTATAATGACCCCAAACTATTATAAGTTTCAAATCTTTGTCATTTACCATTCCTGTCTTACATCATATTTGATGTTATATAAATATGCGGAATAATTTAAACTTTTTCAATTTCCTTTGAAAAATAATCTTTTATTGATTTTTTAACTTGAATCAATTACAAATCCCTGAATCAAATTATGCTATGATTCATTCTATTCAATTACTGTATAAATTTTTACATCTCAATTCGAATTCCTCAATGTACCACCTAGTATAACTTTACAACTTAACATGTATTACACATCGTAAAGTACTATCATGCACATCTACTAGAACCTAAACATGGTTCAAGAGCATCTATTTAAATAATAAATCAATCTCCTTCGATACTATTGAACTTTATCGATCAAGTATCATGTATCTTTACCGTGAGTCCTTAATCTGCAAAAGTGGTTATTTACAAGGGTGAGCTCGACAGCCCAACAATTCTAACAGTTTTCATACAGCACATAGCATATAATAGCATATTCAGTTCATGCATTCATAATCAATTGTTATTTACTACGCATGTTACTTTTCACATAACAGGCATATAGATTTACTAACATAAGCATATCATCAAAAATTAACTTTCACATTCTATACATATCTCATATGCATTTCATATATATACATCAACATTTACATAACATAATATAGATCAACGAATAGTTATAGATTCCATATATCAAATAAGAACTGAAAGACTTGCCTGATTCGTAGTTTATCAACTACAACTTATCTGCGTATCGCTAATTGCAATTCGTGTATCCCTACACAATTATATAATCATGGATTCATACACATCAGTCATACATTTCATACGCTCTTAATATAAGAACAAATATTGTTTCCTAACTTGGTTTCATTTTTACTTGAACTTAGGACAACCGTGAGACTAGCTCATTCTACTATCATATTTATCTAAACAATCTTGTTTCATATCTTGTAGTTCTTAAGGACAACATATAACCATAACTTAAGACCATGCAGTTAACAAACTGCTCTAGGTCACTCTACTTGAGAATGGGCGGCAAGTCTGCATTTAAGCTTAGAAATGGCGCTATCGTCGCTACTCTCCCGACCGAACTGAACTTATGCTTTTTATTGCCCAACACAATTCTTAGCACGACATATATTCTGATACGTACTATAAACATACATCAAGTAGGTTCTGATAGTTCTTTAAGTTCACATTTCAAATCATTTAGTTTTGAATTACGTAGTTCTATGTTGAATTATTTACATCAACAAGGCTTAACAACTTCTTTTAACAAAGGTTCAAGGTTTATAAGCTTTTAAACCTTGTATTGGTACTAACAACCTTTAATACGCATGTTCACATGTATCTATCTCATTTACATAGGCATAACATAGTTCATACTTTTAAAAACATGCTTAAATAACTTATGTCATGCTTGACTAGTTGAGTGCACATATCATTCATGTTCAAAGGCATAAATAACTCTATCATGCTTGCTTATAAGGTCATAATGCAAGTAACACAATGCTCATCAAAGTTAGTTTCTAAAACTTTTAAATTTCTCTTTAAAACACATACTAAACCGAGTTTAACAACCTTTTATGTGTAATACATCTTGGAATTACATTCCTTATCCATTCGTGCACATAACTAGGCCACATTCACATGTTTCCAAGGTCAGAACTTAAAAGACACAAAGTTCGTTAAGTTTCATTTTCAAAACTTCAAGTTTTTCTTTTAAAACACTTTAAACCAAGGTATATCAATCTAGTATATGCAAGGTAACTTTAAAACTACATTTCATGTTCGTTGATATGCGTACATAGGGTTGAAGGTCAAAACTCAAAGGACACCAAATTCATCAACTTTCGTTTCTCAAAAACTTTAAGTTTTCTTTTGGAAAATCATGTTAAAGCATTCCATTATGATTAAAGTAATCTTACATATATGACATGTCTATTATCATGCATATTTATGTTTTATCACTTATAATAACATATTCCATCGTCGGGAGCACTATACTTGCGTATGTACTTGTTTGATGCCCTCCGATCGCCTCCGAATACTCCGTCGGGAGCACTATACTATTCCGTCCCTTCCTAACAACCTCAAATTGAAAGAATTAAAGAACAAAAGTTGTACGTCTATTTGTCCTCGTTCTGAATCATCTTGAATCGCCTCAATCGGAGTTCGTATGAAAAAGATATGGCCGTTTTATCAAAATAGGTTAAAGCAGTTACACTTAACAGACATTGGGCGGCGGCCACTTCAATTCCTTCACTCAAACCAAGGCACACTTTTTTTTCATAAGGTAGCGCCAATTGCTTCACGCCCAGGCAGCGTGCAAGACGCTTAGCATGGCTTGCCTGCATTATAATTTCCTTCATGCTTTTACTTGTAATCTTCATAACTTCTTCATTTTAAGTCCAAATCAGTTGGTTTTCGATTCGTTGAACTCGTTAAATTCTTAGCTACTCATCTACAGAGTAATTATAACACTTCAAAAACATTAACTAACCCAAAGATTATTCCAAAACTCATATTCATACTAAATTTTCATATTTTTGAAAAGTTTAGTGAATTCCTTCACCACGAATTTGTTTCTCAACCAAATTGGTTCGTTTAACTTCTGTTGTTTTCACATTTGACTATATTAACAACATCTAATAGAAAACTACAGAGTCCAACAAGTTTTAGCCATCAAATTTATGACTCAAAAGTGACTTTTATTTGTTATTTCTAAGGAAATGCAAAACTTAGAAATCAAGAACTTGTACTCTCTTTAATTTAGCATGCTTAGGCCAATTACACTTATTTCATAACATACATATATCTCAGACAACATGATGCCATTAATTCACAATTCAATTAATCAAGAAATTCATGAACTCTTTGAAAATTAAACATTATACCCTCTTACATTATAATCACACAATCATCATGTGTTCACCATTCTATACTTGATTTATGTTTTTAGAAACATTGAGTAGTTAGAATTAAGTACCTTTGATGATTTTTCTCAATTAACAGAGTGCTCCTCCCTCTTATTACAATAATCAATGCACGAGCTTTTCTTGAAATTCTTCTTCACTCTCAACTCACCGACTCTCTCTATTCATCCATTTCACTCCATATGTTGTGCTAACAGAAAACTAGCAATTGGAAATTGAAAGGCAAACTTGTTGGGTTTGTAATATTCATGTGCGCAATCAAATTGCAAAAATTAAGCGGAAACGTGTAAAATCAGAGTTTAAAAAATTTACAAACCATATACCCGGATCACCCTTTATGCACAATTATTAATTAAACGAAAAGATAAAGAATAAATCATACCCTTGAAGATCGAGCTTCCTCGTGTACAAGTTCACCTCCAAATCCTTTCGCTCAATCTTGAATCCACCGGGTTTGGTTCCTTCCTTTGACCAACGTTAGCCACCCAAATGTTTGGCCTCTGGGGTGATCCACCAAGGAAGAAGAAAATTCAAGAAAAGGGTATTGCTCAAACCCTAGTTTTTCTATCTCTATAGAAAAGGGTACTCTCCAACAAATTGGAATTATGTCGTTGTAAAAGTCAACAACCCCCACCACCCATAATAAGACTCCTCTTATTTATAGATGTGGGCAACCCACCTTAACAATTAAGGAATTGGGTTTTATTTAATTAATTAAATTCTTTTAATTAATTAAGCTCCCTAATCTTATTAGGGATAATTAATTAAACTCTTTTAACTAATTTTCCTTCCTAATCCAATTAGGAATAAATGAGAGTACTTATATTAAATTAATTCCTAAACTCTTTTTTAAATTAAAATAATAATAATTGTAACAATATTAATAAGACTCCTCTTATTAATTTATATTTAATATTTCTAAAATATTAAATAATAAATATTAAGCTATTTAATTTATTCTATCACCATAGATTAAATTAAATATACTTAATATATTATTACGATTATGCCATTAACTTCTTAAATAATTATTCTTCCTTTTATGGTGTGACCCTTTAGGTTCTCCATATTAAATCGGTTGTGAATAAATCAATTAGAACAATTCTAATCTTATTTAAATAAATAAATTAAACAATTAATTTATTTAAATAAATAATATTTATTCTACAATAGGGATAAGACTCTCTAGCGATCAACGACTTTCCGATAATATAGATTTCAACATTAATCATTAAAGAACCTTTGAGTAAATAGTTACTGTACAATTCAATCCTTCCCCCATACAATGTCCCAATTAAATATAAGACATGGAATTACTTGTCAAGTCTTATTTTATTTAATTATATGTATTTCGATCCTTAAATGCACAACTCCAAATAATGCAAATTAGAAACTCCTTTCTAATTTCATTACGCCTGCCAAGAGGACTACCGGGTTGTCATTTATCGAATCACATAGACATTTCTCTTTTTTATTAGAAGTGGTAGATTCTTTATTGATCATACATTATCTCCATGTACAACTTATTATACCCAAGCATACCCTTTGATATACCCTAAGGGTCTTAAGGAATAAGTCAAAGTATAACTCATCATACACAAGATACTATGATGATCTCAAGTCCAAGGATCACTTGTACTACTATCACTACAGGAATTCCTATTGTCAGGCAAATAAAACTCCATTAGGTATTCCTTAGCGAGCCACGTTCAGTGAACTTATTCTCTAATAATCACCTACATACTTGCTTTAGTGTCTCCACACAAATGATCATGAGATCAATCATCCTCATCCAATGAGCAAGCAACGTATGTACCAATCTATCTGGATTTACTAATCCCCAATTTAGTAATCCAAAGATTGGGAACTATTTTAGTTTTAAGCTTTCTAAGAATTTAGATCTCATTAAAATGATCATCATCATTATTCTAAAAGCATTGCTTAAAACTATGGGTTTATCACATATTATAAAAACAAAGATCATGTAGATAATTAAAAGCCTTTAATAAATTAATACTTTTTATTAATAAATGAATAAGATTGTTACAAAGTATATGCTTTATCATCAAACATGATTGGCTTGTGTGCATACTACTTTCAATCTCCCACTTGCACTAAAGCCAATCGTCATGGTAACTCATACTCTTCTTCTCTAAGTGACGATTATCCTGCTGTTGGATAAGCTTTAGTTAATGGATATGTAATGTTGTTCATGAGAGTCCACTATCTCTATAGTGATTTCCCATCTTTCAATGATTCTAATAATCAAATGAAAGTGCCACAACACATGTTTAGATCCAAGATGAGACTTAGGAACTATTCCTAGTTCTCAGAATGAACTTATCATCCAAACAATCAACTTGCGCCTTCATTTATAGCTATATACTTTGTCTTTATCACTAAACCAAAGAACTCTTTCTTTGCTTTGGAACCTTTCAAATTCACTTTGCTACCGCTCAAGATAACGCTTTACCTTAAAGTGGATTTTCATCATCATCTTGTGCATCTCGAAAACTTGAGTCTGTTAAGCCCTCTAGTTTTAATTTAGACCCACCATGAATATGATCACATCCTTAGTGCCTTAAGCACTTTAAGATGTTTTCACCGACTCATAGTGAACTTCTCCATATTATGACTGATCAATATCAGGTCTCGTACATTTCATTGCATACATGATTGTCACTCATGTGACCTCTCTTTTCAGGAGTCTGTGGGGACTATTAAGAGAGATACACTCCATAGCTCATCGACATGAGACATCTCTTGGAGTTTGCCATGCTAAACGACTTTAGCATCAAATGAATATACGTTCCTTGGGTTAAGTCGAGCATCCTCTTAAATCTATCTATATAGATTTGTATCCCCAATTAAGATACTCTTCCCAAATAATTCATGGAGGAATGTTTAGACAACTTTATCTTTACTGATTGTAGCATTGGCATGTTATTCCTTATCCGTAGTATATCAACATATAGTACTAGGAATGTCACGACTCTCCCACTGACCCTTTTGTACACACTAGAAGTCTTACCTCATCGAATGTAACTCTGGATCATCATCTTCTATGATGCGTACCTCATCATCATCATCCATGATGAATCCATACCTCCTAGGTATCTTCAATTATTATTCCGATTTACGATTCTTTGTGGTATAATAGGTCTATCTACAGGTTCCTCTTATTTGACTTATAGTGTTTTGTGGTTCTTGAACTCTTCAAGATCTATTATCCTCCCACTAGCCCTTTCAATGATAAACACCTTTATCTTAGAAGGAAGCGCGTTTCGTATCAAACACCTTTTGCTAAGTAGGATTATAGAACATATACCCTAAACTTACTTTAGGATGTCCCACAAATCGACACTTGTCAAATCTTGTCCCAAGCTTATCCTTTGAAACCTTTTCACATAAGTTGGAACCCCTTATCTTAACAAACTTAAGATTAGGAATCCTCCCTGTCCATAACTTTTATGGAGTCTTGGGGCCGGATTTTGAGGTTACCATTTTCGTAGATATGCAGCCATTTCTAGGACATTATCCCAGAAGGATACTGGAATGTCGATAAAATCATTATGGACCGCACCATGTCCAACAAGGTACGATTTTTCATTCAGATACATCAATCAATTATTGCGTATCAGGATGTGTCCATTATGAGAAAACCATTTGAGATGATCTAGAAACTTATTGCACAAGTATTTATTCCTTGATCTAATCAAAGAATCTTAATACTTTGTCAATTTGTTTCACTTCAAATTCTTTGAACCTTTTTTAATAATTCACACTTGTATTTTAGCAAATATACACATTCAACTCTTTGAATGATCATCTCCTTTTCTTATACTAATTTGTTCAATATGCAAAATTATTTTTTATGTAAGTCAAGTATACTAAATTTATTAAGTAATATTCCAGTTCTATACAAAACATTATTATTATAAATAGAACAACAATTGTTCTTAAATATAATACCAAAGATTTCATTGTCCAACAATAAAATGGAAATAATGTTTTCAACGAGAACTGGAATACAATAACAACTTATTAACTTAATGTACTTGCCAGTAGGCATTGCTAAACTATAAGTTTCTATGGCTAATGTAGCAACCTTTGTTACATTTCCCATATATAGATTACTTATATTTATTTAGCTTTCTACTGCTTTGGTCCTTCATAAATCTATATTTATGATAACCAAAGTCGGTATCCAATACCCAAGTAGAACCATGACTTAAAGAAAAATTTATTTAAATCATGAACAAAATTGTATTTATAACCGAAACTTCACTAATCTTCTTTGGTTAGCCTCTCGCAAGATGCTTCTCATGCAGCTTTCTTTCCGGTGTCTGCGGCTTATTGCGAAGGGAAGCAAACTCCTTTGCTATCCATATCAGTTTTGTTCTTATTATCCTTTGTTTATGCCTTTCTATTTACCTTCTTTGAATCGTTCTTTATTTCAGAAGATCCTTTGGCCCTTACCAGTAAGACATGGTCTTTCTTGGTTGGAAAGCGACTCTTAACATTTTTCAACATGTTAAGCAAATCAGCGAGGCTGATATCTAGCTTGTTCATATGAAAAATTCACAACAATTGTGAAAGGAGTCCGGGAGTGAGTGAAAGATCAAATCTTGGCTCAACTCTCCATCCATGACAAAACCAGTTGTCCTAATTGATCAATCAAATTGATTATGTTAAGAACTTTTTGTCTGTACTATAGTGCCATTGGCCATTCTAGATCGAAAGAGCTCCTTAGATATCTGATATCTATCAGTCCTACTTTCCTCACCATCAACTACTTGATGTGCAGGAATATAGTAGTAGCATCCATAGTTTCATGCCGACGGCTGAAGCTCGTTACTCATGGATGCGAGCATGATGCATCGAGCCAATCATGCATCATCTTGCCACTTTCTAAAAGTAGCAATCTCTTCCTCGAGGGCATTGTGCGCAACCATTGTAGGGATAGGCGTATTAAGGACATAAGATAGCTTTTCAAATGCATGAGAACTATTCTCAAATTCCTTAACCAATCCGCTTTAATTGGTGCAGTTAATTTAGCATCTAATATGCTTCATGATGATAGTAATTTTAGACATTGTAAAATTCTCAAATGAATTTGTAATTAACAACATTTTAACATACATTCTTTTATTAATTACCAAAATAAATTAGGTCTTGTTTTAAATTGGTATCTCCCACTATTTTCTTCAAACTATATTACCTTCACTTATATAGTTCGGCAAAATCTAATTAAAGATTTGCTAGTGAGAATAAGGATCCCATTTCAAATGTATATAGCCTTGTGGTGACACAACAAACTATATATAAATAAATAGGTAGACAACTTTTGTCAATTACATCAACTATGCAACTCCTTGTATTTTGCCTCTTAGATTATTTTGATCAAGTGGTGGCACATCCAAATCAAAATTATCCAAGTTAAGTCCGACCTAGCACTCCATATATTCAAAAAGAAAATATCACCCTTGTGGTGACACAACAAAACAATATTGTTCAATTTTCTTTATAAGCATCAAATGTGATAAATTAACATCTTAAATACTTAATACTTGCCTTGTGGTGACACAACAAACTCATATTAAATATTTAATACTCTATTAATTTTATCATGCTAGAAAGGCGACGCTCGATATTCCAAATATCTTTGAACGCTTAGGACTTAATATAAAAAATTGAGGGGTTTGTTATTAGTTTGTCTCATCTTGTTTAGCGCATTGCACATATATATATAAAAATACGCATCATATTAATGAACATGCTAAGCATGTTTGCATAATATATAATATATATAGTATAAGCATGCACATATAGAATACTATATTCTACCCGGATTGATTATGAACTTTTATTCTAGTTTGGTTCACTAGAGCCACCAAGTGAACCAAAAGGTCAAACCCTAGGTGCAAGAAATAATATTTAAATATAACTATTACATTTAAACCCTGCTCCATTACAAACGGGTCTTCAAGCGCTCCTTGCTCCTTGATCTCTAATTCTTCTAAAATTAATTCTAACTATTCCTATTACAATACTATTTAAAATAAATAGAAACCTTGATCAGCAGTCAAGGGGAAGTACATAGGAGGTAGATAGAATTTACATTCGAAAAAATTAGAGAAGACGAGGTACTGCAGACCCCCATTTAATAAAACCCATACATTCATGCATCCAACTAAAATAAAATCCAATCGCATTGGTCAATAGTCCATAATCAATCCCATTTATTATCATACACATCACCATATGCATCAATAAATAACATTCATCTTATGAATAATAAACATTTAATATATATATTGATATCATTTAATGGGCAAATTTAATTAGTATAAAATCTATTTTTGAATCAAAATAAACTCCTTTATTTTAATCCAAATTTAAATCAAAATAAAACTATTTTATTTTAATTTATCCAATTTTGAATAAAATAAACTATTTTATTTTAATCAAAATTTTAATCAAAATAAACTCCTTTATTTTAATTAATTATGGAATCCAATTCCATATATATATATAAAATAAAATCTTTAATTAAAGGAAACACGAATATTCTTTCCTATTCACAAATAAACTCTTTTATTTTGAATAATATGAAATCTTATTTCATATTTAAATAAACTCCTTTATTTAAGGAAACATGGATTCTATTTCCTATTCACAAATAAACTCTTTTATTTTGAATAATATGAAATCTTATTTCATATCTAAACAAACTCCTTTATTTAAGGAAACATGGATTTTCTTTCCTATTCACAAATAAACTCTTTTATTTTGAATAATATGAAATCTATTTCATATCTAAATAAACTCATTTATTTAAGGAAAAATAAAATCCATTTTCAACTCTAATTAGTTATCATGGAATCCAATCCCAACTCTAATTAGTTAGCATGAAATTCTAATTTTAAAATTAAAATAAACCTTTTTATTTTAATATTAAAATAAACCTTTTATTTTAAAATTAAAATAAACCTTTTATTTTAAAATTAAAAATAAACTTTTATTTTAATTATAAAATAATTAATATATATATATATATATATATATATTAATCTATATAATATATATATATAATATCCGTATTTAATTAAAATATATATATATATACTAGTATTTGTTATATTATATAAATATTATACCATATAATATATATATATATATATATATATATATATATATAATATAAGGCAACTTAATTTCAATCATGATATAGAATCCCAAGTCCGGTTTTTGTTCCTTGCATTTTTTTTTTATTTTTATTAAGCACGTCAATATATATAAAAAAAAAAAAAAGAGAAACTGTGCCTTTAGGCAACTTGATATCTTGTTGCTTCAATGAATTCACTTGCTGCCAAAAACTTTATAGCTTCCCTTGATTTCCGTGCAAACCAACCATTTTGTAAACATTTTGTAGGATTTCCGTGCAAAAAAAAAAAATGGCAGTATCACGTTGCAACTTTTGATTTCCGATTTTTTTTTTTTTTTTTTTAATAAGTTTTATAAAATAAAATTATGCCCAATTAAATTGTTCTAAACACATATCAATATACAAATTAAATCTAAACAATTAATAATTTGCATAAAGGTTTGGCTCTGATGCCACTGTTGGGTTTGTAATATTTATGTGCACAATCAAATTGCAAAAATTAAGCGGAAGCGTGTAAAATCAGAGTTTAAAAAATTTACAAACCATATACCCGGATCACCCTTTATGCACAATTATTAATTAAACGAAAAGATAAAGAATAAATCATACCCTTGAAGATCGAGCTTCTTTAGGTACAAGTTCACCTCCAAATCCTTTCGCGTTCAATCTTGAATTCACCGGGTTTGGTTCCTTCCTTTGACCAACGTTAGCCACCCAAATGTTTGGCCTCTAGAGGTGATCCACCAAGGAAGAAGAAAATTCAAGAAAAGGGGTATTGGCTCAAACCCTAGTTTTTCTATCTCTATAGAAAAGGTACTCTCCAACAAATTGGAATTATATCGTTGTAAAAAGTCAACAACCCCACCACCCATAATAAGACTCCTCTTATTTATAGATGTGGGCAACCCACCTTAACAATTAAGGAATTGGGTTTTATTTAATTAATTAAATTCTTTTAATTAATTAAGCTCCCTAATCTTATTAGGGATAATTAATTAAACTCTTTTAACTAATTTTCCTTCCTAATCCAATTAGGAATAAATGAGAGTACTTATATTAAATTAATTCCTAAACTCTTTTAGAAATTAAAATAATAATAATTGTAACAATATTAATAAGACTCCTCTTATTAATTTATATTTAATATTTCTAAAATATTAAATAATAATATTAAGCTATTTAATTTATTCTATCACCATAGATTAAATTAAATATACTTAATATATTATTACGATTATGCCATTAATTTCTTAAATAATTATTCTTCCTTTTATGGTGTGACCCTTTAGGTTCTCCATATTAAATCGGTTATGAATAAATCAATTAGAACAATTCTAATCTTATTTAAATAAATAAATTAAACAATTAATTTATTTAAATAAATAATATTTATTCTACAATAGGGATAAGCCTCCTAAATGATCAACGACTTTCCAGATAATATAGATTTCAACATTAATCATTAAAGAACCTTTGAGTAAATAATTACCGTGCACAATTCAATCCTTCCACCATACAATGTCCCAATTAAATATAAGACATGAAATTATCACAAAGTCTTATTTTATTTAATTATATGTATTTCGATCCTTAAATGCACAACTCCAAATAATGCAAATTAGAAACTCCTTTCTAATTTCATTCTCGCCTATAACCAAGGACTACTTGGGTTGTCATTTATCGAATCACATAGGACATTTCTCTTCTTTTATTAGAAGTGGTAGATTCTTTATTGATCATACATTATCTCCATGTACAACTTATTATACCCAAGCATACCCTTTGATATACCCTAAGGGTCTTAAGGAATAAGTCAAAGTATAACTCATCATACACAAGATACTATGATGATCTCAAGTCCAAGGATCACTTGTACTACTATCACTACAGAATTCCTATTGACAGCAAATAAAACTCCATTAGGTATTCCTTAGCGAGCCACGCTCAAAGAACTTATTCTCTAATAAGCACCTACATACTTGCTTTAGTGTCTCCACACAAATGATTATGAGATCAATCATC